>CM032339.1:36944420-37544420 GCA_019022885.1 Schlechtendalia chinensis
GGGCGCCTACGTTAGCTTACAACCCAAAGGGCGTGGAGTCGTTGGTGAGGGTCCAGCGTCGGGCTGTTATCAAGAGTGCCTGTGCGTACCGCACAGTCTCCTACGACGCCATGCAGGTCGTCGCTCGGACGCCCCCTATCGATCTCCTGGCGGTCGAACGCGCATAGACGTAAGACGCGAAGAGGGCGATACCGTTGGCAGCGGACGGAAGGCCTTAGGGAACTACGGCGGCGTCGAGCAACCCAAGAGCCTCGACGATGGATGAGTGGCTATTTCAGCCAGTTCCTACACCGGATCGGCCGTGCTCCGGAGAACGGGTGTTCCCATTGTGGACCAGCGAGGAGGATGTCGACGCGTATCACACGCTCGTTCGTTGCGAATCCTTTGAGTGGGCTAGAAACTATCTTATACACGGTATATGTCATTTCCGGCCGCGCGACCTCATCGCTATGATGCTGGAGTCCACGACCAATTGGGAAGCAGTTGCCCAATTCGCATCGGATGTGATGGGTTTGAAGGAAGAAGTGGAGCAAGAGAGGCAATCCCTGCAGAGGATAGCTCCATCACGTGGTTGAAGGAAGATGAGGGCGGTCGCTAACCGTCCTTAATCGAAATTTGTGAGGGGAGGTGCGATAGACGCTGAACTGTTGCTCTTCCCCAAACTAGATAATTTTTTGTAAATATACATTTGTAAGAGGTAGTGTGGCCGGGGACTGACCGGTCACCCACCCCAGTGAAATATTGTAATTTTCATTTGAAATAAACGATGGCGACACACTGCCCCAAGTATTGTTTGATAGGTATTCTGGATTTTTAGGGTTTTCAACCCCAGTAAGGAGGTGAGATTTGACGGTTATACTGATAGTGTACGTCATATACGAATTTCACTGTATATTTATGTGATAAGAAACATGTAGGAAACGTTTACATAAGGTGTATGTATATTCGACGAAAATTTTAATGTTTTAAGAATTTACATTTGTTTTATAAGCACTTAAACTTAGTACTAAATTGTATTAATTAAAGCTTTAGATATGTTCACGATTTTGGAAGGTAATATAGTAGTAATATTTTAAAATTTCTATGGGTACATTATTATTATCAATCACTTTATTAACAAATTACAATTTTGTTATAGACTATGCGAAAAAGTACTTTCAATTTATAAACGTCAGTTCATTAGTTAAAGGTAATTTGAAATTATTATAATAACAATAACCGAATTATGACGCATAATAATTGTTCTCATATTGCAATTAAAGGCATCGATATTTTGAACACAATAATATCCGATTTCTTGCATTTTCAGATAATGCATTAGATCTAAATCAATGGTGCTTAAAAAATTGTTATAATGGTGATTAATTTGCAATCAAGATTTAAAAACATATTACAAATTTATGGTTTATGCACGTGTAATGCAATATAAAAGGTCGTCGATAATTATATATTTTAATCAGTTTCGTTGATAAATTAATTTTTTTTTAAAGTTTATCTATATGTGTGCTTTAAAATAATATTTTAATTTATTTATATATAAATTGATTTGATCAATTTGTTTTTGTTTTTTCAGAATACATCAGTTTCTCATTAAATATAAGCTAACTATTTGTGTATAATTTTCTGAAGAAGATGTACGATTATTTTAACAGAAAAACATAAATTATGAAATTTCAGACATTTTATTCGTCTTTGATGCATTGTATATCGTTTTTATTTTATTTCTAAAAAAAAATTTGTTTTATTGGTGATTTAATAATTATTTATGATTTGTGATTTGTTCTTTTTATAATATAATGCTTTGAAATAAATTATGTGAAGATTTATTGTGTATTTTATAATTTTACTAGTTAGGTTCGAATATGATATACCTATAATAACAAAAAAATAAATCAACCAAAAATACCATTATCGATAATATACAATAAATAAAATTCGTACAATTTAAAATAAAATTGTTGTTCTCAGATTTATTTTATTTTTTATTGATCAAAAAAACATTGCCAGCAAAGGCCATTAGTTACAATATATATATACACAAGATGTAGCAAGGAAGCTAATATAATTCTTTTGGATTAACATTCCCGACACATATTAGTCTATTGTGTGTTTTGATAATATATCGGTGAATGTATATAGTTTGAAGAAAGAAAAAAATATTGTAAAAAACACCGTATATCCGCTTAAATTTATCGATGAGGAGAAAAAATATCATTTTGATTTACTTTTAACTAACGAAATCGAAAAATCGCAATACTAAAAATACGTTTACTTCGGTCTATCACAATCTAATCTGGCTGCTCGTGTAATGCGAGAGTTAGGAACACCATTCTGATTGGCCGACATACGTACAAGTTTTACCCCGTCTGAGATTTTTTTAAAACAACCTCGGTACAATCCTTTATCTGCCCCTGTGAATTTCCTCCTCGGAAATGTGTTCAATGCGAACAACGATTAGTCATGGCATAGGAAATTCAACAATCTCGGGCCGAATAACGGAATCTTCGTCATGATCAAAAGAACAAATATACTTCATATTAAATAGGCGATCCAGTTCTGATTCGGACACATAATTAAAGTTCTTCAGTCGATAAATGTATCCACAAATTTGTAATTCTTTATGAAGGACCTTTTGTCGTCAAAGAAATGAAAAACATGTTTCAATGTTGTTTTACTGCGCCAATATCTTCATCAAGTATCTCATTAGTTTTTCGGTTCTTATTAGGTTTATTTCAACGTTTAGAAAAATAGATTTATAAAATATATATTTTTAATATGTTTTTTTAATTATTCACTCGTTAATTTTGTATTAATAAATGCGGCCAATAATTGTCCACATTTATAAAGGGTGGTTTCTGTGACGTAACGAGTATATCGATATATTGCGCGTTTAGGTTAATTGACGTTCATACAAAACCGGTAGGAATGTCAACCGATAATCCCCTTCCCATCGCGACTTCATATTGATTATTCATAAATGCTAGCCCAGCGAATCAATAAAACTTTTTTTTCTCCACTCTCCAAACTTGTACGTTTAGCGAACAACACCAAATTAATATTTTATAAATTGTCTTTATTTTTTTTTCTGTGAATTTGTTTGTAATTTAAAAAGGATATAGTAGATCCGGGAAGAGATCTTTCCTAAACGTTGTGATACAAGGGCAAGAGAGAGATGAATCATTTACTCCCTATACATTTTGATTCGGGTATGTTTTTATTATTTTTTTGTACTATGCCTTGGCCCGTCGTGTAATTTTTTTCTATAATGTATTTTTTTATTTATGTTGCTAATTGTATTTTGCAATTTTTTATTATTTATCAGGTGTGATTCATTTTATCATTTATCTTCAAAATTATCAAGGGCGTCAGTAACCGTTACGTTACAATATATTCATTGAATGTTTGTTTTATAATTGTATAAATTGTTTCCTTTACGTTTTAATTGTAATATTCTTCAAACTGTGTGTCCAATCTATCACTATTTTTTAGTATGTATCTACATATTATTGATATTTTCATTATGAAAAGTTGCATTGTAAAAATATTTTTTGATATGAAATTTATTAAAAATTGTCTACGTAGTTTCCTTAATATTTTCGAACACAGGACAATTGATAATTTTAATATCATTATCATACAATTGTATTTATCTTCAATAAAATCTAGATTGTACATAATGTTTCATCTCAGCTATTGTAATTATGTATAAACGGAGTCAGAAAACACTATAAACAATACAAACAAGTAATTGTTAAGAGTAATATTCAGCTGCTTCCACACGTGTTGTTTATTCAGGTTTTGGCAAATAACTCCTCTTTTATATAGGTGTATTGATTTATAATACAATTATTACGTAGCATATTGTGTAAAACGACAGTTCGCGTCATACGTGGTCTTGTGATTTTTGCAAAAACAAGAAATTAATAGTGTTACACTAAAAAAAAAATGATTAATTTTAAAACCCAAAATATCATCTGTGCAGTTTTATTGATTTCTATTTACAAATATGTATTTGGTGAACCTCGTATGTAACTATATTATATATTTTCAATTAATTGCTGTTAGTATTCGTTTTAGTATAGGTTTACTTATTATAGTTCAATAAAATACGGTCTATTTCATACACATTAGAACCTTAATTATTTTCTATTAAGAAATATTAATTTAACCTAACTTCCCGGTTTTCATCGCCATAGTTAACGTGTCACAATAAATAATGTTTTTTAATGAGTCCAACTTGACATAGAATAATAGTAACAAATATATCAGGTGCAATATTAAGGTTTGTGGTGAAGGTGCTCGTAACAGTATTACACATTGACACTGTTATTTGTCATTCGCATATTGACATTGTGTATAGAATGTAGAAATAAAATGCTCAATACGGTATTCGAAAAGTGAAGATGTTATCTTGTCTTATAATATTGTCTTTATGTGTTTTTGAACTACATTTATGAAGTATTTATACAACGTTAGTTAATATAAGAACTGATTAGCTTTGTGATTGTCCACTGTGTGAGAGGCGTTAGCATATGCATCTCACTAGCATCTAATTTATATAACGTGAGAGATCTTTGACAGTTTATAATCACTGATTACATAAATCGAGTTATATGTACCAATATGAATTTGTTTCTACTATTTTTACTAAAAATTTTCACCGAAAACATAATGCACAGGAAATAAATTAACAACGTGTCTGAAAAAATACATATAAAATTTAACACTATATTGCATTTGAATAAAACAGAACTGTTTATTTCTGTTTATGGTTTGATTACTTTTTTAATATCAGTTAACATAACTATGAATAGTGTAGTTTTTGTAGAAACTGGTACAAAAATGTTTTAATATTACGAAGTCCTTATTAATTGAATGTCTTATAAATGTGTCATAATTTAAGTATAAGGTAAATGTTATATTGCACATCGAAATAAAACATAATTTATACTATTCTCATTATTCAATGTGTATTTCAGTTTCACTTCAAGGTAAATAATTTTTTATAACAGAGATTCCAACACGCAATGTTTTCAATAAATAATAAACAATTATAATTTACTAAATATTTAGACGTTGTTATTCATCAATCTGATGTCAATCAGTTTAACATTAATAAGAGTTTAATTGTTTGTTTTATATAAGTATTATTTTTGATGAAAATATTTAATGTTTCTATGATTACTAATTATGGTATTGGTAGGAATATATATCACTACATTTATTTGGAATGGAAAAAGTATTTCATATACATTCATTTGTTATTATACACACACACTCAAATAAAGTTATGTTTAAATGCAAAAAGCATTTTAATTATGCAGATTTAATAGATATTTGACATACGATATCAAATATTAAGTAGTCTAACTAAATGAAAATATGGTATTAGGCATATGATATTTTTATAATTAAACACGTATACATTTAAGAAGAAATGCCAGATATCGAAAGTAAGTATTCCAAACATGTTACTTGAAGAAAAGAATATTTTCTTCGTAAGTTTTAAAATGACTCAAAAAATTTATTTACATGTCTAGAAGTAAATATATATTAAAATATAATAAGTATTATATGCTTCACATAATTAAAACAATATATTATTAATTATTTCTTTAAAAAAATTTTAATTTCAAGGATGCAACGGTAAGAGTCCATAAATGTTTGACTTTAAAATACTAATGCATAACAAAAAACTGTTTGAGATTTGATCGAAAAAATAATGTTTGTTCTAAATTTATTGATTATTACATCGTAAAAAATATATTTCATCACAGCGTAGTATTTATTTTAGTATATTTGTTTCTGCCCACCGGCCTATTTGTTTTATGGATGGACGAACGGGTTGAGTAATAACAAATATTATTTTTTATCCAACACGGAAACTAAATGTATTTAACAAACTTATAACACACAATAATACACTTCAATGTACTGACGGTGAATACGCACGACGAGACGTCACGGCACTCGTCGACCGCCGCGAAGAAAAATCTGTATATTTCGCTAGCCGTCTGGGCCAGCACTGTACTAAAATTATCGCCACCGCGAACGACTCGACGACGACGATAATTGCCAACAGGAAACTCCGTCTATTCACAAAAATACATATGTCGCCCGTTCATGGGTCGTGCGCCTTATCGCGGTCGGTAATCACCATAACATAGTGGCGCGAACATCCTCCCCCATTGAAACCTTCAGGTTGAAACAAAATCGAGAGACACTATGTTCCACCACTGATATAAATCGATAAATTAATACAAACAATACAAAAAAGAATAATGAAAAGAAAAAAAAACAGAGCAAAAACTACGGACGCGTGGACGGTCCGCGCGACGCCGTGGTCGTTTACAGTTTGATGGCGTTGACGGTCTTGACCGCGGCCGCAGCCTTCCTGGCGGCGTTCCTGCTGCCGGCCGCGGCGGCCGCGGCGCCGCAGTGGTCCGAGCACACGTTCATCTGCACGATGAGGTTCTCGATCTGCGCCTCGAACGCCTGCGTCCTCCGGAACATCTGCACGTAGTTCATCTGCAGCTGCCTCTGGTAACACAACACATCCTCCTTCACCTGGAACCACTTGTGCCGCTCCTGGTCCCAGTTCTTCCGTTCCTCGTTCAGCACGCGGATCAGCCGGGCTGTGTGCCGTTCCAGCTCCCGGAACCGTTTCAGACCTCCGTCATCCCCGTCGCAGACGTCGTCTTTTTCCTCGTCCGACCACTTCTTGCTGACGTCGTTGTTGTTCGATTTTCTCAACTCGTTCTCCACCTGTTCGTTAAGTCGTCTGACGAGCGAGTACAGTTTGTCCGCATCCAATCGGTCGTCGCAACAATTGCAGTCGCCGTCGCACCTTTCCGGCGGACGTTTAGCATCCACGTTGAGTCCGCGCACACGGCGTTCCTTCGATTCGAGCTTTTGCGACAGGTCTCGGACTTCGGACTTCAGCGCGATCACTTCGTGGACTTTCGCCGTCAGGTCGCTTTGAGTGTCTTTCAGTTGCGATTTGACGTGCGCTAGTTCTCCGGATTTCTGACACAGTCCCCATTCGGTCTCCTCGAGTCGGATCTTCAACTCGTCCATTTCTTTTTTCAAACCGGTCGTCTCGGACGCGAAACGGTCGTTCTCGTCTTGCAGTCGCTCTAATGATGAAGATACTGACGTCAACAACATACTAGATGTAACGACGTCATTGAATTCAACGGCACCGATGAGTACCCACCCAAATATCGTCCCAAACGCGGCGGGCAATCCGTCTTTAGCAGATATACGCTTGCCATCCATAATTACTGAAAACGTATCTGCTCCGAGTAAAGCATCAATTGGGCCACATTGATCGAACGTTGGATCAGCTAATGCAAGATGATCAAATTGGGATTTGACGGTAGGAGGTAGAGAACACCGTGGCATATCTGCCGTGATACTAGGTAACACTTAAGCTTTTACTTCCAGTTCAGGCTTCACAGCATACCGAGGAGTGACACGACACTCAACGATACCTGCAACCATTGGTATCGCGGAGCCAGATAGACCAGTAAGAGGTAATGTCTTTTTCGACATACGAAGCCCTAGACGTTCGACACAGGACGTGGTTATGGCATTGGGAACTTGGGAACCAGAATCTATGACCTCTCGTATAACTTGTTTGGTTCCACAATGGTCACGTACGTGAATCAAAACTGTTCCTAATAACACATTTTTGACAGGTTGACAACTCATGAGTGATGCGGCAGTTGGACATGAGTCACAATCTGATTGATTGCTTGGTAGTGACACCTCTCGATGTAACAACATGTGGTGTTTATTGGAACATTGAGCACAAACAGCGGTACTCAGACACTTATCGGTCCAATGTTGTCCTGATAAACAATTAAAACACAATCGTTTCTTGAGCACCAGGTGACGTCTATTATCAAAACTCATCGCAACAAATTTTGTGCAGGATGCACTTAAATGAGACCCATTGCAAATGGAACACAACAAATTGGAAATCTGGCCCGGTTCTGTGGCCACCAACACCTTCTGAGGCCATCGTTTAACATTAGTGTTACCCTGCAGCGATGAATTCGGGTCAACGCGACGTTGACGCGAGTCGGTTACACTCGAAACGCCAGCATTCTCAAGGATTCGCACCCGGTCCTTAATGAAGGTTATTACATCCTTTACAGATGGAAATTCCTCGGTGCATGACGATTCGAATAATTTACGCACACCAAGTGGCAGACATTGCATCGACAGAAACGATAAAATAAAGGCTCCGACGTCCGGAATCGCTAAAGATTGTAATAATGTAACGTTTTCGTCAAATATCTGTATAATTTCCCGTAAACCCGATATTGACTCTTGGGTTTGAATAGGCGTACACAAAAGTCGCTCCACCAAAATATTGGCCAATTGCCGTGGTTTATGAAATCTCTCTACTAACGCGACCCATGCAAGAGGATAATTATTGGTAGACATGACGAAACCCTTGATTACAGCGGCTGCTTCTCCGTCTAAAGCACTGCAGAGGTAATGATACTTTTCCACATTGGACAGATTAGGGCGTTCTTCGATAAGTGAAAGAAAGCGGTTGCTGAAAATAGGCCACAATGATAGATCTCCACTGAATCGAGGAATTGGAATCTCGGGTAACCGAATTCCAGACTGTATATTCGTCATACCCGCACCCATCGGTTGAGTCTGAATAGCTGAACAGGTCGGTAGCATACTCGTATGACTCGAGGACAAATCATTAGGTACGTCGGAAACTAACGATACGCGAATTGCAGCGATATTAGCACACATCTCACTGAATTCAGAGTCCAGTACAGTGGAAAATTCTGAAGATTGATCTAATTCGATAAGTGCGTCTAACACAGCATCGTTTTCTGCTTGAAAGTTGGCCCACAACAACTCGGTCTTTTTTGACATTTTCTAGAAAAGTCGGAATTAGTAGCGCATCCTTCAACACGGTTTTGCTCATTTCTAAAATCGCTTGTATTCCAGATATAGCTTGACTACGTTTTAATTGTGCGCGCGTAAGCGCACGTACATCAAGGGTAGTCATGATAAATCGCTATCAATGCTCACAACGTACAATTAACAATACGACATATATAAATACATACACGATATACTCATATCTAAGATGTTATTACACAATAACAACAACAAAATTATATTAATAATATTAATAATAATATTTGAGGGTAATACTCAACTCTCAGCCCGAACCACGCTCTGCTACCATATGTTTCTGCCCACCGGCCTATTTGTTTTGTAGATGGACGAACGGGTTGAGTAATAACAAATATTATTTTTTATCCAACACGGAAACTAAATGTATTTAACAAACTTATAACACACAATAATACACTTCAATGTACTGACGGTGAATGCGCACGACGAGACGTCACGGCACTCGTCGACCGCCGCGAAGAAAAATCTGTATATTTCGCTAGCCGTCTGGGCCAGCACTGTACTAAAATTATCGCCACCGCGAACGACTCGACGACGACGATAATTGCCAACAGGAAACTCCGTCTATTCACAAAAATACATACGTCGCCCGTTCATGGGTCGTGCACCTTATCGCGGTCGGTAACCACCATAACATAGTGGCGCGAACAATATTTTACCGTTTATATTTTAATATCGCATTTACTCAATCGAAATTAATTATATAATTTATCTGTGTAGAAGAATTATATGAATTATGTGATGGTAAGTGTTTAAATTATAACATAAATCATTGATGCCATGGAAATTTCGATCTTCACATTACTATTTATATTTCTCTATAAGAAACCACTACGGCTGCAGCTTGTAAATCAACAATTTTCTTAAATAAATGTAAGTAAAATAGGTACTTTTATAAATATTATAAAGTGTTTAAACATAATAATCAGAACAATATTTATGATTGTACTACTAAATAATGAAAAACAACGATAAAACATTGTATGATTATAAAAGACTATTTCAAATAAATTCAGTTGAAAAAACTCACAGTTAGTAGTGATTTGCGAATTTAATAAATTTCAAACAAGTAAATATTAAAGATAAATGGAAATAAATATTTAAAAAAAACAGTTAAAAAAGAACGTATTTCCTTATACAATAAATGAGATTTTATTATACAAATATTTGCACAAAAATAAACATATAGATATACTTATTTATATATTTCCTCTTCGTCAGCTTGTGACGGAGCACTCGAAATGACCAACTCGTAAATAAAATAGTCAACTTGGTTCGGTTAAAGTATAAATTTAATGTATTATGCAAGGTATTAATTTTACAAATGCGTCAGGTAACAATAACAAATTAGTGTACAGTTAAGTATTTTACAAACTTTATCTGGAGTGAAAATTTTATTCTATTAGTTCCCATGCCTAAGAGAGACAGCAAAACACTTAGGTTAAGTACCAATCCGAAATCTACGTGTTCATGATGGAGGACACAGCACAACTCTCAAGTGGATAGAGTAGAAGAGATTCAGCGGTTCTTCGATCCTCGATGGCAACAGCTGAATTTTGTATTGATGTTGTTGTTCCTTAGCGTGATTGTGGGTTGAGTTTATCGATTACTTGTAGGTGTGATTACTTCGTCTAGTTGCAAATAAGTCTCCAAAATCAAATATATAATTGGTTTTATCTTACGTTTTTGATAAGGTAAGGTAGGTGGTTGTGAATTTGGCTTCTGTCATATTTGTGTACAAATGTACTATTGTTTGTAGATTGTCTTTCATATCACGATTTCGCTAAATACAAAATATACCATAATATATAGGTTTATTTTTATTAAATTGGTTTTGATGTGGTAAAATAATTGTATTCTTTGTATATGATACGGAAATAATAATATCTACATGCGACATTAAATGTTATTTTGATCATAATCCCTATACGAAATTTAACTCACCGTTTATGACGTGTCGTGCCTAGAAGTTATATTTGGTTTATATTCAATATTTTATTTTGTCGGTAAATCAGTGAAAATACAATTATTTAAATCAACACTTTTAAATATTAAATTTAATAGAAGTTAGTATTTATATTTTAATTTTTTTTATTTATGCATATGACATATTATCGGCTTACATATATGGTAGATTAGTTAATAAATATATAACAAACTTATTAATATGTAATAGATTAATAGATAGATAAATTAATAAAAAAAAATAAAAAAAAAAAAATAGAAATAGAAAAAATAGAAAAATAGAAAATAACACAAAAAAAAATTATAAGTTATAATCGCATAGCAAGTTCCTCAAGCCAATTCGCTGCGACCGGGCTACACTCGTGCAGTTTTACCAGCCCGTCTTCGAACTTTGTGAACGGGCACGTCTCTACGTTGTGCGTGATATTCTGTATCTCACCACATTCGCACAGTGGTGAGTCGATCATGCCCCATTTATGCAGTAGGTAGTTGCACCTTCCCATCCCGGTTCTAATACGATTAAGTGTTGTCCATTGTGCCCTTTTTAAGTCCCAGCCAGGGAATTTTATGGAAGGTTCTATAATCAGGTCTTGGTTACGAGTTTCTGTTTGGTTCCATCGTACTTTCCAAAGACACTCTGTAGTCTCATTGTTTGTTTCTGTATGCCATATGGGGGCTCTGGACTTTAAGCGTAGTGGTGGGTGCTCAAGCATGTCCTTTTTTAGTGGTAAATTAGGTAGGCTGTTAATTTTTTCTAGCATCTTTTTTGTATGGGCTAGTCTTCTAAGATCTGGAGGGGCTATATTAGATAATATTGGCAACCATTCTGTTTGAGTTGACTTAACTGTGCCTGATATAATGCGCATAGCATGATTCAGTTGAATATCAACTTTTCTACAATGGGCGCTTCTAGCCCACACAGGTGCGCAATATTCGGCGACGCTGTACACCAAGGCGAGCGCTGTAGTTCTTAGCACACTGGTGTGGCAGCCCCAGCTAGTACCAGCTAATTTAGCCATAATATTATTGCGTGTCTTCAGTTTATTTTTGACGTCTTCCAAGTGTTGATTGAATGTTAAGGTTCTATCGAATTTTACCCCAAGGTATTTAGGGCATTCTTCAGAGGCGATGTTTTGTCCGTCTATTTCTATGTGTAGTTCTCTGTTTGCCTCCCTATTGTTGAGATTGTAGGCCCTTGTCACAGACTTACTCGGATTCAGTGTTAATTGCCACTTCTGGAAATATTTTTGTATTTTTATTAGATCGTCATTCAGAGTATGTTCTAACGCTGCGAATGTCTTGGCTTGCGCTACTAGCGCCACATCATCCGCATACATGAATTTTCTCGAAACAGTATCAGTGATGTCAGCCGTATACGCATTAAAGAGAATTGGAGACAGTACGGATCCTTGCGGGAGCCCATTCTGTAGTAATTTGTACCCGCTTATCTTGCCGCTGAGTGATACACGGAATTTCCTGTTTGATAGTAGATTTTCTAATATTCTAATCATCGTTCTACACTTTGTTATTTTAGTCAGCTTTAGTAGTAACCCTCTCTTCCATACGGTGTCGTACGCTGATGAGAGGTCTAGGAAGACTGCACCAGACTTCTCTTGGCGTTGGAAACCATTTTCTATATATGTTGCTAGTGCAAGAGTTTGGTCACAACAATTTCTATTTTTCCTAAAACCGGCTTGTTCTGTTGGTAGGGATGCTTCCACTAAAGGTTGTAATCGTGCTAAGATCAGTCTTTCAAAAAGTTTGTATGTTGTTGAGAGCAGGGATATTGGTCGATAGTTTTTAGGGTTAGTAGCTTCTTTATTTGGTTTCAGGATAGCTATTACTTTCGTTTCTCGCCATATTTTTGGGAGAGTATTCGTGTTTACTATTTTATTGGCCAATTTTGCGAACCAACTGATGCTCCGGGGTCCAAGATTTTTAAGAAACTCTGGGAGGATTTCGTCTGTTCCAGCTGCTTTTCCATTTTTTACATTTTTTAGAGCGTTATAGACCTCTTCATCTGTAAAGTCTGACATGAGTGCTGATTTTTCTTCGCATTTCCTTAACTCCTCTACGAGTTCTCTTCTTACTTCTGATTTTACAGTTTTTTTCGGTTTGATATTTGAAGTTTTGAAGAGAGTGTTCGCGATGTCATTGGCTGCAACACATCCAGCTTTCTTTGAAGGTTAATTAATATTTTAATTATGAATATCATTTGTAAACCTTATTTTTGTGCGTTATAATAAATTAAAAATGGATAAACATGTCTATATTATATATATTTATATATATATTTCTGAATGAATGTATAAAGATCTCCCGTCAGATGATCAAAGTTATAATTCAGAGGATTACTTGGACGACGGTCGTCACCATTTATATCCTCCGTCGGCCATTCCAGTTATAGATGAAAACAGCTTAAATGATGATATTGGTAATGATGATGACGATTTAATAAAAATACTAAATCTCAATAATGATGACGTTTTAAAATTTCTTAGTTCACATAAAGTTCAAAAAACTCAAGAAGTTATAATAAAATGTCTCGTTGTCATTATCTATCCGGTTAACTAACAAATAAGACATGCATTTAACAGGATTTCTAAATTAAAACAAAGAAATGTAAGATATTTCCTCAAATATTCAAACATCTGATTATTGTGAAAACCGACAAAATAATTTAACGAATTTAATTTTATTCCACCAATATGGTAAAAAAAAAAAATAAGCATGTCCTCCATACCAAACTTTACTAGACCAGGAGGTCCTAATTATATAAATAACCGAAACCAGAATCATAAACAATTTTCCATTTTTCAAACTGATCCTTTCTCATAAAATAATTAATTTAAAAGTAAAATAAATCTATGTATATACCAAGCAAATATTTGTGAAGTCAAGCAAACTATTCATAAAAACTAGCACTCAAGAAAATATGACTTTTTTAGGAATTGTTTCTGTATTTCTGAATTTATTAGAAATGAAGAATATGCACACTAACCCAAAAGATCCACCAGAAAAAGATGCACACTTTTTAACTCAAAAATCGACAAAATTATAACAAATTGGATGTGTTCAATTTGCAAAGTGCCAATGTGTTTAAATAAAAACAAGACATGATTTGTACAACTCCATACAAAATACAAAGTTAATATTAAAAATTAAATAATTAAAAATATAATTAAATATTAAATTTTCTTAATGATTTAAATATATATATTATAATTTAAAATGAATATGTATATGTATTAATTTTATGTCTTAGAACTCAGTATCGTTCCTAGTGTGTCTAGCATTTAGCATTTATTGTTACAGAAACAATTGAGCATCATTGGTCATTATTTTACCCACCTATCTAAATTCAATACAAAAGTTGTTTTTCATTAATATTTTAAATTTGTATATCAGCGAACTAATAAAAGGTCAGTAAAAGCAAAATAAATTGTTCTTATTTAAAAAATAAATTCGTTTGCAGATAAGATTTTTTCTCTATGGAAATTGCCATGCACCAAAGAGTTAAATTCTATATAATAAATTAACGTTAAAATGTTTGTAAATTGTATTTATTTAAGTTTATTTCCAGGCGTCACAGGGTTTTTATACTGATATTAACTTTATTTCTAGACGGCGTCCTATATATAGAAACTTATTGTCAATTATTTTCTGGTAGGTAGCACAACTAACGAAAATTTAATTTTTTATTATTATTAAATTTTTCGTGTTTAAATCATTCATTACAAAATATATACATAATTTGATTTTTATTGAATAATTTTTTTAATTGATTATTTTAGCAATTTTACCATTTTTTTATACGTTTTTATGATAAAGCGGATAAAAAAGGGAATTTTTAAAAAATTATGAAATACAATTGTATACATAAATTGTCTAAAAATACCAAATCATCATTAATTATATCTATTGAATACTAACATTTTTATGAATTAATGATAATTTATTTATTTTTATTTCTAATATTTTTCTTGTTTTGTTAAGAATATGATGATTGTATAGGTAAGATTCTTTTAAAGCATAAGTTTAGTTAGTAAATAAGAGGATAACGTAAAACATTTTCTTTGCTCTGCTCTGGGAGATGGCATATGTTCTCTTCCTTGAGGAAACAATACAGAGTTAACTATAAATCCTTTACGTATTTCGCTTAAAATTAATAACATAAATTTAAATTAAAAAAACAATAACATTATACTCATCTATAATATGTAAAAAAACGGACAATGAGCAGACTCATAGACCTTATTTAATAAATAAACCTATACATCTACTCATGTATACATATTTTTAGTAAAATAATTATTACTAATACTAATAATTTATTATTTTAAATTTGTATTTACTCGTACTTTCAATTTATTTTTTATTATATATAATCAATAGCGTAAAAAATACATATAGTATATAATTTAAATATACTATATTAATTCTTCTAACTTCTACAGCGCAAATAAAAGAACATTTTAATTCACAAGGTAAAAATTTTAGGTTTTTGAGTCATTATTGCAAATGCTAAAGATTTTAAACAATAACAAAATTTTATACACATATTTAAAAATAATTCTGCTTAGAAATATCAATAACTAGTAGTGTTATAATATAGTTTATGAATGTTTTATAAAATACTAGCTGAATACCGGTGCGTTGCAAGGGGCAAATGTAGAATATTTCACGATGCAATATAAGATTATTCAATAGTCAATCATTATGGGGAACAATATTCAAAGTGCTATTCGAGTGCATTTGGATAAACGATATTTTCTTTTTTCGGTCTGGTGCGTACACGAATAAATCAGAAGGTTTTCTGACGCATGAGCAGGCCAAATACAGTTGTCCATGTGTGAAGCACATTTTTTTTTCCTCAAATCCAGCCCACACACTTGCAGCGATTGTCCCTGGACTTTGTTGATAGTCATTGCAAAAGTAAAACGAACAGGAATCTGCAAACGTTTGAATTCAAATGGCATATCAGTTGGGATTATTGAAATACATGGCAACAGTATATCTTCTCCCTTGAATTGTAAGATTTAAAATTGTAGCATCGATGAGATTCTTCATAATCTTTTTCATCAAAAGTCTTGTACCGTTGCAAAGTCGTGGTCGATTGATATTTCCGAGAATAATAATAGGCACGCCAATTTTCAATGTAAAAAGGTGCGGTGACATACATGGCAAATGGAGTAAATTTAAGAATTCCGTGGGGAAATTGACAACTTCGTCTTGATTCATCACATTATCGATAGACATGTACGTTGTCGCATCGCCTAATATTCCGTCGTGAATGCTGAAATTAATGGCATTGACATCGTTGTTTGTAGTTACTAATATAGCACGTTCACTTAACTACAGGTGATTTTTATAATTCCACGAGATATTTTGGAAAACGTTTTAAATTAATTCGTGTTTGGTAGATGTAATCTTACAAAAGTTTGTTGGCAATGTGATACATTGTGTTGAATAGTCAATTGTCAACTTTCCATTCCCAATATCCAGCAATTGTTTTGCGAAACGTGCAGCGAATGCATCATTTTGTAGTTGAACACGCATATTGGTTTTAAAAGTCAATTTGTTGACATGTCGCCATTCAACTGAAGATTTGAGACATGAATTAAATTTATCAGCAAGTGTTGAACGTGGTATCGTTTATAGAAAATTCCCTGATAATTAAATGGGTGCTCCACGAAAAGGCCGTCTATTACCCCCAAATCTTGCAGTGTATGATGAAGCACTTCTAAAGCTACTTTGTGAGCCATTGTAAATTCGTCCTACATGATAAGTTCACATGTTTAGAGAACTTTGTCGATTCCAGATTTTTTTTTGATATTGCATGTTAACATCTCAGTTGTTTGTTAATTCAACGGCAATATCTGTACTGAACGTGTTGTTCGACCACTGTACAATAGTGTTGCCACAATTCTTGATGATGCAATTGCTAGTGCTTTTTTTTACTGTGATCATATAGTTACCAATATCATAGAAATGAGAAAAGTTTTTCCTGTACCTCCGGGCACATATATGAAGTACACTCCACCGCTATGATTGTTTATTGCCTCCATGATTGTGTCATATACAATGTGCTGATCTAAAACCTTTTTTGGAGATTATTTTCAACAAATGTAACAAATCATGGATATAAAATTGTGTTTTACGTTGAAAATCACGATCATATGCGGTATTAGTAGGTCGAATCGGTGCACACATTCGTAATTTCACCAATCTTTTGTTAGCGATTGCCAATCATACTGCTTCGATCAAAAGCAATGCCATATTATAAACGTTTGGTGTGAATTGCATGTTGATATTCGTTGCTCGTAAACGTCGTAGGATGTTTTTTTTTTATTTTTGTCATTCATTCATGACATAATTTGTATTTTTCCCCAAAAATCCTTTGGATTGGATGGGAAACAAATTGTCAATAATATCGCAAATAATACACGTATTTGTTGTGGTTGAGCAGTATTTGATGCATCAGCGAATGCTGTGTCCCAGTAAGCATCATTCTCAAGAAGATTTAATTTCTGGCAATCTTTTCGATAGATCACACGTAATATACCATCAACTGTTCTCAGTTCTTGGAAAGATTTTTAGTCCACGTACATTAACTAATAGTAATCGCAAGTAAAACCATTCTTCATTGTTTGGATGAACTGTATAAAGACCGCCTAAAGCGTCGGACAAATATAAATTCGGATGTCCTTCAACTGGCTTGCCCTGTCTACGACGTTGAAATGTTTTGGCTAATGCATACCATGTGTAGTCTTTTGGCACTTCTGAGTAAAGAAGAGTTCTTGCGAACAAATCATCCGTACTCAAAGAGAAGAACGCAGTTAACGTTGTTTGCGGTGACAAAAATGCTCTTGCATGTCTAACCTTGCATTTTCCGTTTTAAATCTCATTGCACTTTTAGAGTGATGAGTTTGCCGCCATCTTCAGTTGATCGTCGACAATATTGGGGATATTCATCATTGCCAGTGATAATTTCAACGTGTAAGTCTCTTAAATAGCGTTACGTGCATTTTCCATCTTTTGGAGATTTGGTGTTGGTCGCTCCGCACGGTACATGAATCATGTTTTTGGTAAAGACATCGAATAAGCCTGGATCAATGTCGACGTCTGGTATTTCAGCTGAGATGACTGCATAAACTTTGTCTGGTGTAGTTCAATCAACCAAATCAAAATGTGTGCATGCGGCAATGCTCTATTCTGCCATTCAATGGAGTACATCCAGCTACGTGTCTCCCCAAAAACATGATACTTGTTGATGAAATCTACAAAAGATTTCAATTTTTGTTTGAATACACGTGCAATGATGTTATGGCGTTCCGAAGATGATTGTCTAGGCAACAGAAGTTCTCTAATTTCATCCCACGTAGGTTTGCACGTGAATATTATGAAAAAATTCTGACGGCCGTATGCGCGAACGTAAGTCATTGCATCTTGTACTTATTCATGCATATGTCATGGGCTTCCTCCAAATGTAGCCGGAAGTATGACCATTGTTCCCAGTACATTGGGATAGCTATCAGTAGCAATCGTATCGCGCAAATGAAAATGTTCTTCCGAGCTCAGTTTTGTTTGATTCAACCAAATAAAGAAAAGTCGTTCGTTTTCGATTTTTGCATACATATCGACAATATACTTGCGATACAATTGCCGACATTTCAAAATGTCATTGTCTGAGTTCTCACGAACCATCAAGCGATATGGATAGTATTTCATGGCACTGACCTTCTTATTAGTTTCATGATGCGAATGTGGGTTTTTCATTTTGATGTTGAAATGATATCCATCGTCTCCTTGCCAGAATAAAACTGGATATTGCAATGTATCGTAGTAGCGATGTGTTTCGGAAACTCGCTGAATATTACTATCTCTGCGATGAAGTGTAATTAGTTACATCACGCGAGATAAATTCTGCACCATCTATTACGATCGCGACTTCATTAATTGTTGGTGCGTTGAACTTATCTTTCGTGTTGGCTTTTCAACCTACGCAGCACATTCCTGGAGTTTCGTTTTTTTGAATTTCAATGCACGGAAAGATTCCCCTAACTGATCCATTTTTCCAAAGACATCACTTCGATGGCGACTGTAACATATTCCGCATCGTAATGGAACGCAGCAAGATTCAATTCAACGTGCAGCGTACGCTTGGAATGAATCGTTAAATGCACATATCAAAAATATATGCATCTTTAAGTTATCAAGACAAATTACAAATGAATAAAAGATTGTAATGTGAATAGATTTATTTAGATATCTGTTACGAAATAACTGATAATCAATGATTTTAAGTTCCAGTTGTAACGATTAGGATACTATACGCAGGAAAACCTCCTTAACCTTCTAGTTTGTTATTTTAGAATTTCAAAATCGTCTAATTTATATTTTGTAATATTTTAATGATTTTAGGAATTAACCATGATACATATTATTCCCGATCTTTCTTTTTAAATTTTTGGCTACGTCAAATAACTAGAATACAATTATTATATGAAATAATATAAACTATAAATTTTAAAGTTGCCTCGGATGAAAACCAAAGAGAAAAGTCCTTCGGTCACGCAATTAAAAATATGAGTAAGTTTAACTAATTTATGATATATAAAGGAACTCATACTGATTATACGTTATTATAATTAATTTATTGAAGTATGATTCGTATTCTCGAGTACTTAATTACATTATAGTGAAAAGATATATTTAATAGAAATAATATTTAACATCCTATTTAACATTGAATATCTGCATAAGCTGTTAACATTGTCGTTTTTCGTCATAGCCTCGGAAAAATTAAAAACCCTAATATTCACTAGAGGACGTTATCAATATTGCCCTAAGATCACAATCAATGGAGACTCCATATCTATGGTTTCAAACACATTGTACTTAGGACTAACCTTAGACTCCAAACATCGTTAGGGCTCCTCATATTCATAATCTCACTAAATTTGCATCTCGATGGTCCAACTTTCTCAGATCAATTGATAACACGTGGTGGGGGTCTCACCCATTTACGCTACCAATTATTTATAAATCAGTTATCCGTGCCAAATTCGACTACGGTTGTTTCCTATCAGGTCCTGCTTCTTATTCACATTGGAATAAATTAAATAATTTACAGTCTTCCTGCCTTCGATCAATCATTGGTGCATTAAAGTCTGCTTGCTATTCCGGCTATTGAAATAGAAACCGATTGTCCTCTCTTCAATATTAGATGCAGATGGCTGGCTGGCAAATTTCTTTTTAAAAATCTTTCTTTTCATTATCCTGAAATTTACAACGTTTTTCTCGACATTTATTATTCATGGCGCTATGTTCACAAATCTCTCCCAATTCTCTCGTCCACTGGTTACTCCTTAATTTCTACTCGTAACTATATAATAAAATCCAAAAAACTACTGTTATATGATCTGGACATTCAAGCATTATCCTTCTCTCCAGTAACTCACATAGAAAAGAATTTTTTAAACCAATCACCTAACTCTCATAAAACTATCTCACTAACTATTGTAAACAATCTTTTTCTCGATTATGTTCATAATAAATTTCCAAATTTTACACTAATATTTACAGATGGATCCGTTTCTCCTCTTTCCGTCGGTTATGCCTTTTTTATTCCAGACCTACATATCTCGATGTCCAGTAACCCTCCGTCATCTGCTTCCTCATACACTGCCGAATGTTTTGCCCTTTTAGAAGCCCTCAAACTTATTTCTACATTAACCCCCCAAAATTATCTTATTGTTTCCGACTCTTCATCCAGTCTCCAAAATCTTTCTCCTAATTTTTTTAAATTTCCTCCCTCTACTATTTCCATTAATATTAGAAATCTCCTAAGTCTACCTCCTCTCTTCTCAGTATTTCACCAATATTAATTCCGTACACCGATTTTTGCTGTATGCTAAAAACTCACATTGCTTTGATGTGGTTAAATCAATGGAATAATTTACCCCCTAATTACGCCACGTGGTATAAAAGCATATCTCCTACGATTCTGTCACAACCGTGGGTCCACAAGCTGAAACTTAGTAGGAAAACAATCTGCTCTTTCTCTTGACTTAAATTAGGTCACACGCTACTTCCATCCCATTCTTTTAAATTATCTCTCTGTGACTCTCCTCTTTGCACCTTCCACACTTTCGACTCAATTTGCAACATCCCCCATATCTTTTTCCAGAGTCCTGCCTTAATGGCACAACGCAAAAAGCTTCAAGCGCTGGTTAAAAATTACAACATTCCTTTTAACACTCAATTTATTTTTTCCTCGCAACACTCTCCCATTATCCTTTCTATTATTTCTCTTTTTAAACAGACTGGTTATTTAATCTAATACTTTTATTGTAAAAACAAATTTCTCTTATTTAAGTTACTTATTATTATCTTAGTGCATATATTGTAATTGTTGAAACTAATTGTTTTAACAAAGTTTCAAAAAAAAAAAAAAAAAAAAAAAATTAATAACAAATAATTCACATTTATGAAATAGTAGTTTTTTTTATTGTTAAGTTATGTTATTTTGTGTTAATTATACGGACATTTTAAATTTGTATTAATGTACATTGGTTATAAAGGGACTTCATCTCAGTATTAAATTTTAATTATTTTTAGCTTTGGTGGAACATTTTTTAAGAAATAATCAAGGTAATAATTTCAAATGATTTAATTTGTGTACAATTTTAAGAGAATGAATTTAAATAAAAAAAAAAAATCTTTACTGTTTTGAGTTAAATGTCGTTTTATATTTAAATAAGATTTTCATACCTTTTGATGTTTATCATTTAACATTAAATAAATGAAATTTGAGAATTATCGCTATTCAGTATGATTTATATAACAAATGGTGTAAAAAATAAACAGAAAAATATTATTTTCAGTTTTGATGATTGAAAAATTGTTAGTTTTATTATTATTAACAATCAACTATTTAAAACAATAACGGTTACAGATATCCAAAGGGTTACTTCATACATTTAGAAGATAATGGAAACTTAAAGGTATTTTAATACATCTATAACACTTTAGATGATTTTATCGTATAATAAATTACACTGATATTATATTTTTTTAAAATCCCAACTTGTTTTTGGACATAATTTTGTCGATTTATTACATTTTTAAGATGGAAATTATCTGCTTTTTCATGGTGTGACATGTTAGGTGTTGACTAATTTGAAAATTTGATATTAAAAAAATGATTTTTTAGCAAATCAATAGTTTGTGCGGTGTAATACATTATTAAAAGTGTTTTAAATTTTGTATCTTACTCCTTCATTAATCCACTAGAATTCACCCAGTATATTTGTTTTTGATTATCAAAGCAGTTTTTCAATTTTTTTCTTATCCTCCTTGTAATATCGGTTTATCTAGCTCAAAAATGTTTCATAAATCATATAGAAAGTGATACAATTTTCTAACATGTATATTAAAAAAAATACTACTTCATAGTTCTTAAATTATTATTTACTAAATATTATAATGTTATTAATAAAACGTAATGTAAATGTGATAAAAACACTTTCAAATTTAAAACAATTACGACTATTTTTATAATTTTATGTAACTTTCAATTTCTTCACAGAGATGCTATTTCTTCTTCACAACGTATCCATACATTAAAGAATAATTGTAATTTCTCTTATTTTTTAAATTTTTTTTTTGAGTGTTTAATTTTTACTCCCTTATTACTTGTTTTGAGATCTTGCGACTAGTTTTAGTATAAATGTGATAAATCTATCAATTTTTTCATATAAGGGTTGATCGTATTGACTTGTGACTAAAAAACCGATGCACGTTTCGCTGTCCTAACTCACATAAATAAATTAGATTTCATTACTTTATATAAATGCACAAGTAATTAAATAAATTATAGTGTAAAAAAATTATACTTTACAAGTATTACTGTTTTATGTAGCTTTAATCAAAATCACGAATACATTACTAACTATTTAAAATGCCTAATGAATAAATTCATAATAAGAAAAATTTGTAATATGGAAATTATTATAATAACACTGTCAACAATTTCTATCGAATGTTAAGATGGATGAACCAAAAATGTTACTTTGAAAATATTATTTCCATCTCACTTTTCGGAAAAAAATATAAAAATTCATTAACGAATCAAAATCGAATTATTTTTTAAAATTTAATTATAAATAAAATTCACATTATATACCTCAATAATATACTACTAACTGTTGAATTTTAAAAAAAAAATTTTAATCTTTGCAGAATGTATAAGTAAGTAAAACGTTTAAAATTTTTAATTTTTAAAATCTCAAATATGTAACAAATTACTATTCTTGATATTGATCGATTTGTTATAAATTACAGTTTTATAAAAAATCATGAATATGTTTTTTCAAATACACTATTTTTGTTTTGAATTTTTTAAAGTAACATTAATTTTTAAAATAATATACCTTAAATAAAAATTAGTATTAAATATTAATTATGGAATTGTTTCTATATATATATATATATATATATATATATATTATATATTATATATATTATATATATATGATCGTTTATATTTTTACAACCCATATTTTACTTAATCAAAATGGTTTAATATAAATTTATCCGTGTAAGAAGAAAATATATTATGTAACGGTAAAGTGTTTCAACTATAGCAAAAAACAAAGATATGATGGACATTTTCGATGAACAACTTATTTATTTTTATACATAATTATCTCCTAGGATCCACAACGCCCACTGAATGTAAAACAGAAATTTTCAATAATAAATGTAAGTAAAACAGTTTACTAGTGTAAATATCATCAAATGTTTAACCATAATATCCGATAGTACATAAAATGAACTGTTATAAATAAAAAATTAAAATATGATGGTAGGATGGTTTATGAAAATAATTAATTTAAAAGTATTAGGATAATAGATATCATCAATCACAATTAATGAATAAATAGTTAATAAAATACTTTTCGAAAAGTTTAAAAAAAGATAAAATAAAAATAAAATATGGACATAACTCAGTTAGAAAAGGAATTAATAGAAATACTCATGAAAATTACGAATGATTTAACTTTTTCCTTTGATCAGCTATACTGTATCATTTACTGAACCTATTGTTTATGAATTAAAGCCAATTTCTATATTTTTGATAATTCGAAAAATATTAGTTTTATTGTAACTGTTTGTTTCTACTTCTTTTTCTTTTAGTGTAATAATTTTTTTCGTTTTAATGATATACTTTTCTCCTTTTTCTTCATATATTCAAATATTCTGTTTTTTTTTCTCAGTTATTCTTTTAAACAATCATACTCTAACTCAGGCATGTCAAACACGCGACCGGACGTCTAATTTCTTTGCGACCCGTGGCTACCAATAGGAATAGACAAAATAAAAAAAAAATGAAAAAAAATTATAACATATTTATTTTATGTCACAACTATTTTTAAATTTCTTAGAGAATAGTATATTTGGTATACAATATATTAGTTATTATACTGTCCTTGTCTTCTGATAAATTTTAATCGAATAAGTAATTTATGGTTTTAAATATATATATATTTATACGAGTAAGATTATTAATATTTGATATCGTCGGTACGGCGACACGCGTCAGGATGTCTAGAGTCTAGCTGATATCGTTGAAAAACCAATTTTTTTTTAGATATTTTCCTAAAATTTCTGTTTTGTGCTATTAAAAACTGCCTCCCTCACTTCATTACAATCATATTACTTCCATCAGTTACACACAGTTCAGCGTAAATAATTACCTACTTTATCTTTCCCACCTGCGGGGTGTCAAGAGTGTCCTCGTCATTGAAGTATAAGAAAGCGTTCACATTTGGAAGTATTATGTTATGTAATCAATGAAAAAGTTCATCAAACGTGATACTGATATGTGTAGTTTAGCTACATAATTAGGTTAATAATCTATCAAATGTTACGATCATGCATTGCAAATATAAGTTATATAAATTCATTATTAATTGCCGAATTAATTTAACCATTTTTGTTACATAAAATGTATTTCTGTATTTTAACTTAAATATTTATCAATTCCTTAGTGTATTCTAGGTATCATATAAGAAGTATGTTATTTGAGTTGCGTATAAATTTACGGATATTTATTTGAACATATACCTTGCATGTTAATTAATTAATAACTAATTTATTATTTAAATTTAAGACTTTACATTTATATAAATATAAATATAAATTGCCCCATGTATGACACATCAAAAATCAGTTGAGAATGGCTCGAACCGATTTTGCTGATTTTTTTTTGTTTATAATTGTCAGGACAAGGTATGTATGAAAGAATTTTTTTTGGAAAATCTTCCCGGAAAAGTCGGGAAAAAATTTTGTTTTTGTTATATCTAGTACCACGTTTATTAAATAATACCGTAAAAAGAAACAGTTTTTAAGAATCATTGAATTTCGTTTAGTGTTCGTGAAATGTATTTCGTATTTAAAAATCGCACGTAAATGACAACGACGGTTGTTACGATAGTCATTAGTGATGAATCATAGTCGATTACGGGAATAAATCTAAAACCGTAAAATTCATCAACTGATCAATGTACAGACATACAACATTGCCAAAATATCAGCAATGCCAAAAGTATTAATAAATTAAAAACTAATCATTTTGATGACCTGTACAATAAAAAAACAAACGAGCATTAAAGGTACTTGATTAAATGTTGAAATATTTGCGCATTAATCTTCCTTTTTGAAGGTAAAATGATCCTGCTGGATGGCAATTTTCGCCACCCATTACTAGTCATTCTAAGGCCAACAACTGCTGATGAAATTAACGCTTTTTCCATGGGGCCTAACCTATTTAGTCTCTATCTGGACGGAACATAAAATATCGATCATTACAAAGCGATGCGATGAAAACATTAAATATACCAATAAATATTTTTTAAAACAATAAATTCCGATTTATTTTAATTATATAAATTTTAATTATAAAATTCATAAGTTTCACGAAATGGTTCACAAAAATATCCCTTATATAAATCCTTTAATATAAACAGTATGTTCCGTGTTTGAATGGCCTAAGCATACCGAACGCACACCTTCTATTAGCTTGAAGTGCTACTCAAGAGGTGCGGTAAAGCAGGACCCAACCAATAAAGGTCAGATCCCTTGTCGTCTATTATCCACCAGCACGCAGCCGAAGCCCGTAGCCTTCCAGGAGTAATGCACGATTAATTTAAGTGTCTTGTGTGTTCCTATATCCTCTTAAGGGGTTATATTTTTTTTACAATCTTAGAGCCGGTTTAACAGTCACCACGTTACAACCGTTACTTAGGCACCTCAACATTGCGGGGGCTCTGCTTCCGGAGTGGTCCGGCGTGATAGTGGGGCGTGCCCGCTAATGTGACACCAATTAGGTTTTAAGTTGACGTTGGTTGGTCAACACCTATCCTACTATTCTAGCTTCCTAACCGGATAGCGGTGAGCCTGTCCCATTATAAATAATACTACCCTAAATGTTGTCTTTCAATAAATTTTTGGTGATTGACGAAAAAATTTACACCGAATATATCGATTAGTTTTATTTGGGGGTTATGGAAAATCATTCTAAATATTATTAGTTTATATAAAAAAAATATGAATTTAAAAAATAAAAATAAATTCTTATTCAATATTATTCAAAACTATTTAGTTTGTAAAATCGTTATTTTTATAAAACATATTTAACAAAAATTCTACCGTTCACGAAAGTAATTAAATATGAATTATTAAACGAAAAAACTTCACAAAGGCGAAACTGAGTAATACAGCTATATTTTATATTATCTATTTGTGACCTATTTTACTCTTACACCTTAAAATATTTTATATTTTTTTCATTGTACACGTTGAATTAACCCGGCTTCGTCCGTAAACAGGTGAAATAGGATTGATTTGCTTACAACGAAAATCGAATATCAAGAGAATTCATTATATTATTGAAGTGCTTTGGGATACACAATATTTTTTGTTTTTTTTTTTTTTTTGCGTAAATGAACACATTTGTAGGATTACTGATGAGTGGGAATGCTACATAGTGCTTTCCATGCGAAAAAAATATATTTGGCAAATTTAATCACAAACATGTAACGGTTGTTTTTAAACTTTGTTAATGATCATTGCCAAGGCAACCCACACCAGAAACTTCAAGTGTTTAATGTCAAAACATAGAGGTGTTGGAATAATAAAATTCTTAATAAAAGTACATCCGCTTCATTAATAATTCCATTTAGGATTGTTGACTCGACGAATTTGCTCAACATCTTTTTCACTGTAAGGGTGGTTCAATTGCAAATTCGTGGAGGATTGATGTTCCGGAGAAGAATGTTAAGCACTCCAATTTTCAGTATCGAAAAGTGTAGTGGCTTCTCTGGCAAAGCAAGCGAATTCTTAAATTCAAGCGGATAATTAATTATTTCAGATTGAATTATTACTGTACCTAATGTGAAATTAAGAACATCAATTTTTTCTCTTAATAATATAATACTTTTATATATTTACCAGCATGTTCTTAGCATAATTTTCAGTTAACCTTCATTTAGTTTCATTAAATAATAAAAAAACATTTTTTAAAAATTTCAAAATGAGTAGATTTTTTTGTATTTTATTTATAAATACTGTTTGTATTTCTTAGGTTATTCAAGAAGATATTTTGATCATATTGGTGAAAATGATATCGTTAGGTATAAAATTATTTAAATAATTACCTTTATAATTCTATATAATTTTTTTATTTAAATTTTATATTATGATAATCAATTATTCTTCTTCTAATTCTTCTCCCTTGCCTAAATCCCAGCTATTTGGGATCGGTCTTCTGTGTCCTAAACCTCCACTTTACCAGATCTCCCACATCACCTACGCATAAACCAACAGTCCTATAATGACACCAAATCGCATCCAACCATTTCTTCTTCGATCTTCTTCTTCCTCTTCATTTTTCATACAGTTCATTTTTACAAGAAATCTAATAGTTTCCATTTTTTTTTTCAAATGATAAATGAATTATGTTTTTATCCTTTATTTAGTAAGATAATGCAATCTGTAAATAAACGTACTTAATATATTACATAACTACCAAATTAAATACCTAGTATATAGTTTAAAATAAAATGTATATAATTATATATGTATATATGCATATAAAATTTTTTTAATTTTACACTAAACATTATCTTAACTGTTATAATTAAAATATGCCCAAAATAAAAAACGATTAAATTGTTGTTGCATTGCTGCATACAAGTGCAGTTAAATTTTTATTTCAAATATTAAATGTTATGTATGTAGTATTTTTAAAAATGTTCATTTATTCATTAAATTATAATGATCTACTGGCTTCTTTCAGAATCCTAAGTTATAAAAATTGCACATAAATTCATAACGATATAAAATTTTAAATCACTGTACACGGAACTCAAATGATTTAGTATTCGTAATACACATGAATCTTTATCTGATTTTTTTTCTTTAGAAAACATGCAGAGTATTTGACGAATTCTGTAAAAGTTTTTAGGCGTAGAAGTATGTACTGTTTGTTTGTTTTTTTAAGAAAAACATTTATTTATATGTAATATTTTTTAATAAATTGAAAATGGGAATCATAAAATTTATTAATGTATAGTAAATGAAATCACCAATTACAACTTAATTTTTATAAAATTAATACAAAATAATTTGAATTTTATTAATTTTTCTTTTTTATTTCTTAAGGTTATAAATTTTGTACTGGTAAGATTTTTTCAATCTGAACAAAACATAGAAATTTCTTTCCTTTATAAAACAATACACCTTGAATTATTATGCATTATCTGTTTTTTATTGTGTATTATTACTTATAATAAACTAACTGAAACAAAAAAGAATAACTTTAAATTGTCATTCGTAATTATTAATTAAAGTTATAAAAAGTATTAAAAGTAAAAAAAAATAAATTATAAAAAGAAAAAGTGAAATAAATTAATTAAACGAACGGAAAATAAAATACAAATTAACAGTAAACACTTGTAAATAAAATAAAAATTTTTTAAAATAAATAAATAAATATTATATTTTAAGTTAATAAAAAAAGTAGATGTATATATATTATTAAAGTATTATATTATATAAAAATAATAGAGTAGTTATAAAAAAATTTGATTATTATAAAAATATAACAATAATAGTTTCTTTTCATACTAATCCACTTATAATAAACAATTATTTATAAATCAACTCTATTTTTTGTTTATTTTGTTATACATAATAGACCTATTTAGTACACATATCCATTTATTTATATATACAAAATTTTGTTTTATAAATTGTATAATTAAAATAATATTTTTTTCTGTTAGATTGTGTAAACATTGCATTCAATTTAATAATTACTTTATCGACAATTACGTACAAACATACAAAATGGTATAATAATATAATACTGTATTTGGTTGTTTGTTTTCTACAGAGCGTATATTTAGGAAATTTCAAGTACGCCAAGGTATGCCGAGTTTCTATAATTTTTTTTCTAGGATTCTAAAAACTAATATAAAATTAGAGGGTTGTTCTATTTTGATATTAGTAAACAACTTTAAAAAACCTATTAGTTTAGTAGTTCATAATTTCAAAAAAATTTTTTTTTTTTTTTTTTTTTTATTATAAAAGAAGAAATTACAATCTGTGTTGTTAATAGCACAATAAGTAATTAGGTTATACATAAAAATTTTAAATTAAAAAAAAAAAAAAAAAAACAAAAAAAAAAAAAAAAACAAAACACATGAGTAGCTTGAGAAGAAGCCAGCCATTACTGGCACTCCTACTGACTTTTCTTTTTTTTTTTTTTTTTTTATTTGATTTTAATTATTATAGTATATGGATAAACTATGGTTGAAGGAGAAGATCTCTGCACCACGATCTTTTCAGACGGCGAGGAGCGTTTTCCGGGAGAGTAAGTGAAGAAAGATGCTTTATGAGTGGATTTGAATGACTTTGAAGTTTTTTTATGGGAAGTTTTTTATATCGGCATATAGCTGTTTGCTTTACTGTGGGGAGGTGGAGGTCATTATGTATTGTTTCGTTAGAGACGTAAGGGGGAGCATTAAGAATATGGCGTAACGTTTTTGATTGGAGTGATTGAATTTTATTTATATTAGAGATTTTTGCGGCTCCCCACAGTTCTATGCCGTAGGACCACATAGGTTTTATGAGAGATTTATATATTATAAGTTTGGAATGTAAGTTAGTTTTTGCATATTTGTTAAGTAGTGGTTGAAGGGCTCTGAGGCGTTGATTTACGGCTAGTTTTTTAGAGTGAATATGTGGGGACCATGTTAATCGTTTGTCAAGAATTAGACCAAGATATTTTGATTTTACGTCAGTAGGTATGGGTATATTATTAATAAAAACTTGAGGAGGATTTTTTTTACAGAGAGTGAAAGTGGTGTGGCAAGATTTGCATTCATTTAATTTTATTCGCCATTTGTTGAACCAAATAAGCATAGTATTAAGATGTGACTGAAGTTGTGAGGAAGCAGTATTGTGGTTTTCGTTAATAGAAATAAGTATTTTATCATCTGCATAATCCGCGACATAAGTGTGAGGTGATGTAGGTTGGTCAGAAGTATAAATATTAAATAATAAGGGTGACGAGATAGCTCCTTGTGGGACGCCCGAGTTGATGGAATGTATAGGAGAAATTTCATTGCCAACTTGGTTGCGAAAGAGCGATTTTCTAGATATGATTTATAAAATAAATAATAAGTGGGAGGAAGAATGTCCCGGAGCTTAAGAAGAAGACCTGGAAACCAAATTCGATCAAACGCTTGCGATACGTCAAGCATTATTGTGGAGCAGTATAATTTTTTTTCCAACTTATTGATATTAAATCTACAAGACGATGTATTTGATGTATGGTAGAATGTCTTTCCCGAAAACCAAATTGATGATCGGGAATAATTTTTTTCTCTTTTTTATAATTGGGTTTACACGTTTTAAAACGAGTCTTTCACATAGTTTTGAAAAAAAAGGTAGTAAGCTTATAGGCCTGTAAGATGAAGGAAGGTCAGGAGGTTTTTTAGGTTTGGGAATTAAGATAATATTGAAAAAATTTCCATTGTATGGGGAAATATGATAGACGAATGATTGAATTTAGGATGTGGGTTAACATTAAAATTACTTTTTTGGGGAGCTGACGAGCGACCTCGGCAGTTATTAGATCGTACCCGGGGGATTTTTTTTTAGTGGGAATGAGTTAATACATTGACTTATTTCACACGGAGAAAAATGTTTTGGAGGAAGATACATTGGTAGGGGAATGGACAGCTGACTATCAATATTATTAAATATAGACGGTGTTGGAATATCATCATGTGGTTGGAAAACTTTTGCGAATGTTCTCCGAAAAGTATCGTTTTGTCCAAGTCATTAATTGCCCGTTTTGAGTCTTCTTTTTTTAGTGGGGGTAATATTGTCGGTTTACGGAGAATTATTTTAGTAGCTTTCCAAAGGAACAATTTTTGACCGAAAGAGAAGCAGTGTATTTGTTAAATGATTCTTTGCGAAGTTCTGTTAACATTTTTTTTTGTTCTATTAGATAGGTTGTTATATAAATATTCTGTCTGAGGGAAGTCTAGTTCTTTGCCAGGTTGAACTAGCACGACGTTTTAATGATATTAGGTCACGAGCAAATATTGGGAGTGGGATAGAATAAGAGGGAATAGATTGAACTGTGTTGAACAGGAGCTCCAAGCTGCAGATTGGATTGATGTAGTAAGTTTTTGTACGGCATTTTCGATGTCATCGGGAGTTTTTAAAGCATATGTTTAAATTAATATTACAATCTAATATTTTTTAAATTTTATCCCAATTCATTTTACCATTTATAAGTGAAGGTTGTTTGGAGATAGTTTGAGGCGCCGGCGTTTAGTGAGAGAAGGATTGGGGTGTGGTCAGAGCATGGATCTAAAAGATTTAAAATATGTTTTTCAAAGATGTCGGGGATAGAGCAAACAAAAAATATCTACAATATCTGGACGTTTTTTCGTGAGGTAGGCCAATACGTTGGATTAGAGGGCGCAATTATGGAGTAGTTATTGTTTAAAGAAACCTGATGTAAAGATGTGCCTTTGGTTGTGTTTGAGTGACATCCCCAGTAAGTGTTTTTTGCGTTTAGGTCACCACCAACAATGAAGTTGTGGCCTAGTGTTGAAAAAATATTGTTGGAACTCAGTTATAAAGATTTTGTGTTTTGGTGGACAGTACACGGCAGAGATAGAGATCGGGATATGATTCAAGATAATTTTAATGGAGGCTGACTGGAGGGAGGCAGTTTTAAAATTCAGGAAGTGGATAAGATTTTAGTGATGATTTGAAGATAATAGCCGCACCAGCGTGAGCTGAGTTGTCAGGATGATTTGTATGTATTACTCTGTAGCCAGGGAAAGAAATTTTTGAATGCTCGGTGAAGTGAGTTTCTGAAATTAATGCAATATCGATATTTTTTTCGTGAAGGGTTGGTTAAAAAGTTCATCTTTATGGTTATATAAAGCCATTTGAGTTCCAGAGGAGGATGAGAAAAGATTGAGAAGTGAGTTGATTATTTATCATTTTTGGTTAATAATTGATTTAAAATTTGTTGTGAGAAGAGAGAGGAGAGGGTTTTATTAAGGATTTAAATTCATTTAAAAAATCGTATAATATTTATTGGGGGTCAGGAAGATTGTTGGCGTTAAGAGGGGTGTTGGAAGTGGTTTGGGCGTATGAAAGGGGAGATTTTTCATTTAAGTCAGTAGGATTTACCTTAGTAGTGGTGGCGTATTGAGATGGAGCTTGAGTTGTGTGATGGATGATATTTTTTGATTTTGGTTGACGGAGTTTTTGAAGATCTTGGTAAATGCGGCAGCCCTTGTAATTGGCAGGGTGGTCATCTTGGCAGAGTGCGCATTTGGCTGGGGTATCTTTGGGTTTGGAACATTCGGAAGATGCATGATTTAGACCGCAGCGTACGCAGCGAGGACTGTATGCACAGTAAGATCTTGAGTGGCCGTATTCCTGGCAGTTCTGGCATTGGATAATATTTTGCCGTTTATGTGGTTCTTCTATTCTTATTCGAGTGTGTAATAGATGTTTTATAGAAAAAATATCCTTATTAAGCTCTGAGGGCTCGAGATCAACAAAAAATATTGGTAAAGGAACCTTCAATTGTCTGTGTAATATATTTACTACTTGGCGAACAGTGTATCCAATTTCTTCTAGTTCATCCTTAATTTCAGTGACAGAAGTATTAGGGTGTAAGTTTTTTATAACTATTCTAAAAGCTTTTTCCTCACGTAATTGATAAGTGTGAAATTGTGCGTCTTTTCCTTTCAAGAAATGGATTGTTTTTCTGTAAGACTCGGGTGTTAATGTTTGGATTTTTAAGCTACTGAGCGAAGCTTTAAAAAAGAAACTGTCCGAACCAATCAAATTTATTAGTTCAATCCTTACTGCACCAATATCCCCCACTCCGCGGACAAAAATTGGCGGTGGTTTAGAAGAATTTAGAGTTAGGGTGTCCATGTCATTTGTACCTGTGTTGTTAATGTTATTATTATTACCTTTATCATCACTATTATTATTGTTATTCCTCGAATGGGTGTTATCTTCTGTAGAAATATTGTGAAATCTGTTTACAGATATAAACATCGGTTTTTTAACTTGGTGAGATGATGGTGAGTTAGGCGAAGATAATCTATGTCGTTTGATCGGGTTTTTTGGTGTTTTGAAAAAAACCATCCTCGTCTATGATTACTGAAAGAGTTGGTGAAGTAACAACATTTGTGTTTGGTTGAATAGAGTTTTCATTGACAATTGAATTATTTCTTATTATTATCGGTGGGACTGTTTTGTCCATTTTGTTTTTAATTTTACGATTAATGTTGTTATTGTTGTTTGACATACTGATATCGACGGTGCTTATATAATGAGTAACCGACGCCGGCTGGCAAGCCGGAAACGGCCCGCGATAATGTAGTTAAAACTATTCTAGACACTAATTAAAAAAAAGAGAAATTAATAAATAAGCCAAAGAAAAACATTTTAACATAAAATTTAAAAACGCGCACTGTGAGGGAAATTTAAAACTAAATAAGATAATATACAATTTTTTTTCACAAAAGGAAATTTAGATAGGTAAATTTGAAATATTACGGCGACCGGTAAGAGAGGCATGTGAGCCCTATCGCGGTTCGACGCGAACTTCTCAAAAAAAAAAAAAAAAAATTAAATACATATTAATGATTTTAAAGAATTATGATTATAAATAATATTTTATGTCCTGATGTTTATTTGGTTGTCTCACTTTGTCAAGAAACTGGAGTACAAAAAAAAAATATTAATAATGTATAAAAAAATGTATTGATATATATATTATAAATGTTTAAGGTTTTAATAAATTTTACCAAGTAATGAAAAGTTTCAATTACGCATTCAGACAATTGAGTATGTTAAAAATATTCATAAAATATAAAGGAATATATACTGATTACACATTATTATTATTGATTTATTGAAAAACGATTCTTTTTCTTATATATATTATTCCAATAAATTCTGTCTTAATGGACACCCCTCTAAATGAACTATATAATTATGTGCCGGCAAAAAGATAGGCATTCCAATGTATTTCGACCCGTCTATGATAGACTCTTTCTATTACAGACGTGGATAGTAATATTTCACCCCAACGGTGATAACGGAAAACAATCTTAGCTTAAACTAAAATGTAATTGCATACGTATACAGCATACATCAGCCATTCCCACACGACTGGTGTACTCAGAGAATATACATCATTCATTATACTTGGCGACAAGTCATATGGAAGGTATTTAAATGTAAAGCACGGATTTTTTTACTCGCCGAATCAATCGCGGATTCTCGTTGGCGTCAGGTACACATGAGTGACTCGTTTTGATGAGAAATTTTATCTATGGATTACCCGAATTTATGAATAATTAACGAGCACACATTTCGTGTAGATGCAATTTAATTGTTCAAATATAATATACAAACATCGCAAGTAAAACTAGCTGAGTACACGAGTCGAGTGAGACAGGCTTAACAGCGTTGTTGGTCGCGACAACGCAACGCGCGATTATACGTTCAACATGATTACAATCAATTACTTATTCCTATATATTGCCGATAAAGATAACTTTAACTGTGATGTTAATATAAAATTGTAAAAATATTTTAACCAGAAATAAACTAGCTGTCTTATTTACGTATAAAACGTAAAGATTAATTTTTCAAATGTTCTTATTCAGTGCTTATTTATTATCAGTCACCATCAGAGTTTTTCGCAATGGCACCACACGTACCGAGTAAATCGTTGAGTTTGAAATAAAGAAATAAAGTTGGAATTAGTCGGTACAAGGACACTAGTACCCTTTCTATTTCTAAATTTGCTGAAAAGTTTTACATCAGAACAACACAAGTGGTCCAAAATTTTAAAGAATAAAAATGAAACTTTTCGTCGATACAAAGAAAACGCCATAAATGAATAGTCCCATCGATTCCAAAGAAATGGGCCACGTGAGTATTGATAAAGTTATTTTAGAGTAGTTCAACCGTGTAAACTTTTATACTAAATCAAATCCCATGGAAGCAAAGATGAGCAAAAAGACGACGACCAACCAGAACACTGAAATTAAAATATTTGAAAACAATTCAAAAGCACTTGGACAGCTTAATCATATAAAGGAATTTTATTTTAAAATATGTGACTGAAGAAAAATTTCATACGTGAATGATTTAAATAACCATCATGAATTGAAAATGGCAAAATTCAAAAACCAACATTAATTCAATAATATTTCGAAAACAATAACTTTTTAATAGTTTTCTCGTATAAAAATATTCAAAATATTTTATTACATAGATAGAAAACTGTTTATAATGGACACCTATCTATAACTGACACTTTTGATGGTCCCGTTGTGCTCATATAATCATACTCTCATATAATCAAACCGGGAGGGAGATAAGATTATCCTAGTATATTATTACCTCCCAGTAATATAATACTAGTATATCTATACCCTCAGTAATGTTTTGCTCGTATGATATTACATCCCTTGAGTGGGGAGGAGGACAGAATATTCTAGTTTATTATTACCTACCAGTTATGTTTTTCTAGGACTATTATAAGTCCGTGTATTAAATATAGAATTTCAGATTTGTTTCATACCGCTTACTTAATCCCAGTATATTGTTACCCCCCGGTAGGAAAATAATCCTATATTTCGCTATTACTATAGTGTTATTGGTTATAGAGACACAAATTTAACGTAGTACATTTTAGGTAAAGATACTCTAAGTCACAATTCCAATGAGTTAACTCCCAGATAATGAAAGAGGGAAGGTTCAATTTTAAAAATCATCGTATTAAATTCAATTTTAGTCGTAGAAGATTTGCGATAACATAGATATCAAGCAAAGTGTTAGAATAATTTTGTATCATTTTATCGACATTTACATTATGTTAATATTTCAGTAACTTTTAAATTCAATCTTTGTGGATATAATGTGAATAATTTCGTATTGTATTGAAAGGTGTAAATATCTTGCGTTATTGGGTTCATTCATTTTTGTTTCAACTATATCATCATAATTAATAATAGCAATCCTTGCCTCAATAAAATTACCTTCATTAAAACTAGATTCATTTTTAAAATGTTCTCTTAAAGCTTGTCCTTGAACTTCTATCACCTTTAATGAAATAATGATTGCCTTCATATATTTTCTATTTTCCATTACTAAACGTTCATGTTGGTCCGAAATTTGAGATAAAACATAAGTATGTTTTTTTAAATTTTTTTATATTCTATCCATGATATTAAACATTGTTTATGCTCACCAGATTTATAATAAAAAGGAAATCCGTTGGCAGACATTGCAGTTTTCCAATTTTCATATCCTATACTTCTATAGTTAATGTCTAAATTAATTGTTATTGGAAAAAATTCTACAATCAAACCAGTATGAAAAATATTTATTTTTACTGTATTCTAACCACTTAAAATGTTCATACCGGTTGGAATTGTAACTTCTCATCATTTTTTTTTAGCCGACACCATACACAGTATTTGGATACTTTTTAAATTTTGTTTGAGTAGGATCCTCATCTTAGGTTTGACATATATCATTAGGACCTGGAATTTTTCGAAAACTATCTGGTTTTGTTAGATATTTCTCAGCTACTTTACGTTCAAATTGTGTCCCAACAGTATACAATTTTTATTGTTGCTTTCTTCACTTGAATCATCACTAAACAATCAATACATATAATATGCATAAAAATTGAAAATATTTAAACATCTAAAAATATTATAATTAAAATTTTAAAATTAAAATTACTTATCTTTAAAATACACACAATTTTACTAGATATATTATGGAAAATATATAATTAATTAATTTTAATATAAATTAATATCTATAAATAGGTGAGGTTTAGAACATAAATGTATCGTCATAGTTAAATAAATAATTTATTAAAAAAAAGCATATATTGTATAATGAGTAAACTTTATAATTATTATAATTTTAATTAAACTTAAAACAAAATACTAACTTCACCAATTTAATTAAAATCCAAAATGAAGAAAATGAATAGGAGCCAATTATAAAATAATAATATTATTACACAACTCAAAAAATATTTAAGTAAACTCTGTTTTAGAAAATTAAACTACTATTTAAGTCTAAATTTTTACATGAATACACGATGGAAATAATAATGTATAATAATACATTGTAAGGCACTTTTTAAACTTTTTGATAATAATGTACAATGTTATGAATAACAAAAAATGAAATATTATTATGTTATGAATAATAATATATCATTAGAAAAATGAATTTATACTAACCTACTTAAATTATTGTTATCAAAACCATCATCGTTAGAAATTAGTTCTTCTTTACATTCAATGACAATACTGTGAAAAAAAAAAATAGGTATTCACAGACCACAGTTAATTATTGATTAAGTTTAAAACACAATTGTAAGAAAAATTAAAAATATCTAGTATAAAACACTTAAAAGTATTTAAGATACTTATATTTAATTAATTTTTTTTTTTTTATATTAATTAAAATAAGAAATTCCTAGCCCATGAAGACTATCTACATCTACAGATATTTACAGGATAAGTAATTTGTGAATATTTTAAAGTGATAATGATGATAATAATAATAATGTAAACAATATAAAATATAGTTGATATTAGTTAGACGTTATTATAATAATATAATAATGAAATGACGAGGAATATAAATAAGAAATATAATACTTAACGAATAAGATCGTGTGGACGACCGCGTGTCTTGGAGATAGTGGACGTTTGTGTAGGTTGAAATTGATTGATCCATTTGATTTGAGAAGTGAACTGTGGAAATTTTCGTCAAGGGCGCTTATATGCACATGAATTTTTGTGATTTTGAGGTTTTTGTGTAGATTTTCATTACGAATGAACCATGGAGCATTTGTTATAACACTTAAGATCTTATTTTGGAAGATTTGTATTTTTTTTAAATGTGTGACTGAGCAGTTACCCCAGATAAGATAGGCGTAGGTAAGTATTGGGCGTAGTAATTGTTTGTATATTAATAATGAACATTTTTTTTTGTAATACTGATTTTTTATTTATTAAAGGGAATAACGTAGAGAGGCGCTGGTATGCTTGTTGTAATATTTAATTAATAATTAATAGGTGATTTTAAATAATTAGTAATAGTACACGAAGTTTTCGAGATGGAGCATTTTGATTCCTTATGTTCTAGCTAATTTTCAGTTGTGTCATTATTTTTTTTTTTTTACTTAATTAGGAAATTGCTAATGTTATTTATCATTGATATATTTTTTGACAAAACAAATAAAATAAAATTATATACAAAGACATTCGTTGTTAAAAACTAATAACAAAATGAATACAGTTAATACAGCAGTCAGCACATCAACAATAGGTCAACGCATTATGTAGTTGCTGCATAAGTAAATAATATAATAGGACGATTACAATGAAGATTAATTTAAAAATAATTGATTTCGAGCATAATAATACTATTCCACTGATATCTGTTTATAGATACATGGAGCAATTTACCCATATGTATATATATAATTCGATCTATTATCGACGTAGGTAATACCATTAATTATAAATACAAGTATAACCACAAATTATAAATAAATGTAGGTTGCAATAATATTACATATAATATGTTTTTGTGTACCTATGGTGAACTATTACAATTTGTTTTCAATTTATGAAGCATGACCAAATTATTAAGTTTAAGGTCGAGCCAGTGATACGGTCAGCAATTTTCAGGTAGGTTTATGGCCTAACCTATCTCATCCTTGGCGCCGCCACTGTCGGGAGGTAATAATATACAAGATTAGTTTACCCACCACCACTCTCACAGTGCGATAAGATTATACTATGGCAACATTACTGTGTGTTTAGATGTATTTGTATTATATTACTGGTGGAAGGGGACTCGGTGGAAGTGGTGCAGAACCGCGCGAACGCCGCGCTCGTGACGGTGGCGGAGCACATACATGTGCTCGGCCTACGGCTTGTCGTCGAGAAGACGGAGGCCTTAGCGGTCACGAAACGTTACGGGCCTGTGGAATCCCGGTTACAGTCGAGAGCCAGACCATACGATTATGAGCGACCCATAAGTATTTAGGAGTGATCCTAGAGAACAACGGGCGATGTTCGGTGCGCAGTTGCGTGTCGTCTCGGCAAAAGCCGAGCGGGTGATATTCGCCATGTGTAAACTCATGCCGAACATGAGCGGCCCGCGGGAGGTCCGTAGGCGTCTGCTAGTGAATGTCGTGCAATCGATACTATGGTACAGCGCTCCGACGTGGGCGCCTACGTTAGCATACAACCCAAAGGGCGTGGAGTCGTTGGTGAGGGTCCAGCGTCGGGCTGTTATCAAGAGCGCCTGTGCGTACCGCACAGTCTCCTACGACGCCATGCAGATCGTCGCTCGGACGCCCTCGATCGATCTCCTGGCGGTCGAACGCGCATAGACATAAGGCGCGAAGAGGGCGATACCGTTGGCAGCGGACGGAAGGCCTTAGGGAACTACGGCGGCGTCGAGCAACCCAAGAGCCTCGACGATGGATGAGTGGCTATTTCAACCAGTTCCTACACCGGATCGGCCGTGCTCCGGAGAACGGGTGTTCCCATTGCGGACCACCCGACTCTTACAGCGAGGAGGATGTCGACGCGTATCACACGCTCGTTCGTTGCGAATCCTTTGACTAGGCTAGAAACTATCTTATACAAGGTATATGTCATTTCCGGCCGTGCGACCTCATCGCTATGATACTGGTGTCCACGACCAATTGGGAAGCAGTTGCCCAATTCGCATCGGATGTGATGGGTTTGAAAGAAGAAGTGGAGCATGAGAGGCAATCCCTGCAGGGGATAGCTCCATCACGTGGTTGGAGGAAGATGAGGGCGGTCGCTAACCACCCTTAATCGAAATTTTTGAGGGGAGGTGCATTAGACGCTGAATTGTTGCTCTTCCCCAAACTAGATAATTTTTTGTAAATATACATTTGTAAGAGGTCATTTGTAAGAGTGTGGCCGGGGATTGACCGGTCACCCACCCCAGTGAAATATTGAAATTTTCATTTGGAATAAACGATGGCGACACACTGCCCCAAGAATTGTTTGATAGGTATTCTGGATTTTTAGGGTTTTCAACCCCAGTAAGGAGGTGAGATTTGACGGTTATACTGATAGTGTACGTCATATACGAATTTCACTGTATATTTATGTGATAAGAAATATATAGGAAACGTTTACATAAGGTGTATGTATATTCGACGAAAATTTTAATGTTTTAAGAATTTACATTTGTTTTAGAAGCACTTAAACTCAATCCTAAATTGTATTAATTATAGCTTTATATGATTTCATTTCAATCGAAGGTAATGTAATAGTAATATTTTTAAATTTCTATGGGTACATTATTATTATCAATCACTTTATTAACAAATTACAATTTTGTTATAGACTATGCGAAAAAGTACTTTAAATTTATAAACGTCAGTTCATTAGTTGAGGGTAATTTGAAATTATTATAATAACAATAACCGAATTATGACGCATAATAATTGTTCTCTTATTGCAATTAAAGGCATCGATATTTTGAACACAATAATATCCGATTTATTGCATTTTCAGATAATGCATTAGATCTCAAGAAATGGTGCTTAAAAAATTGTTATAATGGTGATTAATTTGCAATCAAGATTTAAAAACATATTACAAATTTATGGTTTATGCACGTGTAATGCAACATAAAAAGTCGTTGATAATTATATATTTTAATCAGTCTCGTTGATAAATTAATTTTTTTTTAAAGTTTATCTATATGTGTGCTTTAAAATAATATTTTAATTTATTTATATATAAATTGATTTGATCAATCTGTTTTTGTTTTTTCGGAATACATCATTTTCCCATTAAATATAAGCTAACTATTTGTGTATTATTTTCTCAAGAAGATGTTCGATTATTTTAACAGAAAAACATAAATTATGAAATTAGACATTTTATTCGTCTTTGATGCATTGTATATCGTTTTTATTTTATTTCTAAATACAAATGTGGTTTTATTGGTGATTAAATAAACATTTAAGATTTGTGATTTGTTCTTTTTATAATTTAATGCTTTAAATTAAATATATGAAGATTTATTGTGTATTTTATAATTTTACTAGTTAAGTTCGACTATGATATACTTATAATATCAAAAAAATAAATCAACCAATAATACCATTATCGATAATATATATATATATAAGATATAATAAATAAAATTCGTACAATTTAAAATAAAATTGTTGTTTTCAGATTTATTTTATTTTTTATTGATCAAAAAAACATTGCCAGCAAAGGTCATTAGTTAGAATATATATATATATATCTTCTTCTTCTTCATTGGCATCACAACTCTTCAAGAGTTTTTGCCGCCTCCGACAACTCCCTCCACTCTTCCCGTTTTTGTACTTTTTCTTCCCAATTCGATATCCCTAGTTTCTCTAACCTAATCCTGCTTTATACCATCTATCCATCGCTTCTTTGGACGTCCTCTTGGTCTCTTCCCCGTGGGTTTCCATTCGACCGCCGCTTTAAGGTAGTCAGTGTTTGACCTTCTCATCACGTGCCCAAACCATTTTATTCTTTGTGCTTTTACAAAGTTGGTTATCTTTGGTACTCCTGTCAAGTCTCGGATCTCTTTGTTTATTCTTCTGCGCCAGCATCCCTGGTCATTATCATATACTGGGCCGCAGATGATTCTGAGTGTTTTGTTTTCGAACGACCTAAGTTTTTGTTCCATTTTGTTTGTTAAAGGCCATACCTCACATCCATATGTTAGTGTTGGTCTAATTATCGCCGTGTAAAGATGTACTTTGGTTTTTCTAGAAAACAGTTTAGATTTTAAGTATTTGATTAGCGAACAGGATGCCTTTTCTGCTTTGATGATTCGGCTGTTTAATTCGATTGACCAGTCATTATTACCACTGATAGAGGTTCCCAGATATGTAAATTGATGCACTTTTTCAAATGTATGTCCTTGAATCACTACATTGTCAACCTGGTTGTTTTCTGGTAATAGTTCCATCACTTTGGTTTTGTTATCATTTACATTCAATCCTATGGTATTTGCTTCGTTAATGAGAGCTGTGGTGCACTGCGTCACACTCTCTCCATCATCACCAATTATATTCAAATCATCTGCGAAGCCTAAAATACCAATCTTGTTTGTGCCGATGTTGATACCATAGTTATCCCTTTGTATATTCCGTACAACTTTCTCCAGGGCGATATTGAATAGTAGTGGTGAATGGGCGTCACCTTGTTTTAAGCCTGTCACAACTTTTAATATATATATATTGTAAATAAATTAATAATTGTAATAAAATATAAATCAACCAAAAAAACCATTATCAATAATATATATATATAAAATATAATAAATAAAATTCGTACAATTAAAAATAGAATTGTTGTTCTCAGATTTATTTTATTTTTTATTGATCAAAAAAACATTACCAACAAAGGCCATTAGTTCAGTCGAGATTTACCCGTCACATTGCACGGTCGTTTCTACCTTTCGTTTATCGCGTATTACGTAGTTTCCCGTTCTATTTTTAGTGCGTTTTCTGTTATTTTACCTTGTGTGTGTTTGCATGTAGACAGTTTTTTTTTTCTCTTTTTCCTTTTTTCCGGGGTCCTTTCTGGGCTCCGGATATTGCCCAAGCCCGACCATGTTGGGGGGGGGAGCACCACATCTCCCCCTTACGCCGGAATAATGTGTTACAAACATCTGACCCACAGTTTGCAAGGATAAGTCAAGAAATTCTGGTAAGAGTGTTCAAATATCTAAATCTCCGACGAGCCCACTACAAAAAAAACTCAAAAAAGCGAATTCACTGGTAAAATAAAATAAACCAATACTCAAATTACGTTGTCTCGCAAAACTATGTCCCGAGGAAGCAGTTTTGGTCTTGAGTACTGGCTCGTAGTTGGAGTGGGCGCACACACTGGCTAGGAGACGAGATCATCGGGTGGTCTAAGGCAGACTATGTGCAGCATAATGTTAGATGAAACTGCGGCCAAATAAATAAGTTTGATTTCATTATCAAACGACACAGTTAAGAGAAGGGTTGACGATATGTCTGAAAATGTGCACTCCCAATTAATTTCACGTTTGAAATCTACGGAAATGTTCGCATTACAACTGGACGACAGTACAGATTTTACTGATAAAACTCACTTGCTAGCTTTTGTCCGTTACGAACACGAAAAATATGACATTGAAGATCTGTTATTTTGCAAAGAAGTAATACATAACAATGCAAATGATGTATTTGAAGCTCTTAATGATTGTATTTTAAAAAATGAACCAGATTGGAATAAACGTGTAGGGTTAACTACTGATGGAGCTGGAGCGATGGCGGGTCATAAAACTGGATTGATGGCTCGGGTGATGCAAGTAGCGCCAAACGTCAAGTGGACACACTATTCAATACATAGAGAGGCTTTGGCAGTGAAGAAAATGTCAACTGAGCTTAAATCTGTATTTTACGAACTCGTCAAAATTGTCAACTACATTAAATCTCGGCCCTTGAACTCTCGCATTTTTACTAAGCTATGTCAGGAAATGGGAAGTGAACACGAACAGCAATTTTTAAACACAGAGATTCGCTGGATTTTTCGAGGAAACGTTCTTACACGTTTTTTCGAACTAGCTGATGAAGTAAGAATATTGCTATGTGATGGTACACACAAAAAGTTAATCTTAAGAGAAAAATTTAATGACTTTTCGTGGCTCTGCAAAATTGCGTATTTGGCAGATTTATTTACACATTTAAATGTTTTGAACTTGAAGCTGCAAGGACCTGATACTAACACATTCATAGTAGATGACAAAATCGAAGGAATGATTGAAAAACTAAAGCTGTGGGTAAATCGAGTTGAAAGAAAGTCTTACATATCATTGCCTGTGTTACAACAATTTCTAACCAAATCAGTAGACAATCTACCTGTTGAGGTTCAAGACATGATTGTCGAACATATGCCAGACTTAGCGAGTGCTTTGAGGAAGTACTTTCCTGCTCCAGATAAAAACAGTGACTGGATGAGACACCCTTTCAAACAACAAGATGTTGCTAGCCTTACTAACCTCTCTGAAAATGAACAAGATTAACTGGTGGATTTGTCTTGTAATAGAGCTTGGGAAATAATCTTCAAAGAAGAAAATTATTTATGTCATTTTTGGTTTCTTGCACGGTCGGAATTCACAGATTTAGCAAACAAAGCCCTCAAACAATTTGTACCTTTTTGTACGACTTATTTGTGTGAACAGACATTTTCTACACTTTGTAACGTAAAAAGTGTCGAGAGAAATCGACTGAAGAACGTTGAACCAGCATTGAGGTTGAAAATTTCAACAATTGTTCCTAAAACGTCAGACATTATAAAGTTTAAGAAACAAATGCATTCTTCCCATTGATAGTGTTTATATGTTTAACAAGATGTTCTATGTTAATTAATAATAATAAAATAATAATAAAATAAATAATAAAAATAAATAATAAAAATATTTGAGTACATTAACGATTTTTTTAATTTCAAGTCCTAAAACAAAAACAAATCAAAACAAATATTTTTCATCTCTGGTGTTTCATCAAATTCAAAATTAAATTAAAAATATAAAAACAAAAAATTATATATTTACACATAACGATATGGACAAAACTAAAAATAATTAGCATAATACGTTGGGTTGAGTTCCATGCGTAAATTTTTTTTGAAGACCCTTTTTTTTGCTTGTTTTCCGAAAAATAAAATAATGATGAGCAAAAAAAAAATTTACGTCTGAAACCCAACCCAACCCAAAAGGGGGTCCTCGAAGACTGTAGGCCTTTAGGTAGGGGTCCGTGATTCATTTGACTTTGAGAACCTCTGGTCTAAGGTGTACATTTTGTACATTATAATATCTTTAATGTCCTGACTACGTAACAGTCCATTCGATTGATATTGACAATAGATGTTTTGTCATCTCTATATGCGTATAGTCGGCGTTTCGATCTTTCATTTTAGGTAAATGTTAGTGTATGTATGTTTCTGTTTATAACAACCGTATGTGGGTTTTCTCTCTTTTTTATACGCGTAAAATGCGTTCCTATAAGTTATTTTTTTTATATTTCTAATTTGAATCAACTGACTATTCTTTGATCGAACAGACACTTTATTTGATACTCCCCTGTGTCGTAGTTTCGTTTTATAAGTTAATTTGGAATTTATATGTTTAAGATTAAATTATTATTTCGATTCCGATGATCTGCATCTCTCGTCCGTGTCGGTTGTTTGTTTAGGTTCAAACATATGCGTTATATTTATTTGTTATTATTTGAAAGTACAATCTGTGTTCCAAGAAAGCCAAGCGTTAGTATGTTTTACCTAAAGAAAATATTACATAGCTATATATGATATTTTACACAAAGAAATCAATACATTAATAAGATTTGTATTAGCTGTGAATACAATGATGATATGTGTAAATATCATTACAAGTGTATGTAGTGTAATGCTGACCGGTGACATTTCCCTCTCTATTAATATTCATGTAAAACTCATTAGTCAATAAGCATATTGTAAGGGACGGTCAGTTTAGTTAGTCAGTTCGGAGCGAATACCACTTAGCGACACTAAATGGACTCCGTCGGAACAGCCTATAATAAATCAATAAACTTACTTCATTCACCAAACTTGTGAGTTAAATCTATTTCTTAATAAATACGCATAACGACGTAATAACGATTGACTGACACTTCGTTTATCCGACTATCCTTAATATCCTACAATTGTTAGGTGAATATTATTCAAAAGGTCAAAAACCTTCACTGAATAACTTATATTTATTTCGGTCACCCCCGACCATGTTACAATATGATAAATCATTATATTTCTACATACGGAAAACCAAATATTATTGTTTCTGATCATGGTGTACAATTTAACAGCAAAATAGAGCAAAATCAGTTGTCCAATTTAGGAGTCTCTCTTACGTTTACTTCAGTCTATTCACAATCTAATCTGGCTGCTCGTGTAATGTGAGAGTTAGGAACACCATTCTGATTGGCCGACATACGTACAAGTTTTACCCCGTCTGAGATTTTTTTAAAACAACCTCGGTACAATCCTTTATCTGCCCCTGTGAATTTCCTCCTCGGAAATGTGTTCAATGCGAACAACGATTAGTCATGGCATAGGAAATTCAACAATCTCGGGCCGAATAACGGAATCTTCGTCATGATCAAAAGAACAAATATACTTCATATTAAATAGGCGATCCAGTTCTGATTCGGACACATAATTAAAGTTCTTCAGTCGATAAATGTATCCACAAATTTGTCATGATTTATGAAGGACCTTTTGTCGTCAAAGAAATGAAAAACATGTTTCAATGTTGTTTTACTGCGCCAATATCTTCATCAAGTATCTCATTAGTTTTTCGGTACTTATTAGGTTTATTTCAACGTTTAGAAAAATAGATTTATTAAATATATATTTTTAATATGTTTTTTTAATTATTCACTCGTTACTTTTGTATTAATAAATGCGGCCAATAATTGTCCACATTTATAAAGGGTGGTTTCTGTAACGTAACGAGTATATCGATATATTGAGCGTTTAGGATAATTGACGTTCTTACAAAACCGGTAGGAATGTCAACCGATAATCCCATTCCTATCGCAACTTTATATTGATTATTCATAAATGCTGGCCCGGAGAATTAATAATAGTTTTTTTTCTCCACTCTCCAAGAACGTATGTTTAGTGAACAACACCAAATTAATATTGTTAAATTGTCTTTTTTCTGTGAATTTGTTTGTAATTTAAAAATGATATAGTAGATCCGGGAAGAGATCTTTCCTAAACGTTGTGATACATGAGAAAGAGAGAGATGAATCATTTACTCCCTATACATTTTGATTCGGGTATGTTTTTATTTTTTTTTTGTACTATAGCTTGGCGCGTCGTGTAATTTTTTTCTATAATGTATTTTTTTATTTATGTTGCTAATTGTATTTTGAAATTTTTTATTATTTATCAGGTGTGATTCATTTTATCTTTTATCTTCAAAATTATCAAGGGCGTCAGTAACCGTTACGTTACAATATATTCATTGAATGTTTGTTTTATAATTGTATAAATTGTTTCCTTTACGATTTAATTGTAATATTCTTCAAACTGTGTGTCCAATCTATCTATCATCATATAACATCATATAACATATTGATTTCTATTTACGAATATGTATTTGGTGAACCTCGTATGTAATTATATTATATATTTTTAATTAATTGCTGTTAGTATTCGTTTTAGTATAGGTTTACTAATTATGGTTCAATAGCATACGGGTCTCCTCCATACACATTACAACCTTAATTATTTCCTTTTAAAAAATATTAATTTAACCTAACTTCCCGGTTTTCATCGCCATAGCTAACGTGGCACAATAAATAATGTTTTTTTATGTGTCCAACTTGACATAGAATAATTGATACAATGATAACAGGTGCAATATTAAGATTTGTGGTGAAGGTGCTCGTAACAATATTACACATTGACACTGTTATTTGTCATTCGCATATTGACATTGTGTATAGAATGTAGGAATAAAATGCTCAATACGGCATTCAAAAAGTAAAGATGTTATCTTGTCTTATAATATCGCCTTTATGTGTTTTTGAACTACATTTATGAAATAGTTATACAACGTTAGTTAATATAATAACTGATTAGCTGTGTGATTGCCCACTGTGTGAGAGGCGTTAGCAAGTGCATCTCACCAGCATCTAATTTATATGACGTGAGAGATCTTTTACAGTTTGTAATCACTGATTACATAAATCGAGTTGTATGTACCAATATGAATTTGTTTCTACTATTTTTACTAAAATTGTTTACCTAAAACATAATGCACAGGAAATAAATTAACAACGTGCCTAAAAAAATACATATAAAATTTAACTCTATATTGAATTTGAATAAAACAGAACTGTTTATCTGTTTATGGTTTGATTACTTTTTTAATATCAGTTAACATAACTATGAATAGTGTTGTTTTTGTAGAAACTGGTACAAAACTGTTTTAATATTACGAAGTCCTTATTAATTGAATGTCTTATAAATGTGTCATAATTTAAGTATAAGGTAAATGTTATATTGCACGTCGAAATAAAACATAATTTATACTATTCTCATTATTCAATATGTAATTCAGTTTCACCTCAAGGTAAATAATTTTTTATAACAGAGATTCCAACACGCAATGTTTTCAATAAATAATAAACAATTATAATTTACTAAATATTTTGACGTTGTTATTAATCAATCTGATGTCTATCAGTTTAACATTAATACGAGTTTAATTGTTTGGTTTATATAAGTATTATTTTTCATGAAAACATTTAATGTACCTGTTTCGTACCAGATCCTTACCCAATCGCAAGGAATATAGATACGGGAAATAAGATTATGTATAAGAAATAAAAGGGAAACAATAATAATAATAATAAAGAGAACAAATAACAATAATTGTTGCGTAAAATAAATTCTATTGAAAAACAGCGAAGTAACATAGATCGATATGGTTTATAATTAAATACATTTACACGAAAGATTAACAATTCAAATAATATATGACAGTCTATTAATACTATACAACAATGAAACTTAAAATAACTCACATCACAATGGGCATCTGTGCTCGACAACAACACACTCCAATGAAGTGGTACCAATACGATGACGATGATGAGTGGTGATGGAGGTCGCGTATTTGTCCAAAATGGACTATTATAGTTTATAATAAATACGTAATAGTGGACACGACAATGTACCACCAAAGGCGTAAACGCAACGACGACGACTTTTCGCATACGCGCGACGGACGACGAAGCAACCACACAGATCCCCCACTGACGAACCGGGAACCCATATATATCATACTAGATATGATACCGTAAAATTGGGTAACATAGGACACTTTTTTTTGTGTGTAATTTTATCCTAGTAATAAAATACTTATGAGAAATAATAATCGAGACAAAATATGTGTATTAGTTTACACATTGTAAATTAATTGTTAATTTGGAAAAATGTTATGCTTAAACACTTTTTTTTTAAAAAAGGCACTGTTTCAAGTTACTCTTGAAAAGGTATAACTTGGGACAACCATATTAAATGGTTAAACATTTCATGTTTAACCCATGAAAGGTAACTTTGGACATTACAAAAAATAAAAATACCTGGGTAATTAATAAATTTTTTATATAATTAACAGTCTCATATAAATATCACAAAATGATTTAATATAACAAGTACCTAATTAATCTTTTGTTGATACTATTTGAGTTAATGAAAGAAAATAAACAGAGATAAATCATAAATATTCCCAAATTTAAAAACAACATATTAATTTCATATTACTAAAACTAACAAACATAACTAATTATAATACTTTTTATATAATATAATTATAATATAATTGTTTTACCTCCATACCTTATCATGTATTATTTACATAAAAGTGATAACAAAACTTAAAATCAAATAACAAATTATATACCTCACAAATTATATATAAATCAACATTATCGAGTAAGCATGATATACTTAACACATAAACCTAGTTAACATATATTTTAAAGCACTTATAATATATTAATTAATTAATTGATTAAAAAATGTTTACCTTGAATTATGCTGACGAACTCTTACTGTAGGTTTTATAAGTGCGACAACTAATGATATTAATTAATAATAATATGAAATAATAAAAATCAGTGATCCCAGATGACATAAATTGAAATTTCTTAATAATGTCCAAAGTTCAACACATGTCCCATGTTACCCAGTTTTACGGTACGTAACAGTATCTATGATTACTAATTATGGTATTGGTATGAATATATATCACTACATTTATTTGGAATGGAAAAAGTATTTCATATAAATTCATTTGTTATTATACACACACACACAAATATAGTTATATGTTATAAATGCAAAAAGCATTTTAATTATGCAGATTTAATAGATATTTGACATACGATATCAAATATTAAGTAGTCTAACTAAATGGAAATATGGTATTAGGCATATGATATTTTTATAATTAAACACGTATACATTTTAGAAGAAATGTCAAATATTGAAAGTAAGTATTCCGAACATGTTACTTGAAGAGGAGAATATTTTCTTCGTAAGTCTTAAAAAAACTCAAAAAATTAATTTACAAGATTAGAAGTAAATATATATTAAAATATAATAAGTATTATATGCTTCACATAATTAAAACAATATATTATTATTTATTTCTTTAAAAAAATGTTTAATTTCAAGGATGCAACGGTAAGAGTCCATAAATGTTTGACTTTAAAATACTAATGCATAACAAAAAACTGTTTGAGATTTGATCGAAAAAATAATGTTTGTTCTAAATTTATTAATTATTACATCGTAAAAAATAAATTTCATCACAGCATAGTATTTATTTTAGTATATTTTACCGTTTATATTTTAATATCGCATTTACTCAATCGAAATTAATTATATAATTTATCTGAGTAGAAGAAGTATATGAATTATGTGATGGTAAGTGTTTAAATTATAACATAAGTCATTGATGCCATGGAAATTTTGATCATCACATTACTATTTATATTCCTCTATAAGGAACCACTACGGCCGCAGCTTGTAAATCAAATTCAATTTTAGTCGTAGAAGATTAGCGATATCATAGATAGATTGAGGGTATTTCAGTGTATAATATACTAAGAATACCTCTTCTTTGTTTTTTTGATTTTTATATAACATCGGTGCTATTAGTTATAGGAAAATAGTTCTAGCGGAAAAGTATGTGTTTTATTTTATCTTATAAGAGGCATTAGTAATCATATCGTTTAATTTCGAGGTATAAAAATATCCTAAGGCGAAAATATTTAAAAAATGACAAATTTGAAAAATTGCCCGACATGTTTGTCTCTATTATTTTCTTTGTACATGATTACAATGTTTATAGATCACCTAGGGGGGTGAGAATTAAAAATGATGTAAATGTCGATAAAACGATGTATACTTATTCGAACGTTTTGCCTGATTACATCTATATGATTATTTATTATGATAAACTATATGACCTGTTATATTATATTTTAAGAATTACAATATATACCTGCGACCTGCGATATTAATTACAATATTTTGTAAAACATATATTGAACTAAAATGTATAACGATGAAGTTTGTAGAACGAAACTGTCAAAAACAAGCTTATAAAAACTAATGCGTATAAAAAAATACAAGTACACATCAATATCAAAAAAAAAAAAAAAAAATGAAACTGCAAAAGTGCCTACGGTAAAGGCAAAATAAATTAAAACTATTTGGATATACTAGTCATTAAATTGCATACATATTATTATAAAATTATTACAAACATTTCACAATCGTTATTAAACAATATTAAATTTACATATTTGTTCAATATTTAGATTTAATATATATATACAGTAAGTTATTATTGGTGGATGGTGGGGGAATATGGGGATAAATCATCCTTGAATTTTTCTCAGTGATATAACAGGTACTTACACAGATATAACATACCTGTTAATTTGAATGATCATGTAGATGTAATCAGGGAGTGTTCGAATAAGTATTTAACGTTTTATCGACATTTACATAAATGTAAATTTATTAAACAGATTAATCAAAAAGATTTATTATGACAAAGAAATCCTTTGACAGACGTTGCATTGTTCCAATTTTTGTATCCTATACTCCTATAGTTAGTGTCTAAATTAGTTTTTAATTTATTGTAAAAAATCTACAATGAAGCCAGTATGAAGAATATTAATTTTAAAGTAATCTAACCATTTAAAATGTTCATACGGGTTGGAATTGAAACTTTTCATCATTTTCATTCAGCCGACACCATACACAGTATTTGGATACTTTTTTAAATTTTAGTTGAGTAAGATTTTCATCAAAGGTTTGACTGTATCATAAGACCAGTAAGACGTAATCTGCATCCGTCTACACCAACAGTTGACATAGGAATTGCCATCGAAGAAAAAGGGTACAAAGTACGCCAAGTGACAAATATTAATCACAAGACAACAAAAGATAAACTACCTATATTTTTTATCGACCTTGAACCGGCAGAAATAAATAAGAAAATTTTTAACTTAACATCATTACTCCACACAAGTGTAAAAATTGAGGAACCACACAAAAAGAAAGACATTATGCAATGTCTAAACTGTCAAGAGTATGGCTATTCCAGGAAGTACTGTGCCTACCCACCGAGATGCGTTCGCTGTGGGGAACACCATTCATCAACCAGCTGCGTGAAAACCAGAGACACACCTGTCACATGTGCTCTGTGCAAAGGTGACCACCCAGCCAACTATAAAGGCTGCCAAATCTACAAACAAATCCAACAACTTCAATCATCATCAAAAAGACAAGGTACTCACTTGAGAAACACTCAATATATAAATTAATTAACTAACGCAAATTGTAAAATCACCCAGCAAACAACGCTCGTAGCTAACTTCTCTTCACTACCCCCTCGTTCTTACGCTCAAGCCACAAATAACCAAAATTTGCATATACCCCCTGCAGATCAAACTAACAATCTCGCTCTAACCAACTTTATCAATGAATTTAAAGCTCTGATAAATCCACTTTTATTTCTCTTAACCACCGTCCTAGACCGCCTACTTTCCCAAAATGTCAAATAATTCATTCACCTCACAATCCCTAGTCATCCTATTATGGAATACTAACGGCCTAGCAAACCACAGAAACGAATTAATAACAACTCTAAACGAAAAAAGAATCGATCTAGCTATAATTTCAGAAACCCATTTTTCCTCCAATACCAAATTCTCAATCCCCGATTACACCATAGTCCCAGCAAACCACCCAGATAACACGGCCCACGCAGGTGCAGTGATTCTTATCAGATCACCTATACAATTCACCCCCCTTCCCAGTATAAATGAAGACTTCCTTCAAGCTGCAGCTATAAATATCAAATATTGCCTGCCAAAACACAAAATTACGCATACACAATTTGAAAATTCCTTTAACTCTCTTAGTCAATACTTTATCATAGGTGGCGACTTAAACGCTAAAAACCATTCATGGGGTTGTCATACAACTAACCCAAAAGGACAATCACTACTTAAAGCAGCCAACAATAAACAATTATCTATACTTGCCCCTCCCAATCCAACATACTGGCCATCATCACCAAGAAAACGTCCTGATATCCTAGACATATTCGTAACTAAGATACCGCCAAACTTAAATCACTTGGTAAAAAAGTTATTAGATTCGTGTTCTGATCACTCTCCAGTCCTCTTATGCATAGATGCCTCACCCCACCTTCAACCTAGTAATGCATCACTAATACGAGGTTAGGTTAGGTTAAATGGTAAAATGAATTGGGAACATTTCCGTGACATTATTAACCAAAGTATAAAATTAAACATACGTCTGAAATGCCCAAATGATATTGATGACGCAGTACCTAATCTTACAATCAGCTACATGGAACTCTTCCACCCAACCGAAAAAAAATAACAACCATAACCATTTATCGATCCCTGCACATGTCCGTGAACTAATATCCCAAAAGAGGCGAGCCAGAGCCCGTTGGCAACGAACAAAACTTCCATCCGACAAAAGTATTTACAATAAACTAATCTCGTCATTTAAACGTATACTACAACAGCTAAGGAACGGATATTACAATAACTGGATCTCATCTCTAACGACAAAAGACAACTCGTTCTGGAGAGAAACACGTAACTGCTTAAAACAAAAACTTACCCAAACTGCTCTAAAAAACCCGATGGTACATGATGCAAATCAGATAAAGAGAAAGCTAAACTTTTTTGTTCCCATTTTTCAGAAGTCTTCAAGCCCCACCAACCAACTGACAGTAGTACCTTCACAGAAACAATTGAAAATTCTCTTAATTCAGTTCTACCACTTTATCTTGCCCCCAAACCTTTTTCATCAGATGAGGTTCTACACTTTATTAATACCTTCCCACTTAAAAAAAACACCTGGAATAGATCTCATCACAGCTGAAGTAGCTCGCCAACTTCCAAATACAGCATTAATTCACTTAACCCACATTTTAAACTCAATCCTGAGGCTTTTGTATTTCCCTATCTAATGGAAGATATCACTTATAATCCAAATTCCTAAACCTGGAAAACCTCCAGATACTCCGTCATCATATCGCCCAATAAGCCTCCTACCATTCTTCGCGAAACTGTGTAAAAAAATGATCTTAAAAAGAATATCCAAAATCATCAATGACAAACAAATCATTCCCCACACGCAATTTGGATTCCAAAATAAACATTCCACTATCCATCAAATACACCGCCTAATAGACTCAATCGCCTACTCCTTAGAAAACAAGTCATACTGCTCAGCTATTCTACTCGATGTTGCCCAAGCCTTTGATAGAGTTTGGCACCCTGGTCTCCTACACAAATTAAAAATAATTCTACCACCACCCTACTACTTATTTTTTAAGTTATATCTTGAAAATAGATTATTTGCCACCAAAGTTGGTTCTAAAATTTCAAACTTGACTCCAATCCTAGCCGATGTTCCTCAAGGTGCCATCTCTTCGCCCATTCTATTCAACATATATACAGCCGATCAACCAACCACCTCTCATACCTTGGTAGCCGACTTCGCTGACGACAAAGTCATATATATTTCAGAAAAAAATTCTCATCTGGCCAGCCAACACTTACAAAATCATTTAAATTTACTAGCAGACTGGTACTCCAAATGGAGAATAAAAATAAATAATGAAAAATCATCTCATATTACCTTCACTCTCAAAAAAAGCACTGTACCCCCAGTCTACTTAAACTATAAAGTCATTCCTTCTTCCTCTAAAGTCAAATATCTGGATATGACACTCGATAAAAGACTTACCTGGGCCGGACATATTAAACAAAAACGACTCATATTAAATGCCAGACGAAAAGCACTCTTTCCACTTATAGGAAAACAATCAAAAATTAACCTTAATACAAAACTGCTACTGTATAAAACCCTCCTCAAACCAATTTGGTTATACGCAATTCATCTATGGGGAGCAGCAAAAAAATCCAATATTTATAAAATTCAAACATTTCAATCAATCTCGCTACGTATGATTACATGTGCTCCTCCGTATGTTTCAAACCACACCTTACATTCAGACTTAAAAATACTCACTGTTCAAGAAGAAGCTATAAATTCCTATAAACTTTTCCGTGCCCGTCTTGCAAACCACTCTAACCCTCTAATCCTTGCTCTAAACTCTGAATCCATTCCCGGAAATCAACCTAGAAGGTTAAAGCGAAACTGGAACCGCGATCTGAAATAACTCTAACTCTCTAGCCAGTAAGTGTTGCCGCTGGGTGATTACTTCGTCATGTCAACCATGCCAATATATGTAATTCATCAAACATGCTTATTGTAAAATTTTATTTATAGATTGTATGTACTAAAAAAATTAAAAAAAGTAATCTAATCATTTAAAATGTTCATACGGGTTGGAATTGGAATTTTTCATCATTTTCATTCAGCCGACACCATACACAGTATTTGGATACTTTTTTAAATTTTAGTTGAGTAAATTTTTTATCAAAGGTTTGACTGTATCATAAGACCAGGAATATTTCGAAAACAGACGATAAAATCTGGTTTTGTTAGATATTTTTCAGCTACTTTACGTTCAAAATTATGTCTTAACACTATACAATTTTTATTGTTGCTTTCTTCACTTGAATCATCACTAAACAATCAATATACATAATATAGATAAAAATTGAACATATTTAAACATTTAAAAAAAATAAATACAAGTCATGATAAAAATTAAAATTATTAAGCTTTAAAATACATACCATTTTACATGATATATTATGGGAAATATATATTTAATTAATTTTAATATAAATAAATATCTATAAATAGGTTAGGTTTAGATGTATCGTCATAATTAATAAATATTAATTAATTTAATAATAAAAAAAGCATATATTGTATAATGAGTAAATTAAAAATTGCATTATTATATTATGACCTTTATAATTATTATAATTATAATTAAACTTAAAACAAAATGCTTACTTAACCCAATTTAATACAAATCCAAATTGAAAAAAATGAATAGGTGCCTATTATTAAATTATAATATTATTACACAACTTAAAAAATATTTACATCAATTTTGTTTTTGAAGATTATACTACTATTTAAGTATAAATGTCTTACATGAATACTCGATGGAAATAGTAATGTATAATAATACATTGTAAGGCACTTTTTAAACTTTTTGATAATAATGTACAATGTTATGAATAACAAATAATAAATTATTATTGTTATGAATGACAATATAATATCATTAGAAAAATGAATGGACACTAACCTACTTAAATTGTTGTCATAATCATTATAAATTAATTCTTCATTACATTCAATGACAATACTGTGAAAAAAATTAATAAATAGGTATTTACAGACCACAATTACTCATTGATTAAGTTTAAAACACAATTGTAAGAAAAAATTTATAATGTCTAGTATAAAACACTTGAAACTATTTATGATACTTATATTTAATTAATAATTAATAGTTATTTTAAATACCTAGTAATAGCACTCGAAGTTTTCGAGATGGTTCCTAGCGTTCAGGCTGATAATCATTAGTATCATCATTTTTGTTTTTGTTGTTTTGACTTAATGAAGAAATTGCTAATGTTATTTATCATTGACATATTTTTTTGACAGAACAAATAAAATAAAACTATATACACAGACATTCGGTATTAAAAACTAATAACAAAATGAATACAGACAATACAGCAGTCAGCATATCAACAATAGGTCAACGCATTATGTAGTTGCTGCATAAGTAAATAATATAATAGGACGATTACAATGAGGATTAATTTTAAAAATAATTGATATCGAATATAGTACTACTACTCCACTGATTTCTGTTTATATATACATGGACCAATTTACCCATATATATTTATATAATACAATCTATTATCGACGTAGGTAATACCATTAATTATAAATACAAGTAGGTTGTAATAATATTATATATAATGTGTTTTTGTGTACCTATGGTGATCTATTACAATTTGTTTTTAGTTTATGAAGCATAACCAAATTATTAAGTTTAAGGTGGAGCCAGTGATAGGGTTAGCAATTTTCAGATAGATTCATGATCCAGGGATGCCCAGGACTTGTTCTGGGAGTTCGCCAGACGGGAAGACATCTCGGTGGCGCTCATCAGCAAGCCGTACAACGTCGGCCGTTCAGGCTGGCGATGCGACTCGTCGGGATGGGCGGCCATCGGGGTTTTTCGCGCTGGACTCTTGCTCGCGGACGTGGAGATCGGCGACGGGTACGTAGCAGCGACTATAGGCGGCGCTCTGCGCATCTATAGCTATTATGCGTCACCCGCTCTTAATCCGGCCGAGTTCGAACGCTTCCTGGGGAACATCGAGGTTGGCGTTGCCTCGTGCCGGGGCACGGGAGTCGACCTGATCGTCGTGGGCGACTTCAACGCCCGGTCCGCCGTCTGGTGGGATAGCCTTACCGACCTTCTGCGCTACGGCCTCTCCACGCTGGCTGACTCGCTCGGACTCGTCGCGGTCAACAGCGGGGGGGTACCCACTTTCTTCGGGCGGGGTCGATCGTCGACGTTACGTTCGTCTCCGAGGCCGACTTCGGAAAGCTACAGAGTTGAACGTGTGGACGGACGTCGAGAACATGAGTGACTACAATTACTTGTGTTTCTCGTACTGTCCCGAAAGCGCGTCCTTGTCGACGACGGGCACCGTCGGCGTTGGCCCGCGAAGGGGTCGGTCACGTCCGGGATGGAGAACAGCTCGGAGAACCTGCTCGGTGCTGCGTTAGTGGCGGCCGAGTGGGTTGGGACAGCTCGCAAAGAACTGAAGCGCCGCATTCGTCGTTCGAAGGCGAAGTGCTGGACAGAGCTGGTCCGTAGCGTGGACGACGACCCTTGGGGCAAGCCCTACAAGGTAGTCCTTAGGAAGCTTCGCGGACCCGCCGCGACGTCGGCGATGGAATAACGCGCAGTGCGTGATATCGCCGACGTCTAATTCTCGAGCCAACTTCTCCCGGAGTCCGGTGACGGAGAGACGCCCGCCCGCGCCGTCGGGGGAATCGCGGTCGTGCCGGGGTTCTCCTTAGCTGAGGTCTCGGCGGCCGTAGGCCGCTTTAACTAGCGTAACAAGGCCCCTGGACCAGACGGCATAAAAAACCGGGTCTGGGGCGTTGTGCACGCGACTAGAGGGACGATGTTGTTGGGAACGTTCAACACGTGCCTGTGGAGCGGAATCATTCCCGAGCGCTGGTAGCGAGCTCGCCTCTCACTTCTCAGCAAACCGGGAAAGCCCGAAGGGATTCCGTTTTCGTATCAAACGTTGTTTCTTCTCGACGACGTAGGGAGGATCCTAGAATTGCTGCTGGTGAGCCGGATGGAAGCTCATTTGTCCGGTACGGGTATCGTGCTGTCCAACAGGCAGTATGGTTTTCGGAAAGGACGGTCGACCGACGACACGGTGCGCGTTGTGCAGAAGCGTCTCGTCGACGTGTGCAACGCCCGTCGGGTGGCGGTGGCCGTGAGTCTGGACATCCGGAACGCGTTCAACTCGGTGGACTGGGGGGTTATCCTCGCGGCGCTGGAGCGTATGGAGTTCTCGCCATACCTCCAGCGGATCCTCAGGTCATATTTGGGCGGCAGGGTTCTGCACCTGTGCGACGACAACCGGGAAGATCACCATGGAGATTACCTGCGGAGTGCCGCAGGGCTCCGTGCCTGGTCCTCTACTCTAGAACGTCGCGTACGACGCCGTGTTCCATCTTCTCCTGCCCAGGGAAACGATCACGGTCGGTTACGTGGAAGACACGTTGATCATGGTGAAGAGGCACATGGTGGAAGTGGTGCAGAACCGCACGAACGCTGCGCTCGTGACGGTGGCGGAGCACATACGTGTGCTCGGCTTACGGCTTGCCGTCGAGAAGACGGAGACCGTAGCATTTACGAAACGTTACGGGCCGGTGGAACCCCGGTTACAAGTCGTGGGTCAAACCGTACAGTTAGGTGTGTCCCTTAAGTATCTAGGAGTGATCCTGGAGAACAAAAGGACGATGTTCGGTGCGCATTTGCGCACCGCCTCAGTGAATGCCAAGCGGGTGGTGTCCTCCCTGTGGGGACCAATGCCGAACGTGGGTGGCCCTCGGGAGGGCTGTAGGCGTTTGCTGGTGAACGTCGTGCAATCAAAATTATTGTACGGCGCTCCGACGTGGGCGCCTACGTTGGCTTACAACTAGCGGGGCGTATAGACGTTTGCAAGGATCCAGCGTCGAGCGGCCATCAGTACCACACAGTCTCCTACGACGCCATGCAAGTCGTCGCTCGGACTCCCCCGATCGACCTCCTGGCTATCGAACGCGCTTCGGCGTACGACGCGAGGAGGGCGATATCGCAGTCAGCGGACGGAAGGCCTTTGGGAAACTCCGGCGACGTCGGGCATCCCGAGAGTAGCGAGATGGAACGCTCCCGCTGGTAGCGGCCGGAAGTGGACCCGGACGCTGATACTCCCCGCACTACTCAACCAGTGGGTGAGAAGATCGCACGGTGAAATGACGTTTCATTTCTTTCAGCTGACAACGGGGCACGGCTGTTTCAACCAGTTCTTACACCGGATCGGCCGTGCTCCGTAGAGCGGGTGTTCCCATTTCGGACCGTCCGACTCTTACAGCGAGAAGGATGACGACGCGATTCACATGCTCGTTCGCTGTGAGGCGTTTGACTGGGCCTCAAACAATCCTTTACGAGTTATAGACTGTTTCCGGCCGCGCAACCTCATCGCCCAGATGCTGGAATCCACGGCCAATTGGGAAGCAATAGTCCAATTTGCATCGGCTGTGATGAGTTTAAAGGAAGAAGCGGAGTGAGAGAGGCAGTCCCAGACAGGGGATAGCTCCATCACATAGTTGGAGGAATAGGAGGGTGGCCGTTAACCACCTTTTTTAGAAATTAGTGAAGAGAGTATCGGTTAACACTGAATTGTTGTTCCCTATACTAGATATATTTTTGTATATATACTTTTATAAGGGGTGGTGTGACAGGGTTTAACCGCCCCAGGAACCCACCCCAGTGAAATATTGTAATTTTCATTTGAAATAAACGATGGCGACCCACTTCCCCAAGTACTGCTTGATAGGCTTTCAGGGCAATGGGTGTATTGCTGATTAAATAAAAAAAAAGTATTATATTACTGGGAGGTAATAATACCCAAAGATAATAATTCATTCGGTAAGGAAGTAAGATTTGACGGTTATACTGTAACTGTACGTCATATCCGTATATCGGGTAATATACGGGTTTCACTGTATATGATTGTGACAATTAATATGTAAGAAACGTTTACATGAAGTGTATGTATATTCAACAAAAATTTTAATGTTTTAATAATTTGCATTTGTTATATAAGCACTTAAACTCAGAACTAAATTGTATTAATTACAGCTTTATATGATTTCATAGAAGACGGAGGTAATTTAATAGTAATGTTTTAAAATTTCTATGTGTATATTATTATTATCAATCAATTTATTATCAAAATGCAATTTTGTTATAGGCTTTGCGACATTGTATTTTTATTTTATGAACGTCGTTTCATTAGTTGGAGGTAATTTGAAATAACTATAATAACAATAGCCAACTTATGTCGCATAGTAATTCTTCTCTTATTGCAATTAAAGGCATCAATACTTTGGACACAATAATATCCGATTTTTGCATTTTCAGATAATACATTAAATCTAAATCAATGGTGCTTAAAAAATTGTGATAATAGTGATTAGTTTACAATTAAGTTTTAAAAACCTATTACAAATTAATGGTTTATGCACGTGTAATACAATATAAAAAGTCGTTGATAATTTTATATTTTAATCAGTCTCGTTGCTAAACTATTTTTTTTAACGTTTATCTATATGTGTGCATTAAATTAATATTTTTATTTATTTATATATAAATTGTTTTGATCCATTTGTTTTTGTTTTTTCGATATACATCAGTTTCCCATTAAATATAAGCTAACTATTTCTGTATAATTTTCTCAACAAAATGTTCGATTATTTTAACAGAAAACATAAATTGAAAACTTTTCAGACATTATATTCGTCTTTAATGTATTGTATAACGTTTTTATTTTATTTTTAAATAAAAATGTTGATTTATTGGTAATTTAATAATTATTTGTAATTTTTAATTTGCTCTTTTTATAATATTAATGCTTTGAAATGAATTATATGAAGATTTATAGTGTATTTTATATTTTTACTAGTTAGGTTCGACTATGATATACCTTAATATCAGGGAAATAAATCAACCAAAAATACCATATTGAAATTATGAAATTCATCCTCACAACCACATTTTAATTAAAATATTTTTTTTTCAATAACGTAAAATTCGTAAAATTTAAAATAGCTGTGTAATTTTTAGGTTTATAATTTTTTTTTATTGATAAAATTAATATCGCCAGAAAAGGCCACTAGTTACAATATATATATATACATATACACAAGATTATTGTTTTTTTAAATTTAGGTAAACAAATTGATTTTTTTAAGGAAATTGATTAAATCTATGTTCCGCTGGTAATCGGGTTCAAGTTCAGAGTCCAGATTGTGGGGTATGCTGTAATAGGTCTGATTTCGGGAAATTTTCAGGCAATCGGAGATGGTGTGCTTGACAGAGAAGTCCACTTCACAGGTTCTACATAATGGAGCATCCTTTCCAGTCATCAGGAATCCATGTGTGATCCTAGTCCTACTGTGTTCTATTCGCAGTTTATAAGGTGCAGTTTCTTCTTTTCTTTTTAATGTAAGGTATCGCCAACTACATGTATCTCTCTTAATCTCGTCCAGTGTGGTGCTTTGTCTATTTTAAATATTTTGCTACTTATTTTTAACGATATCTTTGATAAATTTTGTTGAGTCGTTATAACTTATTTGCTCAATTAGAAGAATATCACTATGTATGTAGCAACTGAGGCTTGTTCATCCGCTATTACATTTCCTCATATACCGGAATATTCCGGTATCCACACAATACTTAATTGTTTATTGAGTTTAATGGCTTTGTTTCATTTATTTTGAATTTTGGTTATAATATCTCCGGGAGTAAATTGGATTTTAATACTTTTAATTGAGCTTAGAGAGTACCTAAGTATAATGAATTTTGAATATTCTTCTTGGATTATGATTTTGATAGCCTTCTCTATAACCATCGCTTCAGCTGTGAATATAGAATAATTGGATCGTAATTTGTACAGTACTTTTTTATTTGGAAATATTATAGAAAAACCAACTCCTTCTTGAGTTTTAGATGCATCAGTGTATACTTCTTTGTGGTCTTTATAGTTTTTGATTATGTTTTTTAGGTGGTTCCTGAAAACATTGGGCGAAGTTTGTTGTTTGGATAAATAATTGAATTCCGTTTTGATATGGTAAACACTTGTCCATGGAGGTTTAGTATTATGTTCTTTAATTATAATTTGAGATGAAATAATCTTGTTTTCACCCATTAATTTTTTATAGTCAATGTTGTTTTTCCTGTGAATGATTTGGATGATCTTAAAATAGATTTGGCAGATCTTAAAATATATTCAATGTATATTTCTAGTCTTTTAATATCTGGGATGAGTTCTCCAGCTAAATTATAAACTCTATGTATTTTTAAATAGATAAGTTACAATGTAGATTTTTTCCAGTATCCAGTTTAATCTATCATTTACAATTTTTTCTAATTATTTTCACATTGTGTGTAGTATCGTGATTGGCCTGTATCTCTCAAATTAGAATTGATCTTTTCCATATTCTGAAATTGGACCAACTACTCCGCTCTTCCCGCTCTTCCAATAATTCAAATGTTTTTCTTATGAAATTGCGTATGAATGAATAAGGGATTAGATCTGGAACCGGACTATTGCTTTTGCATCTCTTTATAAAATGGCATATCTCTTGTATAGTTATTTGGTAGCTCATTTAAATTCGGCGAAAATGATTTTCATCAACGGTGTTTTTAATCGTATTATTCTTCGTGTTGTTGTTTAAATATTTCAAATTGCGTGTTGAAATTACTGTCGCTGCTGGTATTGTAAAAATATTCTCCGAGTTTATTTGATATTTGTGCCGGGTTGCATATACGTTCATTTTTGTTTTTGTTCGGTAAACTAATTTTGTTATTTCTACTAAGACCTATTAGTTATTTAATTTTTTTCCAAATACTTTTACTTTCTACATTGTCGTTAATGCTACTTATGAAATTTTCCCATAAATATTTTTTTACTTATTTTGATTAAATAATTTGATTTAGGTCTGTGTTTTTTAAGGATTATATAGTCATCTAAGTTATTTGTTTTTTAAACTTTTTCAATGCTGCCTTCTTTACTATTAGTGCTTCTTTGATATCTTAGTTTCACTAAGGAACTTTTGGTTATTGGATTTTTTTTTTGGGTTTTCCATTTGTTTAGTTGTCTATCTTGACTATATAATTTGTGAGATTTTCAGTTAACTGGATTACGTTTAATGTTTCTATGTTTTTTATTTATGTTATCTCTCTTTCTAGAAATTCAGAAAATAAAGGCTATATTGGTTTTTTAGATTTAATCTCTCTAGTAATATCATTGTATCGGGAACTTGCGACGTCTCGCTCGCTCTCTCGCTGCCGAGCGCCGAGTGACTACCCTCCATGGTGTTTTGAGTTTGGAAGGGTCGCCAACCATGTATTGAGGTCCGTGGGACCGGAGTACATGGATTTAAAAAAAAAAACCATGGAAATAGGAAATAACATAAAATACAAGAGAATTAGAGTTAGATAAATTAATGGGTTATATTTGATAGAAAATGAAAAAAATTTACGTTAACGGAGGGAAAGCATGGACATATAGTCCGGCATTAAAAACCTTCCTTGATAAAATGGGTAATAATAAAATAATAAAATAATACAAAAACAATAATAATAATAATTCAAAAATATACATCCATATAACTCACGAACGATTAACAATAGGAAAAAAAAATCACAAACGTAGTATACTATTGCTAACCTCGCGAGGGGCTTTCCGAACGCTCATAGGCGTCGGAAAGACAATTACCATATATATTATTGTTTTGTAAGAAGAAATAATATAGTTGAGGAATAATGATCAAACACTGAATATAATAATAATAATAATAATAATAATAATAATAATAATTGTAATAATTGTAACGGCCAAGTACCAACACAAAAGGATATATGTATATAAGGTTCCTCTACTCACCTCGTGGTCACAGAATCCCTACGACCACGACTGTCTCTCCCTCCGCAGGCGGACCTCCGCCGCGGGGACCATTCCCTGGATTTACTCCATGTTAGTATTAGGCATTACAAGAAATAACAATTAAACACAAAAAAAATGACAAAATCGAAAAACACGGGAGACAGACAAAATACACCCGTTGGCGACCGGTAAGGGAGTGGGCCGAGACAAAGAAATTATAATACAAATCGGCTATATTATATAATTCGCCAGTAATTAAAATTGTACGACTTCTTGTCTAAAATATCTGTATTTAGTTATGCGGTGACGGCGGAGAGGTGGCGACGATGGTCGGGAATTAGGCGTTGAATATATATATCTCCCCAAAATAACATCAGACACATATTTACACCAAAATATCGTCTCCATCCACGACTGGCAGTGTGAAACCTTTTACAATAAATATTGTGGAAACCAACTTATTCTGGAACGTTACAGAAACCCCCCTGCAGAAGTTACAACCTTTAGGGTTAACTTCTGCATAACAGAACGAGAAGAAAGAAGTTGGTTTTTTTTTTTTTTTTTATACAAACGAATTGCAAGTCTAGGGTACGGTGTACACATGAAAAGAAACACCAATTTTACTAGTTGTGGTTCAACGGCAATACAGTCTAAACTGATTTTGATGGATACTTTTGGGGTGACACATAACAACGAAGAAATATGACATTGTATGTCCCACGAACATGATTTGTGTTTGGATCGGCTAAGAAATTTTTCTGGATGCAAAATTTTGATTGATCCGTTGAACTCAGAGACAGCATCCTGAAGTCTTTCGGGTGATCCAAGAAATGAAGACCGTGAGGGATCAAAAACAGTCATTAGCATTGACATATTTTGATTCCCATATGATAATGAAGAATTTGTTGGTATGGCAGAACTTGTCGGAATATTGGCAGTACTCATCGGCGCCGTGGTTGACGTTAAAGACGTAGGGGCGAGTATTTGCGACAAATCCGATGTCACAGGAAGATTGCCTTTTGTACTGATAAGAGACAACTCATTCCGGATCGATAGTACTTCACTTTCGAGAGAATTCAACCGACTTGATACCTCCTCATTTTTTAATTTTTGGTGGGTGTTTTCATCGCCTTGTATTAAACTACTCTCTTCCACTTTAGAAAGTCGCATATCCGTCAGCTGCCAAAGTTTGATACATTCTTCAAATTGGTCAGAAGATTGTTTTTGATAATCATCAATCTTCTTATCAATTTTCGCAGACGATGCCCTCGTCTCCACCATTAATTGAGTAATCAATCTCTGGAGTGTCCCATCACTAGATCCAGTCACCGATGATTGACTTGACGTAGTCATCGTCGGAGAAACAGATGTAATCGAAACAGTTGATGTCGTTAACGACATAGACGATGATGTTGTAGTCGCCATGTTATCACTAGAGGACAGTGCGGCGTTATATAGAAAATCCGGTGGACGAGTTGTACGTTTCCACGCACTTTCCATTGATATTCAAGATAAATTTTGATATAGTCGCAATTGATGAAAAAAATATAGATAAACAACCAGTATAACAAAATTATCACAGACGCAATAACAAATTAGAACAATGAAATTGTCTAACGACGAAAATTACAAAAAAACTTCAAACAAAATAAACAAATAGAATAAGTACATAAATCACTAGATTGCAAACGTATCACAGAAAGGAATAATAGTATAAAAAATAATAGTATAAATAAATACATTAAAAAAATATGATCAATAAATTACCACAAAATACTAGAAATTGAAATTACCACTCATAGCAACGAGGAATAATGATAATCGATCTCAATAATATATTGGGTTACTGTATCCGTTAATGAACTTGTAATAACAAGGAATATTTGAAAACCGAACGTGAGAATAAAGTTAGATATATATATATATATGGAATAAAATAATTGACTAAATCGCCCCCTAGGCATATACCAACGGAGATCAAAACGGTGGTAGCAAAACTAGCATACCAGGTGAGCAGAAATATACGAGTACATGGCCAACACTAAAAAAAAATATCAAAATAAATTCACACTAATTTTTTTTTTTTTTTTTTTATATATATAACAATAAGAAAATAGAAAAATAAGAATAAATAATGAAATAAAATTCATAAACAAAATCTGTGAATTCTAGGATTCAATAGAAAGTGAAATTAAATAAATAAATAAATTCTGACACCACATATGTGAAAAAATGTAAGAAAAAAAAAACAATAAATCAAATTGAAAAATACTAAACACAATAGAGAAAACCCTCTGAAGAAATCAAAGATACATATGCCGACAAATTAAAGTACGAAATACACGCCTCTTGCCCCAAAACAAGATCAATGAAAATAACTCACACAAAAAAATCAAAACAGAATCATATCAGAAAAATAATTCTAAAATAATTCGTTCATCGTTTATGTACTATATGAAACTGAAAATTTTCTTTGATAAATATATATATAGATACTGTTGATACTCGCGCTGTGTGGATGGAGACGATATTATTGTACACTTGGTATAGACTCTTAAACTAACCAGGTATGTGTGTACAGACCTAACGAGGGAATATCACATAAACATCATATACGTAATCGTAATAGAACAAATTTACATCGTATTATTCGAGTGAGGGAACAGTAGCACGAACGCATCGGAACGACGCACCAAACCCAGAATAATTTAATTGGTACTTCAAAATATAGAGAAAAAATAATAATATTAATGGCCACATTTGAACAAGATAAAAGTCGGGGAATATTCACACGATTAAGCCGGAATGAATACACCCGAGAACTTCGCAAAATGGGCATATAAATAAATGATTATAACTAATATTAAAAAAAATTACTTTAACCTAAACTCTTTTGATAATCTCCTCGATGGATATGTGCATATGTGATAAAAAAAAAATATATATCGGGTTATCCGTCCGATGTTGCGACATCTGACTGGACCCAAATAAAAGGAAAACGTACATTTTATAGATACACACACACCTGTGTACATAGATTTTCTTATAAACTACGATTTACGTTAACGTTATCGCTCGAACCCCCCAACATGTCAATACTGCAACGTCGATTGCGGCCCGTTCACAACATTGGACTGCAGTGGGCAAGTGGCATGACGTCATCGCAGCAAACTCGATGAACCGCTAGGCACCACCTCTCCAACCATCACGTCACATCAACATGAACAAGGCAAACGAGACCAAAATACCCATATGACATTATATCTTTGAAATAACCCTCGAGCAGTAACAGTTCGATACTTGATTTTTTTTTTCTTTGATAAAGCCGGCACATTTATATATGGGAATGGAATTAATTAAATTTTATCATTAATAACGGTATAATTGCTTAATCATTGTTTTTCAGATATTGTTCTTTCTATTTGAATTACATTTTAATTTTAATGAGTTTAAACTATTTCCGTGTTTTGAAAACGATATGGTGCATAAGAGAAGCCATACTATACAACTGAATATAATAATGAAAAAAATAGCTAAGTGAAATTAAATTCACAACATATATGTATTTTATTTATTTTTTGCTTTTCGTATCCTGGCAGGGTCGCCATCTGCGACGTCTCGCTCGCTCTCTCGCGGCCGAGCGCCGAGTGACTACCCTCCATGGTGTTTTGGGTTTGGAAGGGTCTCCAACCATGTACCGAGGTTCGTGGGACCGGAGTACATGGATTTAAAAAAAAACCACGGAAATAGGAAATAACATAAAATACAAGAGAATTAGAGTTAGATAAATTAATGTGTTATATTTGATAGAAAATGAAAAAAAATTTACGTTAACGGAGGGAAAAGCATGGACATATAGTCCGGCATTAAAAACGTTCCTTGATAAAATGGGTAATAATAAAATAATAAAATAATATTTTAGTTTGGACCATGATGTAAAAATGATCAATGCTGGTGATATTGGACGATATTTCCCATTCAAAACGTAATGCCAGGCTGAAGCTGGCTTATGTTAAATCGATATTAGAAAGTTCACCATTTGCGGGATTAACTTTTATGTCAATTATCGGGTACCCAGGTACCTTTTTCGAAATTTTTAAACAATTTTTACTGTTTCTATGAAAATAAATTGACACGCTTTTAAATTCTCATTTTATAATAATAATCTATCATTTAGTATAGTTTAAAAACGTTTTTGGTTAATTTTTATTTATTTTTTAAAATCTATAACTCTTTATACTGTTATCCAATAATCGGGTACCTGGGTACGCATATGCTAAAATACACAAAAATAAATCGTAAATAATTTTAGAATAAATATTTAATATATTTTAAATGAGTAATATGTTTTATAGTAATATTGTATTGTAATCAAATAAAGTACTAAATATATTTTACAAATTATAATATTTAACGAAACGACAAATTGTGTGTGAATGTTCATCACATACTGGTTTGTTACAATCGCTTTTCTTGTTTTTCGTCTTTATTTTTGTGTAGTTTTCAAACATATCTGGCATACCCCGACAAACTTTTACTTTCCTGTAACACCCCGTGGTGGGTCTTGCGTTTTGGAAGCTAAACCTACTTCTTCAACTTCTCTCAAAATACATTCAACGCCTGATCTGGTAAAAAAATATCTCATGGCTTGAATATTTAAAAATCGATCCTGGATAGCAGGAAGGCATAATTCTTCGCACAACTGCCATATAAACAAACGCCTTTCATTTGTTTTGCGCTGTTCATTACTATTTTTTGTATATATCGTATAAGCAGCAAGGGCAGCAATATCCAAAATATTATACAAAATTGCAAGTGACCATCTATTTGTACGCCATTGTGTTGTATACCATCCAAGCAACTTATTGATAATATCTACGTTTTCTTCGATTCTTTCGTTTTATTATGAAAATCTATAATTTCAGGTTTCTGATTTGGACCAATGAGTGTTTTACTATTATGCATTGTAGAAAGCAATGGACAGATTTTTTTTCTTTAGATCGTATATGCATATCGTTGAATTTTCGTAAAATTCAAATAATGATGTCAATGTTTGATGTAATGTACACGGTGCCATTTCTCGAGGAATATAATTTTTATTTTTCTTTAGTGTTCTAACAGTTGTCAGTTTCCATGATCAAAAATGTTTTGCTAAGGATAGTAATGTAAAAATTTATCTATTTATACATTTCTGCCTGCACTCTTATATGGCATGACTAAATTTTTCACAACTCGTTCGCCTTGGTTGATTTCTCGACCTATTCCAGTTTTTCCAGTATATATTTGGCCAGAGAATGGATAAAAATATTTTGTATCGTATACCAACCAAACTTTTATACCGTACTTGTCAGGCTTAGATGGAATGTATTAAGTAAATTAAGTTCTTCCTCGATAAGGAGAGGTTATTATCAGAAATTCCATATGGAATAATAGTTTTATTTGTCGATATAGGCTCAAAGTCATCATCATCATCGCTAAAAAAAAATGTATCGGAATCAAATGGTACTTTTTCCGACAATAATAGTTGAAGATAATTTTCGTTTTCTTTTGAAATCAATCTTTGATAATAAACACGTTTTATTTTAATACCTACTAGATTGACGCTTTTAAATATATTGTGATTACTAAATATTACCTGGCATATTACATTGGAGATAACTCATCAATTTCAGATAAATTAAATAATATCCACAACGTAAAATAAAAAGACCACTATAAAACTTTTTATTTCGAGTTAATTATAAACTATATGATAAAAGATAATCAAAAGTTATGCAAATAACAAACAATTAATAAGGTCTATTGATTGATAATCAATTTCCTAATGCAATAAAATACAGAAAACGGATATAGGTACGCTGTAACTCGGTCATTGATGAAGCGGGAAACATTTGGTCATTGACATAAGGGTTAAGGCGAGTGGGTTCTAGATTATTAAGTAGTTACTAAGTGTTCGTTTTATAAAAGTTTTTCGATTTATTTTCCTTTATTATCAGTTGTTTTTGATCCCCACCTAAAGTTGAGGCTATTGAAGTCGCGAGATTTTATTATTAAAGGTTTAGGGTTTTGTTTTATAATATTTCCGATGTCTTTATTTGTGAATGTGTATTGATTAGGTAAATAGATGTTACATATACTAAGTTCGATATCTTTAAATTTAACTGAAACCACTACGACTTCCGATTTCGAGGTTATGTTGATTTGTTTACTTAAGTATTCGGTTTTTACATATATTGCAGCACATCCACTATGTCGTAAGCAATATATTCTATTTATGTAAAATTCTTTGTAGTTATTTAATGTTCCCGTAATAAAATTTTTAAAGTTAGTTTTTTCTAAGCATAATATATCTGGAACGTGTTCGCATATTAGTAATTTTAATTTGTCAAGTTTTTTGTAAAATCCATTGTTATTCTATTGCAGTATTTTATATTTCTTTTATACATAGAGTAATTTTTTTTATTCATATTAATTTTGAAGTTTTTAGTTTAATTTGCATGTATATTTTATGTTTTGAGTAAATATGTCATTGTGAGTATTTTATTAATATTGATTTTATAAATTTATAATACTACATATATGTTTTTATGAGTTATTAGGGGAGGAGGAATAAACTGAAACAGGAAATTTGACATTTTGCTTAATTTGATTTTCGTTGCTCGGTCCGTGATTTTAGGGTAGACTTTCTTAATTAAACTAAAGATACTGTGTATATTAGTGTTGATGCTTTGACATAATGTATATATGTTCGTTGATTGGTTTTCAAATTTTTCTAACAGATATGTAAATTGTGGGTATAAAATTTTGGTGTTCTCACTATAGGAGAAAAATTCTATAAAGGGCCTGTGTACTGTGTCTAATTTATTGTAATCTACTTTAATGAATGAATTGGAACGCGATTGAATTTTAGGTTTTTTTGATGATTGCTTAAAAATCATTTGAATGACATTTGTAGATGTAAATGAATTGGGAGGTTTGTGTGAAGTTATGCTGTCGGATAATATTCTTTTATTGTGTTCAATTGGAGACTCTTATTGTTTTTTTGAGGGGAATTGTATGTTTTCTTGAATATTTACGGGAATATTAAAAGTTATTTGGCCACTATTTAGTTCACACCGGTTTGTTTTAATTTAAATAAGTTCTTTTTCTAAATGGAAAAGTTCAGGTGGTTGAATATTCTCCAGGATATCCTTGCTAAATTTATCACATGACCAGGAATGTTTGGTTGTTTTGTTAAGTTCTATAGGTGTTTTTGTGTTAGCTATAATGTTGGAGACATTTTCTTTACATGTTGAAGATGTATGTCTATAGGATCTATCCTATACCTTTACGATATGACACCCCATACCTTGCTCTTTCTTACACTTCTGACGTTACTATTTCTCCAAATTTTCTTGGTTATGCTCCAACAGATCTGCTTCGTCTTCCACAAACATTGGTTGAATCCTTGTTTAACAATTTTCTTCAATCCAATTTCCCTAATTCTCTTCCCGTCTTTACTGATGGCTCACTTTCCTCTAATTCAGCCGGGTTTTCGTTTTTTTCCCCTACACTCAATGTCTCTTTTGCTGACAAACTTCACGCTTTTTCCTCGTCTTTTACTGCTGAATGTTACGCCATCATAAGTGCCTTAGAATTCATCTCCTCGTTAGAACATAGTAATATTTTAATTGTAACTGACTCCCAATCTTGCCTCCTTGCTATTTCTTCAAATCCATTCAATTCTTCTTTATCCCCCCTTGTCCTTCTCATTAAATCTCTAATATACCGTCTCAGTTTAGCAAACAAACATGTACAATTTTTATGGGTACCTAGCCATGTAGGTATCTCAGGAAATGAACGAGCCGACTCCCTAGCATTTTCCACTAAAGATCTTACTCATTATTCTCCTCATAAAATTCCCGCTTCAGATCTTCTTTCAATTTATCACAAACTCCTTCACAAAGCATGGGAAGCCAAATGGTCCTCCCTCCCATCCAATTTTGCCTCTTGGCATAGATCAATCTGTCCCACCATCCCTCTCAAGCCATGGTTCCTAGGCTTGGATATTCCTAAGCAATTTATTCATTCCTTTTCCCGCCTTCGCATCGGACACAGCTTACTCCCCCACCACTCATTCCATCTTTCTTTAAATTCATCCCCCTTATGCCCAGTACACCAAGAGGAGGCATTCTGTGACTTCAGCCATATCGTTTTTAATTGTCCTCCTCTCTCCTCGGACAGACACCAACTTTTCTTACGCCTGTCTTCTCTAAGGTTAGAAGGTTAACAATTCAATTAAGAAAACATAAACAAAAATAAATATCAACATCGAATAATCAATTGGTTTGAACTTTATGATTTAGACAAAACTTACGGCCCAAAATTAATTTATTCTAATGAAGTTATTACTTTTAGTTTTGGAAAAATAAATTTCCTTCAAAACATATTAATTATCAAAGACTCGTTTACATTCGGACTCGTTTATTATATTTTAAATATCCTACGGTATATAATGAGAATGACTTAGGAATATATAAACTGGTACTCATTCAGATCTCAGCACATTTAACTCAAAACGGTACAAAGATTAAAAAAGGCAATGATAAACATACAGAAATCATTGAAAAATTGTTTTCGACCTCGGGGAGTGGACTTTCCATAAAATTACAAAAATATAACTTTGTGTACTGGTACGATCCGAACGAGTTAGTCGATAAATTACGACTTTTATTATCATCACAAGCGGCAGCTAATGCGAGTGTATCCAACGAGATTTTGTCAATTTTTGAAGAACTATTGGAAGCCGGTTTAATAAAACGAATACAAATGACTAAACGTGAAATTGCTTTTGAACTGCATAAACCATCTAGAAAAAATTATGTTTGATGAAGGGTCAATGTATATGGAAAAAACGATTTATGGCATGCCGACTTGTTTGAAATGATACTGTATTCAAAACAAAATAAAGGATTCAAGTATATACTTTGTATAATTGATTGTTTCATGAAATTCGCATGGGTTATACCATTTAAATCAAAAACAGGAACTGACGTCGATAATGAAATGTCGAAAATATTAATTAACCGCTCGCCAAAATTATTGCAATTAGATATTGGCAAATAGTTTTACAATACGATATTCGATAAAATAATGACGAAATATAACATTAAGAAATATTCGACTTACTGTGCTATGAAAGCATGTATAGTCGAACGATTTAATTGTACATTAAAATCATTAATGTTTAGAGGGCTTACAGTCTGAGGGTCACATAATTGGATTTTTATATTACCAATGATAATTGATAAATTTCAACATAAATATATTGGAATGACACCCATACAAGCTGACGAAAATTCATCATTGTTTGTATTAAAACAGAGTAATGTCATAAATAGTAAAATAAAATTTTACGATAAACGATAAGGATCATATCAGTATACAGAAAGGTATATTTACACACCTTTATTACACATATTTGTGCGTACACTTTTGTGTATTATTTATTTTATACACAAAAGTTTATTTACTCAATTGGCCTTCAGAAATATTAAAAACTGCAAAAATTATTAAAACATTACCTACTACTTATTAATTACAATATTATATCGAGAGACCTGTGGCCTTGTTACTTGGTTGAAAAAATTATACGTAAAAAAGATAACAAAATATTTTTCAAATTGTTAGGTTTTGATGAATCGCACAACAGTTGGATAATAGCTAGTGATCTCAAGTTATAATCATAGTATTGTATAGGAAGCCATACATCATAGATGTACTCATTAATTCGATATGTGAACGTGGTAATAAAGCTATTTCTCAAATTCAGGAATCTTACAGAATACATAAATGATTAATAATCAAACATTAGATATACAGAAAAATATTATTATTCAGCTATAAGAAAATCTAAAAAATTTAACTAATAATTTTTATATTAAATTTGGTAAATTACAAACCACTAATGAAAATGTAACAGAACATTTAGAAATAATTGGACAGTATGTTAGTACTCTAGTAAAATAAATAGTGAATAATATCTTGATAATTGTATAATAGATAAGAAAATATACTTGAATATATATATACATACATGAGAGAAATATTACCAACATATTGTTTCTTCATCACGTTATAATAGTTATCGTACATTAGTGTTTTACTGGTATTTAATAATTTAAACCCAATGTATATAGGCTTACAGAAGTTGATAATATTGTTTTCCAGAGAAACAATTTCAACATTTTTTCCACACGGAGACGTATTTTTGAATATTGGTTTATTTATCAACTTTTGTAACATAAATTCGTTTTTAACTAAATCATTCTTATACTTTCTATTTTTTGTCTTACATAACCATAATTATAATAAATAAAAAAATAAATATATATATTTTATATAATAATAACATTTCAAAAACTGCATTATTCATTATTTTACAGAAGTCCTTCTCAAAATCGTTCGCAGATTTATTCCTCATTTCCGTATTTAGGTTGATGCACGGGGCTTACCACGCCCACTGGTTGATTTGTAATACTCTATGCTCCTTATAACAGAAAATTAATTTTTGAAAATATCAGTTAAAACAATATTATAATAAATTACTTTTCAACAATCAGTCCATTGGCGATAGCTTGCTGCAAACTTCGATAGTGTTTAATATAGTTTGTTTATGGTTGTAACGTTGCCATTAATTAATTGAATTTGGAGCCTGTCGGAATACAATTAACCGGAAGAAATGGAGGATCGTTATGTATATCATGGTGATTGAATATCACAAATATTAAAATTATAAAGAATGTTGGTCTCCAAAAAATTCCTTAGAAATAAACTAGTGAAAATGTTTATGGTATATGTCAAAATATAATACCCACTTTTCTAAAACAAGGCTACACCGACGTCATTCAAAAATTTGATTCTTCAATAAAAGACATAGGTTAATGTAATTAAAAAAAAAAAAATTGGTATAATTGTGATCAAATAAGAACGAACATAAATATATTGTAACGTAACGAGTATATCGATATATTGCGCTCCCTATACAATTTGAATCGAGTATGTTTATTTTTTTTTGTATTATGCCTTGGCCGGTCATGTAATTTTTTCTATATTGGATTATTTTATTTATGTTGCTAATTGTATTTTGAATTATTTTATTATTTATCAAGGGCGTCAGTAACCGTAATGTTACAATATATTCATAGATTGCTTGTTTTATAATTGTATAAATTGTTTCCTTTACGGTTCAATAGTAATATTCTTCAAATTGTATGTCCAATATCACTATTTCTTATTATGGATCTAAATATTATTGATATTTTCATTATGAAAAGTTACATTGTAAAAATTGTTTTTGATATAAAATTTATTAAAAATCGTCTACGTAGTTTCCTTAATATTTTCGAACACAAGACAATTGATAATTACAATATCATTATCTTACAATTATAAATATTTTCAATAAAAACTAGATTGTATATCGTTGGAATATTATTTTACGTAATGTTACCTTTAAGCTATTGTATATATGCATAAACGGAGTCACAAGCCAGTATAAACAATACAAACAATTATATGTTAAGAGTAATATTCAGCTGCTTCCACACGTGTTGTTTATTCAGGTTTTGGCAAATAACATATCTTTTATATAGGTGTATTGATTTCTAACACAATTATTACGTAACATATTGTGTAAAACGATAGTTCGAGTCATACGTGGTCTTGTGATTTTTGCAAAAGCAAAAAATTAATAGTTTTACACTAAAAAAAAAAATGATTATTTTTAAAACCCAAAACATCATCTGTGCAGTTTTATTGATTTCTATTCACGAATATGTATTTGGTGAACCTCGTATGTAACTATAATATATATATACCTAATAGAGTTCATTAGTCATATTATATATTTCTGTAATTACTATTATAATATTATATATTAAACTTAACGATTTATGATTTGTTTTCAATGTTCTAACAATGATTAAAAATTTTTAATTAATTGCTGTTAGTATTCGTTTAAGTGTCAAACATGACGTGTTCACAAGTTAGTTGATCGGTTTACTAATTATAGTTCAATAGTATACGAGTCACCTTCATACATTTTACCCAACCTTAATTATTTCCTATTAAAAATACAAATTAAAATTAACTTCTTTGTTTTTGTCACCATTGGTAACGCGGAACAATGAAAAATTTTTTTTTTACGCATCTTAATTTACATAAAATAATAGAAACAAAGATATCAGCTCACTATAAGATTTCTAGTGGAGATGTTCGTAACAATGTTACATTTTGACACTTTTATTTCTATTTCGTATATTGACTTTGGGTGTGACATGTAGAAATAAAATGCTCAATACGAAATTCGAAAAGTAAAGATGTTATCTTGTCTTATAAAACCGACTTTATGTATTTTTGAACAACATTTATGGAATATTTATACGACATTAGTGAATATAAGAACTGATTAGCTGTGTGATTGTCCACTGTGTGAGAGGCGTTAGCAAGTGCATCTCACCAGCATCTAATTTATATGACGTAAGAGATCTTTGACAGTTTGTAATCACTGATTACATAAATCGAGTTGTATGTACCAATATCAATTTGTTTCTACTATTTTTACTAAAATTATTTACCTAAAACATATTGCACATGAAATTTATTAACGGCGTGTCTGCAAAAATACATATAAAATTTACTGTTTATTTCTGTTTATGGTTTGATTACTTTTTTAATATCAGTTAACATAAATGAGAATATTGTAGTTTTTGTAGAAATTGGTACAACACTGTTTTAATATTACGAATTAATTATTAATTGAATGTCTTATAAATGTGTCATAATTTAAATATAAGTTAAATGTAATATTGCACGTCGAATTAAAACATAATTTATACTATTCTCATAATTTAATGTATATTTCAGATTCACCTGAAGGTAAATTTTGTTTTATAATAGAGATTCCACCACGCAATGTTTTCAATAAATAATAAACAATTTTAATTTACTGAATATTTTGAAGTTGTTATTTATTATTCTGATGTCAATTAGTTTAACATAATAACGTGTTTATTTGTTTGGTTTATACAAGTATTATTTTTCATGAAAACATTTGTAAAAAATGTTTCTATGATTACAAATTATAGTGCTATTATGAATATATATCACTACATTTATTTGGAATGGTTTAATTATTTCATATAAATTCATTTGTTATTACTTACACACACACACACACACACACACACACACAAATATAAAGTTATACATAATAAATGCAAAAAGCATTTTATACAATTTTTATTTTATGCAGATTTAATACATATTTGACATACGATATAAAATATTAAGTAGTCTAACTACTAAATTGTAAGATGGAATTAAGCATATGAAATTTTTATAATTAAATAAGTATACATTTTAGAAGAAATGTTAGATATTGAAAGTAAGTATTCCAAACATGTTACTTGAAAGGAAGAATATTTTCTTCGTAAGTCTGAAAAAACTTTGAAATTCTTTTACAAGTTTAGAAGTAAATATATATTAAAATATAATAGGTATTATGTGCTTCACATAATTAAAACAATGTATTATTAATTATTTGTTTATTTTTAATTATTTGTTTAAAAAAAATTTTCAATTTCAAGAAAGCAACGGTAAGAATTCATAAAGGTTTAACTTTAAAATACTAATGCTTAGCAAAAAACTGATTGTGATTTAAACGGAAAATTTATATTTGTTCTAAATTTATTAATTATTACATCTTAGAAAATTCATTTTATTACGGCATAGTTTCTATTTAAGTATATTTAACCGATTATATGTTAATATCACATTTACTCAATCGAAATTAACTATATAATTTATCTGAGTAGAAGAAGTATTTGAATTATGTGATAGTAAGTGTTTAAATTATAACGTAAGTCATTGATGCCATGGAAATTTCGATCATCACATTACTATTTATATTTCTCTATCAGGAACCATTACGGCTGCAGCTTGTAAATCAACAATTTTCTTAAATAAATGTAAGTAAAACAGGTAATTTTATAAATATTGTCAAGTGTTTAAACATAATAATCAATACGATCTATATGATTGAACCACTAAATAATGAAAAACAACTATAAAATATTGAATGATTATGAAACACTATTTCAAATAAATTCAGTTGAAAAAACTCACAGTTATTAGTGATCTGCGAATGTAATAAATTTCAAGCAAGTAAATATTAAAGATAAATGGAAAAAAATATTTAAATAAAACAGTTAAAAAAAGAACATATTTCCATATACAGTAAATGAGATTTTATTATACAATTATTTGTACAAAAATAAACATATAAATAACTTATTTATACATTTCATCTTCGTCAGCTTGAGACGGTGCTCTCAAAGTGGCTCCCTCGTAAATAAAATAGTCAGCTTGGTGTGGTTGAACTATAATTTTAGTGTATTTTGCAAGATATTTATTTTACAAATACGTCAGGTAACAATAAAAAAATAATGTATAGTTAAGCATTTTATAAACATTATCTGGAGTGAAAACTATATCCTATTAGTTCCTACGACCGAGAAAGACAGCAAAACGCTTAGGTTAGGTACCAAGTCGAAATCCTCGGGTAGGTGATGGAAGACACAGCACAACTCTCAAGTGGCCAGAGTAGAAGAGTTTCAGCGGTTCTCCGATCCTCGATGGCAACGGCTGAGTTTGGTACTGATGTTGGTGGTCTTTGGCATTATTGTAGGTCGAGTTTATCGGTTACTTGGAAGTGTGTGTAGTATAAAAAAGGGTATATAAAAGCCTCCACATAGAAATTCCTTCAAATTTCTCTCCGCATTTCTTCCGCACTTACACCCTCTCCGCTTTCCCTACCACTTAAACCCCCTTAATAATTTTAAAAAAATTTTTTACTTTGTATTTGATATCCTCCGCATTTGTGATATCCCACCCGTGACTACCTGCCCCCCCCACACCTATACTTTATTATTTCCTTAAGTTTTTAAATTTGTGGCTTATTGCTGACAATGAATTTTTTTACTTTTTACTTATTTCAATTATAGCTGACGATGTTTTTTAATTTAATATTAAAATTTCTACATTTCATTCCGCAACGTATTGTTTTTTTTTACTTTTTACTTATTTTAATTATAGCTGACCAAGACTTTTTTTTTTTACTTTTCGAAACTATACTCGGTAGACCTGTAGAGACCTGTTCGAGTTTTGTCGAATCGTTTATTCACGATTGAAAAAAAAGACATTGATATAAATATATGTATAATGTATATGTATAATGAAACCGAGTTAAGAACAATATTCGTCCGATAGTCTTAGTATAAAGATAAAATTTATAGTACCCGGTTTTATGTGTTTATTCATATTTCAAAAAGGACCTTAAAGTGTTTATACATTTTCAAAAAGTGTTTTTTATAATATGGCTAATTAAATCGAAATGAACTACAAGAAAAAAACATACAAATATGTTCCACCATCACCGCTAACCAATTTAATTGAAACCACAACATTTACTATTGATTTTGCTGAGCGTAAGTTTTTGTTTATCGGTTTCGATCCGACTGATAATTTCAACGAAAAGATTCATATTATAACACCATCGAGACACATAAGTTTGCATCCAGATTTTTTTAAACGAATATATACGCTTATGGGAAACATTTTTTCGTTTATCGACCCACCACAAAAAACTAAAGAAAGCAATTTTTTGAACGATAAAATTTATGTGCTCTCGAAAATGGTTTATCGTGGTGAAAATATGTTGGTTATAAATTCTCGAATATACAAAGGACATCGCATATTACTCGATCGATTAAATTTATTCATACTTCAAAATTGGGAACGTTCAATCTTCGAATCGGTTCTAAGAAAAACTATAATCGTTAGACCGATTATAATAAATCAATTTGAAGAAGCACTGAACATTTTAGCTGCAAGAGATTTCAAAAATGTGTCAGACATTAGAGAAAAGATTTCGTATATTAATAATATACCCGATGCAGAAATTGCAGTATTTTTACCTCTTACTCAGACAAGCCTTATCAGTCAGATCAAATTGCTTGCAAACGAACAATTATCCATAAGATTGCTCATGCAAATGGAAAAACTTAATGTTTTTAAGGTAATGTAGAATTTTCTACTTAAATATATATATTTTAATTCATTAATTTTTTTTAAATTTTCTTACTCTAGCCATGTGACGTAAACAATGGGCCTACAGTTTTGTTACCACCTTCAATGTGCTTTGAAAATATTTCTCATCGTTATAAGCAAGAAAATTTTATATCAGAAGTAATTATAAATATATTTGTAGTAAATATAAGTAATTAATACATTTTTCTTTGATGTACACCAAGATGATGACACCAAGTTAATTATTTTGCCGTAACCAACAACACCGCACTTCAATCAAATGATTTAAATATGGTGAATATAACTGATTTTATCAATAAAAAAATGTACAGTATTAAAATTAATTTTTTTTAGCTGGTTGATGTGAACGATGGGCCGTCAATATTCGATTTATATCATGAATCACCCCCACCATCACCAAAAAAAATATCATAGCAGAGACTATACTTTTGGTTGTAAAACAGCACGTGATTTATAGATGGAATTTAAATAATTACAAATTATGTATTTATATATATATATATAATTATTTTATATGGATAAAAAAAAAACATACATTTATTAAAGAAAAAAAATATTTTATTTTGTTTTATAATATTAATTTATACAATAATTATTTACAAAATTCTTACTTCCCCATTGAAAGTGTTGTAAGTTATAATTTGATCATGTATGATTAAACAATATGCTGATGTGCATTTTGAAAACATTTCGTCAGCTTCAATGTCAATCCTTAGGTCTACGATCGACGTCTTGACGTTGTCGTTCTGTCTGCTCATGTCGACGATTATAATCGGCGTATATAATTTTTAATTAGTTCTGTTTAATAAAGGCGTAACATTATCGTTGCCATAATATGATTTTTAGAATTCTGCATAAGCTTTGTATAATGTAGCTATTTCATTCTTGGTAAAATAGCATTGAAAATCTTCGTAGAGAAACACATCGGAATTTAAATAAACCTTCAAGTTTTTAATTTAACAATGATCGAAATGTGACATGGAGTTTACAGTACTATTTTTCCAATTATTCTGAAATCCTATCATGACATATCGTGGTTTTTCTAATTTATTTAATGTTTTTACTTTCCAGGAGTGCGTGGTATTTTGTGGTAAAATCGGGTATTCCTACAGTTCCCATATCCTAAACGCACACATAACAAGTTAATGACTGTTTATGCCTTTTAAAATTGTTATTTTTTCTCTACCGCTGACTTTAACCATAGGCATCCTCCAAAATATTTTAGAAATATTTGCTTTAACGTCTTTTAGTTTTGCAACATCTTTTCGATAGTATTATCGGTTTTAAATAATTTAATAGCATTTATGTCTAAAGACGATCTATTCATAGTTAATTGCAAATTACAGTTGATTAAAATACGTTTATAATCCTCGCAAAATCTAAACACGTCTTTAAGGTTAATACATCCCTTGAACTTGTTTGATTCTATAGAATCTTGATTTATATTATTAAAGTTATAACTCTAAGCAGAGTTCCAACGTGCGATAATATCAGTATTATTGTACGAACAATAACCATTTAATGGTGAAGTTATACCGGGATATATAACTTTTTGAATTTGAATACCATTTATTTCATACTTCATTTCGGAAAAAAGTAATGTTAAACAGTTGTTTATGAGACGTACGTATTTAACTAAACCTGCAGGTTTGTCAATCGTTCTTTCGATATTGATATAATTTTTACACGGAAGACTATACGATTCGGTATTATGTAGTGCGATATTTTAACTGGTTACTACACATTTTATGATTTAAGATATATATTTATATAATTATGTTTTGTGTTGTTTATATTTATTGTCAAAATGATTTAATTTAGAAACTTAATTAATGTGCTCAATATGCTATACGCAAACTAAATCTGTTTGATTAGTTTAGTTTTTCAAACTAAAGCAATACTAGACACTTTCTAGATTTTCATAAAAATTTCTTTTTATGTTGTCACTTCATTCTTTTGTTAGGGAATAAAAATTTGTAATAATTACGTTGAATATCTTCCCCTATATGCGGGTGTTGTAAATACTGTCATTGAAATGTAAGAAAACGTTCAAACTTAATGAAGTCAGTATTACTTTGCATTGCATTAAGATGAAGATAAATAATAATATTTATATATTTTTAACTAAAATAATTTTGCACTCCTTTAGTGTACATACATTATATAGAAGAAAGTATGTTATTTTGTATTAAATATAATTTAATGGGTTTTTTTATATAAACGCATATCATGTATTAAAGTATGATTCTCATATATAATACATCAAAGTATTTTATATTTTATTTATACAATATGATTAAAATAAAATATGTCTGTAGGACATATAATATATTTTCATAGTACACAATACATTTACATCATCACCAAGAATAGGCTATCAAATCAGATATTTTAAATAAATATCAGATTGCTATACATATGATTCATTTAGCCAGAGTATTGGTCTACATGTAAAATGCATCAAGAACTATCGTTTCTCTTAGTAATATGAAAATTTAATATATACATCCATATAATTAGGATAGTTTTGGATTCACCTTTATTAAATGCTTTAAATAATAAAATACAGAGAGTGTTTTAAATGGGTGGGTTTGTTTGTATTACATTCAAGGCTGTATTTGAGGGGGGAAGGAGTTCAACACTCCCCCTCCCTAAATTTGTTTAATAAACATTGTTGGATACTAAATAAATTAGTCCGGGTTACCCCACCGATCCTAGTATATTTGGTCTCGGTACCGGTATGGGGCGCGATAAGATCGACACCCAGCCGGACGATAGAAAAGCTCTGTCTTTCATTACAACGTGAACGAGACAGCAACACGAGCACACACGTCCACGCATCGGCGAATTTTGAGAGCATCCGTACTATTGTATGAATTGTGTCCTGTGTTTGAGTACGGCACGTCCGTACTAGCACAAATTCGATCACAGCTCTCGTGCCATTTTGCAAGTGACGTCTTCTCTGTCGTCCAACCGTCATCGTCTGTCATTGCACGCTGTTCCGGATACCAAGGGAGTCAGAGTCGTACTCTCAGATCAGGTCGTACTCTTCCTTGATACATTTGTAAAAAGTCTACAAATATTTATATAAATATCTTATTTTCAAAATAAAATAGATAACAGTCCGCATAAGGATTTGTCTATTACAATTCCACATCTCATAATTCTTTTCCATTCGCTCCCGTTCCAAAAATAATTATGAAAGATAATATGACCAATGTTCAAGAGATAAGAAGCGGTTCTTTAAGGCTTCTAACAACCAAATATAATAAATTGAATTTATTAAACTAAATTTTATCATACACAACCTAATCTAATTTTTAAATATTGTAGTTGAAAATATATGATTAGGTTTTACCCTCCACACCCCCCGAAAATGTGTTCTTACTACAGCCTTGATTACATTCATAGAAAATGATTTAATATTTTTTAGATTATTCAAAAGGATACATCTATTATATCCAGAATTCCACATCTATGGGTAAAAAATCTCTTAATAATTGACATTTATAATAAAATTATTCATAATTCGATTTTCGCTTTTAACTGATATTTATATTATGATAATAAATAATGTATTATCCTTATTAAATTAAATTTTATTTTTATTTACACGTTTTTAGTATATAACATACCTACCAAAAATGATATATTATATACTTGTTCTAAATTAGTTGTATAAATTTATATCGATATCAATTGAACGTGAAAGTAATATACATTGTAGATTTCGTTAACGGTTATATTAAAATAATACTACAAAATTAAAAGAAAAAACTGATTTAATTGTAGTCAATCTTCTGCTGGCAATAACAGTATTATGTTTTTGGATAACTGAAAATAATATGTAAATCTAGACATAAAGACAAATGTCATCATATTCATTAATTATAATAGTATACCAGCTTCCCTCTAAATAGTTTTTTTTATATTGATTAATAATTGCTCTTAACTCTTTGGACCATGGCGGGCTATAAAATAACTCATCAAAATAAAAGCCTTATCTGCATCATGGTACAAAATATAATTCACAAATTTATTTTTGAATTTTATTTTTTTCTTGCCTATTTTGTTGAAAAAGAAGTTATATTTAGTTATAAATATACTTTAGTAATATGTGTAATTTTATTCTATTTATTTCATATAAAATTCGGGTTGTTTCATATCACAATTTCGCCAAATACCAAAATATACCATAATATATAGGTTTTTTTTTATAAAATTGATTTTCATGTGGTACAATACTTGTATTCTTTGTATATGATACGGAAATAATAATATCTACATACGATATTAAATGTCATTTTGAACATAATCCCTGTACGAAATTTAACTCACCGTTTATGACGTGTCTTGCCAACAAGTTATATTTGGTTTATATTCAATATTTTATTTTGTCGGTAAATCAGTGAAAATACAATTATTTAAACAGACACGTTTAAATAATAAATTTAATAGAAGCTAGTATTTATATTTTAATTATGAATATCATTTGTAAGCTTTATTTTCGTGTGTTATAATAAATTAAAAATGGATAAACATGTTATTTCTGAATGAATGTATAAAGATCTTCCGCCAGATGATTAAAGTTATAATTCAGAGGATTACATGGACGACGGTCGTCACTATTTACATCCTCCGTCAGCCATTCCAGTTATAGAAGAAAATAGCTTAAATGATGATATTGGTAATGATGATAACGATTTGGTAAAAATACTAAATCTCAATAATGATGACGTTTTAAAATTTCTTAGTTCACTTAAAGTTCAAAAAACTCAAGAAGTTATTATAAAATGTCTCGATATTATTATCTATCCGGTCAACTAACAAATAAGACATGCATTTAACAGGATTTCCAAATTAAAACAAAGAAAAGAAAGATATTTCCTCAAATATTCAAACATCTGATTATTTTGAAAACTGACAAAATAATTTCCTAATAATATGAATAACCGAAACCAGGATCATAAACAATTTTCCAATTTTCAAACTGATCTTTTCTCATAAAATAATTAATTTAAATGTAAAACAAAAAAATGTATATCCCAGCAAATATTTATGAAGTCAAGCAAACCAAACATAAAAACTAGCATTCTAGGTATAATGAATTTATTAGGATTTGTTTCTGTATTTCTGAATTTATTAGAAATGAAGAATATGCACACCAACCCAAATGATCCACCAGAAAAAGATTCACACATTTTAACTCAAAAATCGACGAAATTAGAACAAAATGGATGTGTTCAATTTGCAAAGTGCCATTGTGTTTGAATAAAAACAAGACATGATTTGTACAACTCCAAACAAAATACAAAGTTAATATTAAAAATTACATAAAATATTAAATTTTCTTAATAATTTAAATATATATTATAATTTAAAATGAATATGTATATGTATTAATTTTATGTCTTAGAACTCAGTATCGTTCTTAGTGTGTCTAGCATTTAGCGTTTATCGTTACAGAAACAATTGAGCATCATGGGTTATTATTTTACCCACCTATCTAAATTCAATACAAAATTGTTTTTCATTTAATATTTTAAATTTGTATATCAGCGAACTAATAAAAATCAGTAAAAGCAAAATAAATTGTTTTTATTTAAAAAATTGATGCGTTTGCAGATAAGATTTTTTCTCTATGGAAATTGCCATGCATCAAAGAGTTAAATTCAAAATAATAATTTAACGTTAAAATGTTTGTAAATTGTATTCATTTAAGTTTATTTCCAGGCGACACAGGGTTTTTATTCTGATATTAATTTTATTTCTAGTCGGCGTCTTATATATTGAACATTATTGTCAATTGTTTTCTGGTAGGTAACACAACTAACGAAAATTTAGTTTTTTATTATTATTATATTTTTCATGTTTAGATCAATCATTACAAAAAATAGACATAATTTGATTTTTATTGAATTATTTTTTCAATTTATTATTTTAGCAATTTTACCTTTTTTTTATACGTTTTTGTGATAAAGCGGATAAAAAAGAGAATTTTAAAAAAAATATGGAATACAATTGTATACATAAATTGTATAAAAATATCAAATCAATACCAATTATATCTATTGATTACTAACATTTTCATGAATTAATAATAATTTATTTATTTTTATTTACAATATTTTTCTTGTTTTGTTAAGAATATGATGATTGTATAGGTAAGATTTTATTAAAGCATAAATGTAATTAGTGAATTAGAAGATAACGTTTGCTCTGCTCTGGGGGAAGGCATAGGGTCTCTTCCTTGAGGAAACTATACAGCGTTAACTATAAACCTTTATCGTATTTCGCTTTAAATTAATAATAAAAATAAAAATTAAAACAACAATAACATTATACTTATCTATTATATGTTAAAAAAATTGTAAATAAATAAACCTATACATTTACTCATGTATAAATTTTTTTAAAAAATATTAATTGCTATTACTATAATTCATATTATTTTAGTTAGAATGAGTTCCGTCTGACAATGTTTTCAGATATATGCATGTGTGTAATTTTTACACACATGGATAAATCTGAAAACATTGTCAGACAATTAAAAATCCATGAAAGTTTCAACATATTCATAGAATAAGTTCCGTTTTACTTTCAATTTATTAGTTATTATATAATTAATAGCGTAAAAATATATTTAGTAGAAAAATTAAATAATACTATATTTAATCTTCTAATTTCTACAGCGCAAATAAAAGTGTATTTTAATTTACAAGGTAAAATTGTTAGGTTTTTAAGTCATTATTGCAAACGCTAAAAATAATAATTAAATATCTAATTATGTTTTCTGCAAAAGTAGCAAATAACATTCCATTTTGAAAACTTATAATGAATAGTTAAAATCATTTTCTGAAATATATATCGAGCAAAAATGACTCGTTAAATGCACACATTGAAAATAATTGCCTCTTTAAGTTATCAAGACAAATTACAAAAGAATAAAGGATTGGATTTACTTTATAATAAAGGAAAGGATATAATTTACGAATTAACTGAAAATCAAGGATTTTAAGTTATATGTGTTACGATTAGGATTCTATACGCAGTAAAACTTCCTTAACTTTCTAGTCTAATATTTTAGAATTTAAAAGAAGTTGAATTTATATTCTGTTATATTCTAATGCTTTTAGGGTTTAACCATGATATATATTATTTCCAACCTTTCTGTTTGATTATTTGGCTATATCAAATAACTAGAATACAATTATTATATGGAACAATATAAACTATGAATGTTTAAGATGTCTTGGAACAAAACCAAAGAGAAAAGTCCTTCGGTTACGCAATTAAAAATATGAGTATGTTTAATTAATTTATGATATATAAAGGAATTCATACTGATTATACGTTAATATAATTGATTTATTAAAGTATGATTCGTATTCTCGAGTACTAAATTACATGATAGTGAAAAGATATATTTAATTAAAATAAAAATTATTAACAAATAATTCAAATTTAAGAAATACTACGTAGTATTTTTTTTATTGTTATGTCATGTTATTTAATTAATTAAACGGAAATTTTAAATATGTATTAATGTACATTGATTATAAAGGACTTCATCTCAGCATTGAATTTTAATATTTTCTAGCTTTTGAAGAACTTCTAAAAACTAATCCAGGTAATAATTTTAAATGATTTTAAATGCTTTAATTTGTGTACAATTTTAAGAGAATGAATATAAATATAACATATACAATTTATACTGTTGAGTTGATTGTTGTTTTATATTTTAATAAGACTTTCATACCTTTTGATGTTTACATTTAACATTAAATAAATGAAATATGATAATTGTCACTATTCAGTATGCTTAATATAACAAATGGCGTAAAAAAAAAAACAGAAAAAATTATTCAGTTTTGATGATTGAAAAATTCTGTTAGTTTATAATTATTAACAATCAACTATTTAAGACAATAACGGTTACAGAATACGCCAAAGGTTACTTCATACATTTGGAAGATAATGGAAAACTTGAAGGTATTTTGATATATCTATATTACTTATAGATCATTTATATCGTATAGTCAACTACACTAATATTATAATTTAAGACAACTTGTTTTTGGACATAATATTGTCCGATTTATTACATTTTCAGATGGAACATTATCTTCTTATTCATGGTGTGACATGTTAGGTGATGACTAATTTAAAATTGATATTTAAAAAAATGATTTTTCTGGCAAATCAATAGTTTGTGTGCGTGTAATACATTATTAAAAGTGTTCTGTAATTTTGTCTTCTCTTATTAATCTTACTTCGTCATTAATCCTCTAGAATTCACCAGTATATTGTTTTTGATTATCAAAACAGTCTTTTCTAATTTTTTCTTATCCTCCTTGTAATATCGGTTTATCTAGCTCAAAATTGTTCATAAATCATATAGAAAGTGAAACAAAATTACATGTAGATTAAAAAAATGCTACTTCATAGTTTTTAAATTAAATTTGAATAAATAAATATTATAATGTTATTAATAAAACGTAATGTAAATGTGATAAAAACACTTTCAAATTTAAAACAATTACGACTATTTTTATAATTTTATGTAACTTTCAATTTCTTCGCAGAGATGATATTTCCTCTTCACAACGTATCCATAAATTAAAGAACAATTGTAATTTGTCTTATTTTTAAGAAATTATTTTTTTTGAGTGTTTAATTATTACTCCCTTATTTTTTATTTTGAGATCTTGCGACTATTAGTTTTAGTATAAATGTGATAAATCTATCAATTTTTTCATATTATGATTGATCGTATCGACTTGTGACTAAATAACCGATACACGTTTCGCTGTCCTAATTCACATAAATAAATTAGATTTCATTACTTTATAAAAATACACAAGTTATTAAATAAATTATAGTATAAAAAAATTATACTTTACAAGTATGACTGTTTTATGTAGTTTTAATCAAAAATTACTAACTATTTAATATGCCTAAGAATAAATCAAAATAGAAAAATTGTAATATGAAATTATTATAATAACACTTGTTTATATTTTGTATCGAATGTGAATGATGGATGAACCAAAAATGTTACTTTGAAAAAATTATTTCCATCTCACTTTTCAGAAAAAATATAAAAATTCGTTAACGAATCAAAAACGAATTATTTATTAAAATTTAATATAAATAAAATTCACCTAATATAACCCAATAATATATTATTAACTGTTAAATTTAAAAAAAAATTAATCTTTGCAGAATGTATAGGTAAGTAAAACTTTTAAAATTTTTAACTTTAATACTCAAATATGTAACAAATGACTATTCTAGAGTTGATATTGGTGGATTTGTTATAAATTATAGTTTTATAAAAATCATGAATATATTTTTTTAAATACACGATTTTTGTTTTGAATTTATTAAAAATAACATTAATTTTTAAAATAATATACGTTGAATAATAATTAATATTAATATTAATTATGGAATTGTTTCTATATACAGGGTGTTTGGGCATTAATGTGACAAACTCCGGGAAATGATTTTACACCACAAATGCAACAAAAAAGTTTCTTTTGACCCTTGGCCAACTCTCAAGTATAAGGGAGATATTCGGGTTTTCTTTATTTTTTGAGGAATACGAGTTTTTTTCGTAAAGATGCTCATATCTCTCAAGCTATTGATCCTAGAGCAAATTTGAAAAAACCATTAAAAAGCTCATTAAATTTTCATGAAGACACCATAAAGTACTAAGTTTTAAATACATTTTTTATAATATTGTAATGATAGCAATTTTAAAAAATTTAAAATTTCAAAATTTCAAAAGGTTGCAATTTTATATTGCGAACTCAATTTTTTAGCCTAAGCTTGTCGGATTTCACAAAAATTTCTCCTTTTAATAAGCTTTTTAACGGTATATTCATTTTTGCAATTCCGTTTTGATTTGTTAGAGGAATTCAAGTAGAAAGGCAAAAATACGTAGGGTGTAGAGGAATGGGGAAGAGGTGATGAAAACGTTGGCTTTGATAACAAAATAAATGAAACTTTATTGAAAGTAGAATTAATAGTCTAAATTATATTTTCATTATATTTATTATAGTTAGGATTTAATTAAGGTTAACTTTAATTCAGTTGATGCTCGAAGTGCTCATCTACTTGTCTTAGGCAAGCTCGTGCACGCCGCCTCACTTGCCGAACAGTTACTCCGAAGCTTATTACTTATTGCAGTTGAACAGTGGCTTCCTCAATCCTGGTTCTTAACTCTTCGACAGTATGTACCTCTTGTGAATAAAATAAGCTTTTCAGGTAATCCCAAACAAAAAAATCAAGCGGGTTCAAATCGAGTGATCTTGGGGGCTATTGAATCCGTTCACCACGACCTATCCATTCAGGGTAAGTATTTTTTAAATGTTCACGGACAGTCCGAGAAAAGTGAGGACGGGCTCCATCATGTTGAAAAATCATTCTTTGTTTAATATTCAATGGCACATTCTCCAGACGGGTGGGCAAGTTATGTTGTAGGAATCGTAAATAATCTTTACCTCCTAATGTTGCGGGCAAATCGAAAAACAGTCCCACAGTCAAATTTCCAATACAACCAATCCAAACATTGATTTTGAACCGCCGTTGGAATCGTTGTTGACGTATCAAGCAAGGATTTTCCGCTGCATAATAGTGACGGTTGTGCACGTTGAACCCACCCACTCTGGTGAATGTAGACTCGTCGGTCCACAAGTTTCGTCGAAAAAATTGAGGATCCTCGTCGTCATTATACAATAACCATTTGCAAAAATTTACACGTTGTTGGCTATCCGTACCTTCCAGTCCTTGAACTCTTAAAAAATGGTATGGATGAAGTCCTTCCTGTCTAAGAACATCCCACACATTCCATGGGGAAAGATCAAACCTAATCACTACCGTCCGAATACTGGTCTCGGGATCTCGTCGCACATCATCTAGGATATCTTCATCGACGTCTTCAATCCTTCCGGGCTCCCTCCTTGCGCGCAAGAAAGTTCCTCTTTGTCTCAGGTTTCGATGAATTTTTTTAAAAGTAGATGGTGAAGGAAGTGGTCTACCCCTGAACCATCGACCGTACTCCCTCTGAGCATCTCGTGCTTTGCTATTACAAAACCCATGAAGGTAATGCATGTCTGCCAGATGTTCGTTCGGATATGTTGGCATAATGAGAGGACTTCTCGCAACAGACACTAACACAACGACTTCTCCAGTAGAGCTGAATGAAAATCGAGTCAGGCTCGAATGAACTGATAGACAAGCAGACAGTTTTCCAGGAAATTTCAAACAAAACTAAGAAATAACGCTCTCTTCCCATCTTACTAGCTTTTGGGTCTTTCTTAGAACCGTTGCAAGCTTAACACGGGGCAGACGGTTTTCCAGAAAAATAATGAACATGAGTATTGAGATAGATTTCCTCGAATGCATAACCACCAGAAGTACCAGAAACTAGAAATACACAAAGCTTACAGATCAAAATTTGTATTACCTCTTCCCCGTTCCTCTACATCCTACGTATTTTTGTCTTTCAACTTGAATTACTCCAACAAATCAAATGGAAACTGCAAAAGTGAATATACCGTTGGAGAGCTTATTAGAAGGAAAAATTTTTGTAAAATCCGACAAGCTTAGGCTAGAAAATTGAGTTCGTAAGATAAAATAGAAACCTTTTGAAATTTTGAAATTTGAAATTTTTTAATATTACCATCGTTACAACATTATAAAAAATATCTTTAGTACTTAGTATTTTTTGATGTCTTTATGAAAATTTAATAAGCTTTTTAATGGTTTTTCAAATTTGCTCTAGGATCAATAGCTTGGGAGATATGAGCGTCTTTACGAAAAAACTCGTGTTCCTCAAAAAATAAAGAAAACCCGAATATCTCCCGTATACTCGAGAGTTGGACAGGGGTCAAGAGCAACTTTTTTGTTACATTTGAGGTGTAAAACAATTTCCCAGAGTTTGTCACATTTATGACCAAACACCATGTATATATATATATATATATATAAATGATCGCTTATATTTTACGATCATATTTACTTAATCAAAATGCTTAATATAAATTATCCGTGTAGAAGAACTAAATATATTATGTAACGGTAAGTGTTTCAACTATAGCAAAAAACAAAGATATGATGGACATTTTCGATGAACAGCTTATTTATTTTTATACATAATTATCTCCTAGGATCCACAACGCCCACTGAGTGTAAAACAGAAATTTTCAATAATAAATGTAAGTAAACAGTTTACTAGTGTAAATATCATCAAATGTTTAACCATAATATCCGATAGTACATAAAATGAACTGTTATAAAATAAAAATAAAATACGATGGTAGGATGGATTATGAAAATAATTAATTTAGAAGTATTAGGATAAGTAGATATCATCAATCACAATTAATGAATAATAGTTAATATAATACTTTTCGAAAAATTTAAGTTTAAAAATAAAATAAAATAAAATATGGACATAACTCAGTTAGAAAAGGAATTAATAGAAATACTCATGAAAATTACGAATGATTTGACTTTTTCCTTTGATCAGCTATCCAGTATCATCTACTGAACCTAATGATTATGAATTAAAGCCAATTTCTGTATTATTTATAATTCGAAAAATATTAGTTTTATTGTAACTGTTTGTTTCTACTTCTTTTTATTTTAGTGTAATAATTTTTTTTCGTTTTAATGATATACTTTCCTTTTCTTCATATATTCAAATATTTTGTTTTTTTTCTCAGTTCATTTCTTTAAACTATCATACTCTAACTCAGGCATGTCAAACACGCGGCCCACGGCTAATTTCTTTGCGATCCGTGGCTACCAATAGGAATTGACAAAATAAAAAAAAAATGAAAAAAATGATAACATATTCATTTTATGTCACAACTATTTTAAATTCTTAGAGAATAGTATATTTGGTATACATTATTAGTTATTATACTGACATGTCTTCTGATAAATTTTAATCGAATAAGTAATTTATGGTACTACGAATAGAACACAGTAGGACTAGAATCGCACATGGATTCCTGATGGCTGGAAAGGATGAACCATTATGTCAAACCTGTGAAGTAGACCTCTCTGTCAAGCACATTATCTCCGATTACCTGAAATATACCCAAAATCGGACCAAATACAGCATACCCCACAATCTGGACTCTGAACTTGAACCCGATTACCAGTGGAACATAGATTTAATCAATTTCCTTAAATCAATTTGTTTACCTAAATTAAAAAAAAAATCATCTTGTGTATATGTATATATATATTGTAATTAATGGCCTTTGCTGGCAATGTTTTTTTGATCAATAAAAAATAAAATAAATCTGAGAACAACAATTCTATTTTAAATTGTACGAATTTTATTTATTGTATATTATCGATAATGGTATTTTTAGTTGATTTATTTTTTTGATATTATAGGTATATCATAGTCGAACCTAACTAGTAAAATTATAAAAAAAACAATAAATCTTCATATAATTTATTTCAAAGCATTATACTATTAAAAGAACAAATGACAAATCATAAAAAATATTATTTTTTTAAGCACCATTGATTTAGATCTAATGTATTATCTGAAAATGCAAGAAATCGGATATTATTATGTTTAAAATATCGATTCCTTTAATTGCAATAAGAGAACAATTATTATACGTCATAATTCGGTTATTGTTAATATAATTATTTCAAATTACCTCCAACTAATGAATTCACGTTCATAAACATAAAGTACAATTTGCATAGTCTATAGCAAAATTGTATTTTGTTAATAAATTGATTGATAATAATAATGTACCCATAGAAATTCAAAAAATATTACTACTAAATTACCTTCGTCTACCATGAAATCATCTAAAGCTATAATTAATACAATTTAGTACTCAGCACTGCTATAACCTCGTTTCGTAAATGCAAGGCTCCTTCCTTCGTCGCAGCACCACCCAAAAAATCATCCATATAGAAATTTCCTTTTATCGCTTCGTATACTATTGGATAATCACTTTTCGATTCCGCTAACTTTTCCAAACATCTTGTGGCGATAAATGAGACTGGAACTGTACCGTACGTTAATGTAGTAAGACGATAAATTTGCAGTGGCATATTAGAATCTGTTCGCCACAGTAGGATAGAATTGGCGGTTGAAAAACCGCCTCCGCCTCATTCACTCATCGTCGGTGCCGGTGCCGCCGCCGCCGCCGACTTTGTACTAAAACCGCCTCCCCCTCCTCCGCACCACCACCTCTGCCATCGCCACCGCCGAATGCTTACTAAAACCGCCTCCCCTCCCCCCGCACCACTACCGCCGCCGCAGACCCCTCCCCCCACCACCGCTGCCATCGCCGCCGTCGACTTCTTACTAAAACCGCCTCCGCCTCCCCCTCCCCCCCGCACCGCCACCGAAGACGCTGCCGCATTCGGAATGCATGTATCATTCTTATAACGAGAATTCACGTCGCATACCTTCCACCCTTCCCAAAAAGGAGTATGTGTGACCAGATGTATAACATCTACACCCCCTCGTTTACTATACATATATGTATATACATTAAGCACAACGTATTTAACAATATACCAATATTTTGTAATAGGACTATGTGTGACCAGATGTGTAACATCTATTATTATACATCATTATATATATATATAATATTAAACGCAATGTGTGTGGCACTTGACAATATACTTGACCTTGTAAACCCTGTAGAGACCCACCCACACCTATAAAATGCGTTCTTATGAAAAACCCTTGCCCTTTATTTCAATATATAATCTTTTATACTAGTTTTCTTTAGAAAATATTTGAGAAATATGTACCTTCTCACCCTTTATAGGTTTAAACGTACAACAAAAATAGTAATAAATTACGATATACTCATATAGTATTTTTAAACAAACGTATAGAATAAACGTTTGGAATCAATGGATTTGATTTCATATAGTTCAAAGAAAAGAAGGGTATTGAATATTTCGATGATGACGTGTCCCTTTAAACGTATCGTGTGTGGCAGTTGCCAATACACTGGACTTTGTAGACCCACACATATAAAAATGTGTTCTTATGGAAACATGTAATTCAAAATAAAGGGAAATATTGAATATTCCGGTGGTCCCGTGTCCCTTTACGAGTCGCACTATCCTCATAAGTGTTTTTAGTCTTGTACTATACAGTCTTTCGCTCTCATCGTACCAAGTCTAAAAACACGTTATTATCACATTTTGTGTGTGCATTTTTTCCAAATATTTTCCGCTATTTCATTCGAAAATGTTTAACTGTGAGCAATGTAAAAAATCATTCGTGAGAAAAGATTTATTAACTCGACATATGAAGGCCCATTACAAGAAATCTTTTAAGTGTAATATGTGTTTAAAAACTTTTACACGAAAAGATAACCTCATCAGACATCAAAAAACTGCACATAGTAAGTACAAAAATAACGTATTCTATTAAAGACGTTTTAATGTAATATTATATGCATTTTCTAATATAATATTAAATGTACACGTAGGTACTATGATGCAGCCGATCACACTCCTACCAAGTATACCAAGTACTTCTGCGCTGCCTATAACACAGGCTACATCGGTGCAGCCATCAAAAAGCAACGAAATTGAAAATTTATGGGATGATACCGTAGAAGACGACGAATTTTTGAAAGTAAAAGAAGATTTCGAAAATCCAGGTAAGAAAATACGTTATTACTTTTTAAGGGATATTTGTACTAATGTGCCATAATTCTCGATTATGATATACATTTTAAAAAAATTTTTAATTTTTATTTTTTTAAAATTTAATTTAGTTTATTTTTTTTTATTTATATATTTTCTAACTAATACACGTAAACGTAAAAATCGAAATTCATATAATGCTATAAAATCGAAAAATAATAGATTGGCTTTAGTTAAGACGTCTGGATTTGTTGAAATCGCCTCCGCCCATTCGCGTAAGATAGTTTATTACTATTTCAAAAATATTCAACATTTTTCGAATTACCAGCCGTTTTTTAACTCGATGAAGACTAATTTAATTGAACTCTTGGAATCATATGATTTACCGATCAAATTCAACCTAAAATTAGAAGCGACTTATAATATACCTAACGTTGAAGATTCATCCGAGAATAGAGCTTTTAAGACCTCAGCTAGGGCGCTTTTCATGGATAGTGATTTTAATAATGTAATAGATGAAGAATGTTCGGCACTTCTTTCTGAACAAGACGCTTACGTGGGTAGAGGGAGCGGTTTCGTTTTACAGTGTATTGACGGAATATTACTGTCAATATACCGTTATACACCTTTAAGCGACTCATCATACATCCCCCTTCCGGCAGATATCTTAAGCAGACGAACTATTATAAATCCTCAAAATTTTGATGAAAAGTATTTTAAGTGGGCTATTTTAGCAAAGCATGTTACTGGTAAAAATAAACATCGCGTTGGTGTAAACTATAAAATACACGAAAATAATTATGATTTCACCGGACTTACTTTTCCCACACATTTAAATGATATTAAAAATTTCGAAAAAAAAAATCGTAATGTATCAATAAATGTGTATGCTCTGAAAAAAAAAATTTAAAAAGCAGCAAAATATTACGAGTCACATAGTATATCCACTTAAAGTCGAAAAAGAAGAGAAGCCTAACCATTTCGATCTTCTTTTTATTACACAAAATGAAAAAGCACATTACGCATATATTAAAAGTTTTTTGAGACTTATACGCTCACAAATGACATCACATGAACATGCGATTTATATATGTAAAAGCTGTTTCGCCACCTTTTTAAATTATCCTAACAAATATAAATTGCATGGACAGGCAGCGTTAGATCAACATAAATTAATTTGTGGCTCACATAAAGCAATTTTACCAGTTATGCCGAGTGAGGGGGATATTTTAGAGTTCAATGCACATATGAATACACAACGTCACCCTATTGTAATTTATGCCGACTTTGAGTCACTTCTTTTAAAATGTAATGAAAATAAAGGTGTTAATACCACTGCATTTCAAAGGCATGACGCAATGAGCTATGGATTCTTAGTGAAGGCGTCGGACGACGTACCGATTGAATTGTTGGAACAATTCGATATACCACGAACACCGGTAATTTATCGAGGGTGTGAGACAGAAGAGAAAGTTGCCAAATATTTTATTGAGAGGATAGTTGATATTTCTAAAAGAATTGAAGATTTATTCAAAACCAATGTTCCAATAGTTATGACAGACCAAGAAAAACGAGTTCATGCCGCAAAGAAGGAATGTAATTTATATAGTATAAAATTTGAGTATGATAATCATAAAGTTGCCGACCACTGTCACCTAAATGGTAAATTTCGACAGACTATTTGTAATAGCTGCAATTTGAAATTACGGATGCCGAATTTCACACCGTGCTTCTTGCACAATTTAAGTAATTACGATGCTCATTTTATCGTACGTGAATTGGGGTACGATTCAAACACTATAAAAGTTATACCTAATACAGAAGAAAAATATATTTCGTTTTCCAAATATATCAGCAATACTCTTATGATAAGGTTTATTGACACTTTTCGTTTTATGTCCTCGAGTTTGGCGACATTGACATCAAACCTGATAACTGATGATTTTTGCAAGTTTCGGGAAACTAAAAAAATATTTGACGTTGATGTATTACCACTTGTAACGCGGAAGGGAGTGTATCCGTACGAGTATACAGATAGTTGGAGCAAGTTGGAGGAGACAAGTTTGCCAGCAAAGAAATATTTTTATAATACATTATCACAATCGGAAATTGAGGATAATGATTATGACCATGCAAAGAAAGTTTGGGAAAAATTTGAATGCAAGACACTAGGAGAATATAGCGACTTATATTTAAAAATTGATGTTATTCTATTGACGGACGTTTTCGAGAATTTTCGTGACATCTGTATAAGAACATATAATTTAGATCCGGCATTCTATTATACCGCGCCGGGTCTTAGTTTTGACAGCATGTTAAAATTAACATCCGTAAAGCTCGAGCTATTATCAGACTACGATATGCTATTGATGTTTGAACATCTAATATTTGATTATTCATCATTACATGAGATTTAAGTATTCGGTGAGATTCTTGAATTTGATAAATAGTTTTATTTCCACGTTCGCTGATCGAGTTGTTGAATACGTCCATGATGTATGACTTCGTATACAATACTATGATTATAATTTGAGATCACTAGCTTTTATCCAACTGTTTTGCGATTCATCAAAACCTAACCACTTTACAAATATTTTGTTACCTTTTTTGCGTATAATTTTTTCAACCAAATAATCGTCGGGGTAATATGTTTTTGATAGTTCTTCACCGTAAAAACACCCAGCCACAGGTCTCTCGATATAATCTTGTAATTGATAAGTAGTGGGTAATGATTTATTAATTTTTGCAATTTTGAATATTTCTGAAGACCAATTGGGTAAATAACCTTTTGTAAATATACCTTTCTGTGTACTGATACGGACCTTATCGTTTATTTTAAATTTTATTTTACTATTTATGATATTACGCTGTTTTAATACAACCAATGATGGATTTTCGTCAGCTTGTATGGGAGTCATTCCAATAGATCTATGTTTAGAATTGTTATATTTATCGATTATCATTGGTAATATAGAAATCCAATCATGCGATCCTCGGGCTGTAAATTCTCTAAACATTAATGATTTTAATGTACGATTAAATCGTTCGACTATACATGCTTTCATAGTACTATAAGTTGAATATTTCTTAATGTTATATTTCGTCATTAATTTATCGAATATCGTATTGTAAAACTCTTTGCCATTATCTAGTTGCAATAATTTTGGTGAGCGGTTAATTAATATTTTCGACATTGCATAAGCGACTTCAGTTCCTGTTTTGGATTTAAGCGGTATAACCCATGCGAATTTCGTAAAACAATCGATTATACAAAGTATATACTTGAACCCTTTATTTTGTTTTGAATACGGTATCATTTCAACCAAGTCAGCTTGCCATAAATCGTTTTTTCCATACATATTGACCTTACGTCTGACATAATTTTTTCTCGAGGGTTTATGCAATTTAAACGCGATTTCACGTTTAGACATTTGGTATTCGTTTTATTAAACCGGCTTCCAACAGTTCTTCAAAAATTGATAAAATCTCGTTGGATACACCCGTATTACCTGCCGCTTGCGATGATAATAAAAGTCGTAATCTATCGACTAACTCGTTTGGGTCGTCCCAGTACACAAAGTTATGTTTTTGTAATTTCACGGAAAGTCCACTGCCCGAGGTCGGAAACAATTTTTCAATGATTTCTGTATATTTATCACCTCCTTTTTTAATTTTTGTTCCGTCTTGAGTCAAATGTGCAGTGAGTATCTGTTTATATGTTTCCAAGTCATTCCCGGTGTATACCGTAGGATGTTTATAAAACAACAAACGAACGAGACCGGGTGTTATCGGGTAAATTGTGTCTTTGATAATTAATGTGTTTTGAAAGAAATTGATTTTTCCATTGCCTAAAGTAATAACTCCATTGGAATAATCTAATTTTGGGCCGTAAGTTTTTTTTAAATCATACGATTGAAACCAATTGATTATTCTCTGTTGATATTTATCTTTTTCTGTGTTTTCTTCATCAAGTAAACTTTCAATAGGTTCTGTTTCTTCAATATTATTTTTATCTATATTCTGCGGTGGTGGTGCTGGCGTTAGAAACGATGTATTTGTTATTTTGTTTAGTGGATCGATTATTGGTTTAAATGTTTTTGATACTAATTGTTGAACATTAGTTTCACCAGCTTTTAACGTATTATATTTTCGTCTAATACAATCTTTCGCCTTTACTAACTCATTTAATATACATTCCTCGTCCATGACTACGCGTTAAATGTGCACGATATATATAAATCACTGACTTATATAACAACAAACGTATCAAAACCAAGTCGATAACGTCCATTGTTGCGTTCACTATCTTTACAAATAACGACAAAAGAAAACCGATCCCGATTCCAACATGTTTTACAAAAAATTTTAAATTCAGTAAAACTCATATCACCAGAACAATGTTCATTATACACGTGTTTTAAATTTCTCTCGTCTTGTTTAAATAATACAATTAAATTTGCATTATCACGTATTAACTGTTTAGGTACTTTCGAATAACTCTGAGCTAGATAAAATATATCCACTTTATTATGTCTTCCACGTGAAAAATATTCTCTTATGACACCTTGGCGTTCACTGATCACATCATCCATTACAAAAACCGAATTTGGTAAAACTTTTTCGGGTGGGATAACTTCATCATTTTCAAAAAAAGTAAATATATTAACACCGTCAATATCATCGATAATTCGTTTCAATAATTTATATTTCGGTTGTTCCAGCGTCTTGGCATATATGTAAACGTTTTCGAATCGTAACCCGTTCTCGTTAACGAGTAGAAAATATATTAAATTTGTTTTTCCACAGCCCGAACTACCCAATATTAGTGAGCGTACAGTGTTTGGGAACAGCGATCGATGTCTTGATTTTATAGTATCTGGCATATCGATATTATAAACTGGGAGTTTTTGTTCCTGTTCGATGAAGCGCATTTTAATATAAATACTGAGGAACTGCTATCAAATGTATCACACGATGTCTCGCACTCGAAAGAATAACACGAATAAAGGTTCGGGGGTTGTAAACTCTCTTATAAACCGTTTGCCAGTAGAACTACATTTACCAGGCTATAGGTATGATATAATAAAGCTAAATGTTAACGTAACGATAAAAATATTTTTTATTTTAGATTCTGTGGTCAGGGTACTAAATTACGTGAAAGGCTGGCACGTGGTGAACGTGGAATTAACAGTTTGGATGAATTGGCTAGAGAACACGATATATCTTATGAAAATAGTAATTCGCTACGCGATAGACATAAATCAGACGAGATTTTAGAAAATCAAGCTTGGGAAGTATTTAAATCAAAAAATTCAGGATTGAAAGAAAAAGCAGCCTCTTGGTTGGTAACAACGGCTATGAAGGCTAAGCGTAAGATGGGTGCTGGATGTGGATTTAAATGCGCGGTCAATGCCGCTAAAAAAGCAATAAAAAATAAAATCGAAGAGAAAAACATTGTGAAGTTGACAAAGATGTGTGTTGCTGTAGCTAAAAAATCATTATATAAAAATAAAAAATCGAAAATTCCCAGAGTAATACCAATACCGAAAAAGGGTGGAGTGTTACCGTTAATACCTATATTTGCCGGCTTGTCTGCACTAGGCGCGCTTACTGGTGGTATTGCAAACGTAGTCAAGACCGTTAATGATATGAAATCTAATAGAAACACTCCTATTCACATGGGTAAAGGTTTATATCTTGCACCGTATAAAGGTGATTCATATTAAATTGAGAAAGGCAATGGTTTGTATTTGAAACCGTATAGAGGGGATGGATTAAAAAAGAAAACCAGAAAAACAAAAAAAATAAAAAGTCAAAAAACTAATTTCTACGTTACCCAATAGAGCGTTGTACGATTATGAAGTTATAAAGTGTGCGCGTTTGTTGAAAATACCTCACTTCGTTGGTGTATTTTCAAGAGACAGGTTACCACTACAACCTAAACATAACGAGTCGGCAGTGGTTAACTTGGATATTGAAGATAGTACGGGTACACATTGGGTAGCGTATAAAAAAATCGGAAATCGAGTAGAATATTATGACAGTTTTGGAAACTTGACACCACCATTAGAATTACAAAAATATTTTAACGGATTCGATATTAAATATAATTATGAAAGACATCAGAAATATAATACTACAAACTGTGGACATTTGTGTTTGAAATTTTTATCATGTACACGATAACATTGAATGGAAATTCTTCGAGTTTATCATGTGATTTTTTCCCGTCTATAGAAGTCAGTAAGGACGCAAAGATATGTGTTTTAAGTTTACAAACAAATAATTCTATCCCTAACATAAACGATAAATGTAACCGAATAGGTATTGTACATAAAGATACGACAAAAAATATAGTAAAAGATGTGTATACAATACCTACGGGTTCGTATGAGTTAAATGAATTGGAGACGGTAATCAAACAAATATTATCGACTACTGAGACTACGTTTGAGTTAAAAGCAAACAATAACACGTTAAAATGTGAAATGAAATGTAGTGATATTGTCGATTTTTCAATGGATAATAGTATAGGTCCCTTGCTAGGCTTTACAACTGACAAAAAATATGAGGCTAACGTGCTACATCAATCGGACTCATTGGTTAATATGACCAAAATAAACTGTATATATATTGAATCAAACATGGTCTCGGGCTCATTCAACAATGGGAGAGAGTGTCATATATTACACGAGTTTTATCCAAATGTGCCACCTGGTTATAAAATTATAGAAATTCCAAAAGATTTGGTATCATATTCTCTTAATTGCACATCAATTAATCAAATTAGTTTAACTTTAAAAGACCAAGACGATAATTTGATTGATTTGCGAGGAGAACCTATACGGTTATTAATTCAGGATACCATCAACGATGGGTATACAATTTTATAATATAAAAAGAGTTGTGCACAAGAAATCCATCAGTAATGCTAAAAGTGTCAATAAGAGAACAACAAAAGTGAAAAAAGGTATTCATAATAAAATTGTCAAGAAATTAACGAAAAACAATTTAAATTTTCTCCGTTCAATAAAAGCTGTATAACAATGGATGACGGCTATTTAAACGTGACGGGTGACTATGTAGACGATTGCAGGATAACTCAAATCGAATATCATTCATTTTTACCATATTCAACATCGGCATTATCTAATAACGACGAAATATGTATTGCATTACATAATACAGAATCGTATACTATACCGTGTGATAGTTATATCTATATAGAAGGAACCATTGACAAACCTGCAGGTTTGGTCGAATACGTTCGTTTCATAAACAATGGTTTGGCATTTCTTTTTTCCGAAATGAAATACGAGATAAACGGCGTTCAGATTCAAAAAGTCATAAACCCCGGCATAACTTCTACCTTGAAAGGTTATTGTTCGTACAATAATACGGATATTATCGCACGGTGTAATTCGGCTTGGAGTGATGACTTTGTCGATACAAATAAAGATTTTATAGAATCAAACACATTCAATGGGTGTATCAACCTTAAAGACATATTTGGATTTTGCGAGGATTATAAACATATTTTAATCAACTGTAATCAACAACTTACTATAAATAGATCATCGTTGGATATTAACGCCATAAAATTGTTTAAGCACGATAATACTATTGAGACGGATATAGCTAAACTCAAAAACGTAAAAATAAATATTTCTAAAATATTTTGGAGAATGCCTGTGGCCAAGGTTAGCGATAGAGAAAAAATTACACTTTTAAAAGTGATAAACAGTCATAAACCGATTACGTCTGCATTTAGAACATGGGAACTGTGCGAATATCCGGTTTTGCCGCAAAACACCACACACTCGTGGAAAGTTAAAACATCAAACAGATTAGAAAAACCACGTTATGTTATAATTGGGTTTCAGACTAATAGAAAAAATAGTGCTGTAAACTCTATATCATATTTCGATCATTGTAATATTAAAAACTTAAAAGTTTATTTAAATACCGACGTATTTCCCTATGATGATTTTCAATGTGATTTCACCAAGAATAAAATAGCTACGTTGTATAGAGCTTATGCAGAGTTTCAAAAATTATATTACGGTTATGAAAATGTCACACCATTACTGAACAGAATAAATTTCAAAAAACATACTCCAATCATTGTTGTTGATATGAGTAGAGAAAACGATAACGTCAAGACGCCAACCGTCGACCTACGGATCGAATTCGAGGCTAACGAAACGTTTGCAGAAAACACATCAGCATATTGCTTAATAATACATGACCAACTTATAACTTATAACCCTTTCAACGGGGAAGTAAGAACATTGTAAATAATTATTGTATAAATTGATATTTATGAAATAATAAAAATATTTTTTTTCTTTATAAAATTTATGTTTTTATTTTTTATCCATATAAAATAGTAATAATATATTATACATAATTATTTGAATTCCATAAATAATTCACGTGCTGTTTTACAACGAATCGGGTAGTCTCCAGTACGATGTTTTTTTGGAGTTGGTGAGGTCGATCCATGATATAAATCGAATCTTGACGGCCCGTCGTTTTCGTCGGTCGCCTAAAAAATAATCAATTTATTAATATTCATTTATCATATAAAAATCAAATATATATTTACCATATTTAATTCGCCTGGTTGTAGTGATGGTGATGGTGAAATAAGTAATTTGGTTTCATCCTCATCTTCAGGGGACTAAAATGAAAAATAATATTATGTATTATATATTTTTTCTATACCTATATTTATAATTATCTTGCTCATAATATCTAGAAATATCTTCAAAATATGTTGAAGATGGTGAAAAAACTGTAGGTCCATCGTTTTCGTCACACGGCTAGAGAGAAAAAAAAAGGAAAAATTAATTTTTACATACATGTTTAATTAATCTATATTACCTTAGAAACTTTGGACTCCTCCATACGTTTAAACAATCGTACGCATAATTGTTCGGTCGCAAGCAATTTGATTTGGTTGATAAAACTTGTTTGATTCGGGGAAACAAATACTGCGACATCTTCATCGGGTATATTTTTAATATACGACATCATTTCTTTAATATTCGACACTTCTTTGAAGTCTCTATCGGTTAGCATTTTTACTACTTGTTCAAATTGAATCATTAGATTTGGTCTAACGATTATAGTTTTTTCTTAAGACAGACTCGAAGATTGCACGTTCTAAATTTTGCAGTGTAAATAAATCTACTCGATTGAGTAATACACGATGTCCTTCGTATACTCGTGAGTTTAAAACCAGCACATTTTCACCACGGTAGTTCATTTTTGAGAGTGTAATAAATTTATCGTTCAAGAAAATACTTTCTTTACTTATTAGCGGTGGATCGAGAATGAAAGATAGAATATTTCCCATGAGTGTATATATTCGTTTTAAAAAATCTGGATATAAACTTATATGACGCGATGGTGTTACAATATGAATCTTAACACCGAAATTATCAGTCGGATCGAATCCAATGAGCAAAAACTTACGTCCGGCAAAGTCAATGTAAAAATGATGTAGTTTCAAGTAGATTTGTTAGCGACGATGGTTGAACGTATTTATATATTCTCTTCTCGTTGATCGTTGCGTTTGCTTCCATTAAATCAGCCATATTATAATAAACACTTTAAAAAAAAGTATTAATACTTTAAAAAAAAAAATTTAACTACTTTTAACTGAGGATGTACAAATTTGGTTCTGTCTAGTATGACTGCTGGGCGAATACTGATTTTAGTGTGGTTTCTGAAATATGCTCATATAGGATTTTTAAATATTACATAAGAGGGAGGACACTTATTGACAAAACTCATGCAGGTCTGTACTGGTCTCGACAGGTTTACAAGGTCGAGTATATTGTTAAATACGTTGTGTTTAATGTATATACATATATGTATAGTAAACGAAGGGGTGCAGATGTTGCACACGGGTCATTTATTATTCATACATGTTTTTTTACAAAATGTTAGTAAAATAAAGGACAATGGTTTACCGTAAGAACACATTTTTTTTGTATTGTATGTGTGTGAAAGGGTAATATTCAGGGTTGGCGGCGGCGTTGGTCAGCGGCGGCGGCGGTGGGTGGGGGAGGTTTAGAACAGGTGGCGGTGGTGCGGTGCAGGGGAGGGGGAGGGGGAGGGGGAGGCGGTTTTAGTAAGAAGTCGACGGCGGCGATGGCAGAGGTGATGGGGGGGGTCTGCGGCGGCGGTAGTGGTGCGGTGGGAGGGGGAGGCGGTTTTAGTAAGCAGTCGGCGGCGGCGATGGCAGAGGTGGTGGTGCGGAGGAGGGGGAGGCGGAGGCGGTTTTAGTACAAAGTCGGCGACGGCGGCGGCACCGGCACCGACGATGAGTGAATGAGGCGGAGGCGGAGGCGGAGGCGGTTTTTCAACCGCCAATTCTATCCTACTCGCCACAATATACGTTGATAATCGCAATGTTCTTTTACCACTCGAATTTGCCTATACATTTTAGAGATATCGGCAGAAAGCACATATCTATAAATCCGGAAACGCGATAGTATATAAAGTAATTCGTCCTGTATTACGGGTCCCTTTAATAATGTGTCATTTAAACTGCTACCAGACTCTGTTTTGCATGATGCATCAAAGACGATTCTTACTTTAGTCGTAGTACTATTTTCATTAAATACCGCGTGATGCGGCAAATAACACGTCTTTCCGTCTATTTCGATTTCTTCATTATTTACTCGTTCCATATGCCCTAATGTTTCATATTCCTGCATAAACTTAATATATGCTTCTCGTAATTTATCATCTTTTTGTAGTCGTTTTTCAGTTGCCAACCATCGACGCTTTGCTATATTGTACGATTTTCCTAATTCTGGTTTATCCATGATCGATTTGAATGGTAGATGAACTACAAATCTGCCGTTTTCGTCTCGTACCACTGTTTGTTCAAAATGGACTTTGCAACGTTTCTCTTCCATTGTCATCGATGATAGTTTACCCATTTCTTCCAAACGCCAAAATGAAGCAATCAAATTTTCCAAATTTGTGTCCGTATCGGTGAATACTGTATGATAAACTGCGCTAAATATCTTATCACGAATGTGTTTCTCTTCCGTCTTCACTGGTCCGGCTACAATCCATCCAAAACGTGTCTCTTGGAATATTGGTCCGGTGGGTGTCAGTTTGATTTTACCAACATCTAAGATTTCATAAAAATATTCCGCGCCGAGTAACAAATCTAATTTCTGGGAACGTTGAAAAGCAGTATCCGCTAAATTAATTCCATTAGAAATAGTGCAGTTTTCTATATTTCTTGACGGCATATAATTCGTTATTTTGTCTACTACCAAACATTTCAAAGTCAAGTTAAAATTATTAAAACGCGATGAAATAGAGACGTCTATAGAGTGAGATAATGGTCGTCCAGCGCCACTGACACCTATTATTGTATGATATACACCGTATATATTTTAAACCGTTTTTCCAAGAATGTCATTAAATCAGTTACTTTTGTGATCTCATCATTTGAAACACTCTTTTCCCATTCCTGTAATGTCCTTTTGTCGAGTTTTGTACAAATTAAATGCGTTAATAGAGGACCCCAGTCATTCGGGTTTTGTCCTAACGATTCCAATGCTCTCATATGACCCGATAATACGTCCGTAAAATTTCGAAGCTTTATCGCCGATTCGTTTTGCATCGAATCCATATCAAACATCGATTTAACATGTGTTTGCACTAATACTTTTGAATTATTATACCTTGCATTCAATATTCCCCACGCCACTTCATAATTATTCGAGGTCGTTTCCAAACATATAATTGCGTTTAACGCGTCTCCTGATAATGCAGAACGAAGGTAAAAGAACTTTTGTATAAGAGATAAGCCTGAGTTATTGTGAATCAATGCCGAAAATATATCGAAAAACGATGACCACTCTAGATAATTCCCATCGAATACAGGTACATTTAAAGCTGCCAATTTTACGTGCGATGCCATATTATATACTTTTATTTCCGAATTTCGCTTTCCAAATATGCTTGTATTTTCTTGATCCAATATACTTCTTTTATCCACCTGAAGAGTTACAATTTTATTTGCTTCTACTATTGCTTTAAAATATAAGTTTTCAAAGTCTTCGCGGTATTTCATATGTGCGCTAGAATTTATTTCGTCACCTAATTCCAACGCCGTTTGAACCTGATCAAATTCATTCCATACTTCTTCAAGTTTTTCTTTTCTTAAAACAACTTGATCTCGGTCCATATTTTCGTTTTGGATGTACGTTAAAAACCTTGTGACTGTACCTTTAAGTTGGCCACGTCTTGCGATTAAATTTACTTCATCACCCATCTTTATTATAATGCGAATTTATTACTATACTAATAAATCTATCTGCTCACGATACTATCACGATTTAATAATTTCCGATTCTATAACGAATATAACTATTGCACTATAACTATTGCACTACGTAATACTCACTCAGTGAAAACCCATGAAACCGAAAATATTATTTTTAATTAGAGACTCTTACTTTTAGGCTCTCGCTGCTGAACTGAAGACCGATTGGTTAGCTTCTTCGATAGTTCGATACTTTTGTTATATTTACGACGATTTTGTATATTTTTAATATACTACTATACGTGTACGATATTATATGCACATTAATATACGCTTAAAGTCACTACGATCCGCGTGCCTATACTACTTCGAACGCAATATGCCGATTGCTTATTACGTTATACGCGATACAATTTGAAGGAACAAAACTAAATAAAACTATCCGGCACGATGGACCATGTTTCGGTAGCTGCAAAAAAAATTACACGGTTATATTTCATCCAAATATTACGTTGTTTTATTCCTTCATTGTGGACTGTATTCTTTAATCGCGACCGTACGACTGCATAGGAAAGACGTATGAGCGTACGCGGTGTCGACCCAATTATCGTTATCGTTCGATATTAATAACTTAAATGAAATTACGAAGGTCGGCCCCGATAAGCAGCATAAAATCTTTCCTACGCAACAAATACTCTAGTTTTGTTAGATATATATTGTGGACTGCATTTAAAAGTTTCACATATAATTCTTTCGTACGTACAGACGTATTGCCGTGCGAAGACTGTGTCGCGGCAACGATGGCCTACAACGAATATATAATAATCGGGCACGACGGTTGTGACAGTGTTGCCACCATACCGCCCACCTTGACAAATAATATTTTCAACAAATACAAAACATAAGAAAACTATATAAATCAAAAAACTCTACTAAAAACTACAAAAGGAATATAATAATAATATTGATAATCAAAATATAATAATAAAATTAATTATTGATTACTTCTTAATACAATATATATAATTCAGAATAAGTAAATATAAATGAATATAATAATAAGTAACACGATACTCCCAATTTAAACATATTTTTTTTTACGTTTTATTCTCGTAATGCTTGAGAGAAAAAAAATATGTACAAATAAATAATTAATTAAAACAAAAACAAAATATCCTCACATCCATCCTTCCGTTTTTTATTTTTTATTGCGAAAAGGGTAAAATACTTAAATTACGCGCAGCATGATGAACTTCTCCGGAAGATGTTTTTGTACAAGCAGATCGCACGACACCGTCTAAACCTGGCTGAACACTTAGGACTCGACCCAATTTCCAATGCAGCGGACTAATATTTTCTTCGCATATAAGGACAATAGAACCAATTGATAGTTTTGATCCTTTCTCACTATCCTTCTCGACAAATATTCTTGGCTCCACCTTCTCCATAGATGTTGAGAAAATTGATTTGCTCGGCGCCATCGATCTAGTCGATTGATAGGGGTAGTAGTAAGGTCGGGTTCGGGTACAGCGGTCATAGCTTCACCGATAAGAAAATGTCCGGGTGTAAGAACAGTTAAATCAGTCGGACAGGATGAGATAGGAGTAATTGGACGGGAGTTGAGGCAGGCTTCTACACGAGTGAGCACCGTATACATTTCTTCAAAAATTAAATGCGACTCTCCCAGCGCTTTAAATAAAAGACCTTTCATGGATTTTACAATGGACAACCATAAACCTCCAAAATGTGGAGAGCGTGGGGGGATAAATTTCCATTCGATTTTATCAGGTGTTAAAAATTCTTGTACTTCTTTTTGATGATTCCTTGACCAAAAGAATTCGTACACCTCTTTCAAATATCGATTCGCCCCTACAAAATTAGTAGCATTGTCGGAATAAATCAACTGGGCCTTACCTCTTCTATCAAAAAACCTATTCAACACTTGCAGGAACTCTCGGGTACTGAGTCCACTAGCTAACTCTATATGTACAGCATTGATGGAGAAACACACAAAAATACATGCATATCTCTTGGTCAAAGGAGCATTTCGCCGCAAACCAGTTTTTAGCATGAATGGTCCAGCAAAATCGACACCACATTTAAAAAATGCTCTAAAAGGTTCAATACGATCGCGTTGTAAGACGGCCATTATTGGTTGCACCATAATCGGTCTTTGTCGAAAACAACGGACGCATTCGTGAATGACCTTTCGGATCGTGTTTCTCGCATTTAACGGCCAATATCGTAATCTCACTGAAGATAATACTGCCTCTGGTCCGCCATGGAGTAATTTTTCATGTTTATGCCGAAAAAGCAAACGAGTAACTTCACTATCGGCTGGAATAATAATGGGGTATCGTTGAAATACATCAATTGACATCGCATATTTTAATCTACCACCTACTCTGAGCACTCCACGCTCATCGAGGAAAGGGTGTAATTGAAAAAGTTTACTCTTTCACGATACTTGACTCGTAGGTTTATTTAAATCTTCAAATTCGGTCTTAAAATACTTATGTTGTAACCAATATATTCAAACCAAACTCACCATGCTCGAACTCTTCGGCTACTTCTGCATCCCTAAACCTTTCACTTTTATTTTTTGAAGCATTTTTTATGAAACGAAAGCAATAAACTAGAGCACGTAACATCTTGTTAAACGATGACCAACGATGAAAAGGTAAAAAAAGTGTATCTATATATGTAGTAATAAACGCCTTAGATTCTCGTACTTCGGGTATTCCGTCTTTTTCGACTGTTACACACTTTTCGTTTTTGATGGGCCACATCTCGACGTTTTCTTTCAACCAGTTTGGACCGCTCCACCCTAACTGACTTTTGGTTAGTTGAATAGCGTCACAGCTTCGTGAAATAATGTCCGCGGGGTTACATTCTGTCGGTATATGAAACCAATCCGCTAGTTGTAGTTAATTCCTGAATTTCCCCAACTCGATTTGCTACGAAAGTTTTCCATTTATTTTAAGGTGAACGGATCCATGCTAACACTATAGTAGAGTCTAACCAAAAATAAGTACAATCGATATTTATATTTAATTTTGGTAACATTCGAGAAGCGAGTCGAGTGAGTAAAACGGCGGCGCTTAATTCTAGCGGTGGTAACGAAATCGTTTTCAACGGAGCTACTTTAGATTTAGAGCATATAAGCCGTACGGTACTCCGACCATTTTCATCTGTGCAACGCAAATAAAGGCATGCCCCATAAGCCCTAATTGATGCATCCGCAAAGCCATGTACTTGGATCTCTCGAAAATTATCAATATCGGTGTAACATCTAGGAATCGATATGGCATTTATTAATAATAAATCGCGTATATAGTGGTTCCATTTATTTATTATTTCTTCAGGTAACGGATCGTCCCATTCATATTGAGACTGCCACAATTCTTGAAGTAGTAACTTAGAACGTGAGAATACTAAACCCACTAGCCCCAAAGGATAGAAGACTGTTGCGATGTATGCTAACATATTCCGTTTAGTTAAAACATTATTTTCCAGTTTTTCTTTATTGATATCGAAAAGTATCGTCTTGTGCATTTTAACTTAATCCCAGAATTTTCGATATCTTATTGTCCGGCTCGTCTCTCCACGTTTTTGTTACGTGTTTTCTCGGTATTTTTTCTTCATTGTTATGGTTTTCATCCAAATTTTCTAAAAGCTCAGCGTCATTTGAGGACCATTTCGACAATCGCATCCCAGCATGTCCTAATACTTCTATTAGATCGTTACGTAATTAAATCACCTCACTCTTAGTGGATGCTCCACTTAGAAAGTCATCCATATAAAAATCTCTCTTAATTGCTTCGCATGCTGTAGGATACTCTTTTTGTTTTATTTCGGCTAATTTACATAAGCAACCGGTTGCTAAAAAGGATGCCGGTGCAGTACCATAAGTCACTGTAGCTAACTGGTATACCTTTATCGGTAAATTTGGCTCTTCTCGCCACAAAATTATTTGGTACCTCTTATGACATTGAGACATCTTTATTTGTCTGTACATTTGTTGTATATCATCAGTTATTACAAATTTATGTATGCGGAATCTAGCTAAAATAAATATTAATTCATCCTGAAGAACTGGCCCTTTCAATAACACATCGTTTAGGCTGCTCCCGGATGATGTCTTGCACGACGCATCGAATACTACCCGTACCTTTGTAGTCGATCTGTTTTCATTTATAACGGCGTGATGCGGCAGATAACACGCTGTATTTATGTCGACGTCGTCTGTATTAGTTATTTGCTCCATGTGACCTAAACGTTCGTATTCCAACATAAATTTTGAATACTCGATTTTTAACCTTTCATTATGCGTCAGACGTTTTTCTATAGATATCAATCGTCGTTTTGCGATTTCATACGATTTCCCCAGTTTCGATACATCATCACGAAATTGAAGTTGAACTATAAAGTTCCACTTAGATCACGAGTTACAGTGGTATCAAAATGCTTTTTACACGCCTGTTCTTTTATACTATACGCATGACTTGTGGAACCTTCTTCTATCTGCCAAAATCTTGAAAGCAAATTTTCTATTTCGATATTACTATTTTTACGGGTGTCTGCAAATTAAAATTAACTGTTTTTGGATTATATTATACCTCTTTTCGGGTACGGGACCTGAAACGATCCAACCTAATCGGGTTTCTTGTAACACTGGTCCACCAGGAATTGTTTTTATTTGTCTCGATTCGAGTAACTCGAAAAAGTTACTAGCTCCCAATAACAAATCAATGTTTTGCGGGTTTCGGAACGACGGGTCTGCCAGATTTATTTCATTAGGTATTATAAATTGGTCTTTAATATATTTCGACGGTAAGTTATTAGTTATACATGGGACCATCAAACACGTTATATTTATGGAAAAATCGTTTACGCGCGACAAAATTGAAACTATTACAGACGACGACACATTTTGAACTGACTTTCCGATTCCGAAAACAGTGTAATTTACCCGTGATCTTTTTAATTGTAACAATTGTACTATACTTTCGGTTATAAAGTTACACTGTGAGCCCGAATCTAATAATGTGCGGCCCTTTATTAAACGATTAAATTTATCCCGTACGTATATCACTGCGGTGGATAATATTACTTGTTCGTATACAAGCGATAACGCACTATGCGCACTCGTACTCGTCGATGTTTCCGCGTTGGTTTCTATACGTTCGATAGCGACTTTCTTATCTGTTTTCTTTTCTTCGTCATTATATACAAACAATTGCGACGGGTAATGTAATAATGAGTTGTGTGGTTTCGAACACTTGAAAGAATTTCGTGATGTACACTTTTTCCCTAAGTGTTGCCGTAGACAAAGCTTTAATTCGTTTACTTTATTTATTCGATTTTGTATTGATAAAACAATAAAACTTGCATACCGGTAAATTGCATGCGGTAATTTACACACGTAACATTATATGACTTCTGTTGACATAAACGATGTAGATCTTCCCGACGTTTTGTTCTCATAGGCGTTTCTTGTGCTATTTTCAATTGTCGTTAATCCTTTAGTGTTTATTGATCTAGACGCATCAATAGATTCGAATATTTTTGCACGCGCTTCTAAGAATTCGATTACTTGCGGCGGCGTTGATACCTCGTCATTTCCTATGGTCGTTTCCCATGCACGCAAAGTTCCTTTATCTACCTTTGATAATATGTGTTAATAACGGACTCCAATGTGTGTTAATAACGGACTCCATGCATTTGACGTTTGATCCATAGCTTATAACGCTCTTATATGTCCGATAAGATTATCTACAAATTGGCGTAATTTACGAGCTGATTCGTTATTTATAGCTTCGGCTTCGACGATTAATTTGATATGTGTTTGTACTAAAATTTTATTATTATTGAAACGGTCGACTAACGATTTCCATGCGATTTTATAATTATCTGACGTAGTTTCAAAGCACTTTATACAGTTTAACGCTTCACCCGACAACGCTCCACGTAAATAAAAAAACTTTTGTATTGGTGTTAGGGTAGGATTTTCGTCGATCAACGCGTTAAAAACATCATAAAATGAGGATCATTCATGGTACCCTCCCGAAAATATAGGTATTTTCAACGCTTCCAATTTGACCGGTACCTTTGGTTTGTCGCTGGTGTGGCTGTTTCGCATTTCTTTCTCTTCCGATTTCTTTATAAAATTTTCAGCGTCAGTTACTGCCGAAAAATACTTTTCCTCAAATTCAATACTATGCACTTCCTGTTCCTCCATGTTTCCCTCTATCTCTATCGTGGTTTGTACCTGTTCAAACTCACACCAAACTTCCTCGATTTTATTTCTCCGTAATTTTACCTGCGTAATTATACTATCATTTTCTTTGACATCTTGCATAAATTTTACAAATCCCGTTAATGAGCTCTTTAATTGCCCTCTTCGCACTATTAGATTTTTTACCTCTTGACGCCATCTTTATATTAACCAAACCTTAACGTTCAAATATTTATACAACTATATATACCAGGGGCGGCCAAACGGTCGATAATAATCGGGCGCGACAGTCGTGACAGTGTTGCCACCACCCTGTAAAAAAAAAAGTAGCGTTCTTGCGAACAAATCATCCGTAATCATAGAAAAGAATACATTTCACATTGTTTGCGGTGGCAAAAATACATTGCAATATATTTTGCATGTACACTTCCCATTGTAAAATACAAGCACTGTCCATTTTCAATATGTACAGCCAAATGAACAACTGTTGGATGATGTTTAAGAATAGGAAATGATAAAATACGCCAAAGTAGGATAAAAAGGCCGCTTCTGGGCCATAGGGAAACCCATAGCACTCGCAAAACTGTTGCGGGTGCTATACTTTTAACACGGCCGCCCAAACCGTCGATGCGGGTGCTACACCTATAACACGGCCGCCCACCAACACCGCTGCAGGCGGTTAACCTTATTCGACCCTTGTACCTCAATACTCTTTCATTGTTGTATTTAACCCTTACATACTGCTATACCACACCCGACCAAATGTATTGCGTATGTATGTATGCGTATTTAATGATTATGCGCGATTGATTAAGTCTGATTCGTGATTGATTACGACTGATCTCGATTGATTGAGTCTGATTCACGATTGTTTACGATTGATATCGATTGGTTAAGTCTGATTCGCCATTGATTAAGATTGATTACGATTGATTACGATTGATAACAATCAAACGGTCTTCACTCTTGGGCTCCCAGTGTATTTTATCACGTGTACATACACGTATGGTCGTACGCATTTCACGCACATAATATACATTATAATAATAATTTTAAAATATCTCAATATTAATTGTACTAATATATTACACACTCTATTTTCTCCTAAAAAAAAAAAACATTATTCATACAATATAATATTTGTTTTATCAATACATTGTAGAGGATTTACTAATGTGAATTATCACATAAATATGCTAATTTCTTACAATTTTCAATGACTCATTAATTCATTAGTAAAAAAAAAAAAAAAATCCTTTGTCATGTACATCGAAAAATAATAATTATCCCCTCTCGTGTAAATAAAGTAGTATTGATGAACTGCATTCTTATAATACGAGTCATACGTTAGGGTTGTACAAATCTGTCCAAAACCAGCATAATATTTATCGACAAATGTATAACAGGTGTGTCTGTTATTCGTATGCTGATCATTATACACATTTGTTATTTATTTTAACACATACCAATTCTACTTTACCAGTTAAACAACAAAACACTAATTTGGAGGTATCTAAAAATAATTCGAAAACCGAAAATTCATCGGTTGACAACAATAGTAATATTTTAAAATATATGATGCCAACTGAAAAAAATCATAGTTATAACAGTAAGATTGTATAAATATTTATTTAATTAAATCAATGTATATTGGTTATTATATTTAACATTATTTGTTAGTATAAATATTATATCCTGCTATAATATCTTCAGTATTTTACTATATCTTCATATTAATTTTTTTTTTTTTTTTCATGGTTATGTTATAACTACTTTCGATTCACGTAAACGGGAAAACGAGAATTCTGCCTGCGCAATTAAATTAAAAAAGGCCCGAATGAAATTAATAAAAACACCTGGCTTTATAAAAATCGCATCATCACATCATCGTAAAGTCGTTTAGTACTTTGCAAAGAATATCAACAATTTATGTAATTATCGCTCATTTTTGAATTCCGTAAAGAACGATTTAATTAAAATACTACATAAAAGCACAATTGTTCGTCCTATCAAATATAATTTGAAACTGGAAAGCAGTTACAATATACCTGTTCGGTCGTGATAGTCAGCACAAGTGGCAGCACTGCGACCGCCGTACGCCGCCGCCCCCCTTACCGCTCCTCAGCACTATTGTCGTTGACACATGATCGGCATTAGGCATGGGACAAATCGATCATTTTAGTGAACTAGTTCAGTCGTTCACCGTTCATCAAATTGAACTAGTTCATTGAACTAGTTCAGTGAACGATAACTGAACGATATGTAAAAATCATTCAATTACTGCCAGTTAGTGGTGGGTCGTTCATGAACGAATCGTTCCTTTGGAACGAGTATAGAGGGGGAACGAATCGGAATGATTCTACCTACTCGGTCCTTTTACGTTCAATAGGTCCAAAAACAAATCGTTCCATACTCGTATCACCCGCCGATAACACCGAAATGCCGAATTAAGACTGACATTAGTGGTGGGCGTACATGAACAAATCGTTCCTTCGGAACGAACGCAGAGGGAAACGAATCGGAACGATTCCACCTACTCGGTCCTTTTAAGTACAATAGGTCTAAAACCAAATCGTTCCATACTTGTATCACGCACTGACAACGCCGAAATACCGAATTGAGACCGACAAAATGCGCGCGTTATTTATTATTTAAAACACTACCAATTCTGTTGTTCGACACCAAGGTTAATATATAGTAATAATCTATTTATATTAACCTGGGCCTGCTCTAATTAGGCTGGTTTGGTGTTTTCATTCACACTATTTGTACAAGTTGAAAGTTCAGATACAGACTATATGAAAATATAATTTATTTATATAGTCTGTAATTCATTCCCTGGTACTCCCACTTTATAAATTTAAAACTTAAATCGGGGCAATCATTTGTGCTTCGCTTGTGCTGGTTTGTGCACTTTACCACGACGTTTGTGCTCTCACCGTTACCAAGTTATAACGCTTTTACTGTGGGGGTGCTGGAGACATGCTCAGCACCCTCACCTCGAACATTCAAATTTTAATCGGGACAATCGTTTGTACTTCATTTGTGATGGATTGTGCCGAAGAATCCTTCGTTTGGGCTCAATCCCTTCACAAGTTATTCACGATTTTCTTTGGGTGGTGCTAATAACATAAACTAGCACTACCCATTCATAAATTACTTTTTCAACCAAGAACTTAAGTTTGTTCTAAGTAATACAAATCATTACCTTCGTTTGTATACGATCTCTTCTGAGGAGATCATATCCTTAAGTCCACTTTTTCAACTTCTAGTTTAACTAACAGTTACCTATCTTGAAGATAACACTAATTATCAGTTATGTCTGAGCTTTACTTTTTGAAGGAATTTTTAACTACAAGTTAATTAACTAAAACATGTTGATTTTATCAAAAATGATTGATTAATACTCCTTGGATTATATCATTTTTAAATCCCGCGGCGGCCATGTATAGTGTACTAATACAGTTAGAATATTACTATAATGTATTACGATTTTTTATAATGTACTTATTATTAATAGTACAAATAATTAAATGTATAATATTAATTTAGGTTTTGATGTTCAATTGGACCATGTGTTCATTTAAATGTTTCATACGTATGAGTAATCTTTGTTTTATGTATGTTTGTATAAGAGGTGTATAATTTTGTATGATTTCCACTCTATTATTAATGTTGTTAGTTAACAATTTCACTACACCTGACCCTTTTGGAATTATTTTTCCTATAAGTTTATTAAATAATCTTTCAATTCGAAAAATTATTTTCCTAAAATTATCATTAGGTGTAATTAATTCACCGTATGGTTTCAGTTTGGTAGAAACCTTAGAATTTAACTCAAAACTTCATGAATAATGAACTTGTTGAATTAAAAAAATGTAAATGACAATACGAAGTCACAAAAATACAGTTTAATAAACACAAGTACAAGATATTTTAAATACCACAATTAAGCCGTATAAATCATATGATAAATCAAATTGAATATGATATATATAATTATTTTAAATATTCACAATATTTTATAATATGTTATGCACATATGAATATGTGTTTTTTTGGTATTGATAGATAAATGTCCTTTGTCCTTTGTCCCCATAAATTGTTTAATGATCAGATTGTGGAATGCCATTAATGTTTTTAATACGTATTGTAATTACGTTTATAGTGTTCATCCACCTAAATTCGCTGTTTCCACTCCAAATGTTATCGTCGCCGGATACCAAATGTTTTTTAGTTTTTATTTCGCATTCATCATTTGTGACGTTAGATTTGATCACTACTTATGAGTCAAATTTTAACAGTATACTTAGACGCCTGGTGTCATATACATATATTAAAATAATTTTATAGTTCGTATTTAGTGTTTTATAGTGATTTATAGTTATAAGTATTTAGTGTTTTATAGTGATTTATAGTTATAAGTATTTAGTGTTTTATAGTGTAAATAGTTTTATAGTGTTTTATAGTGATATACAGAGCAACATTCCAAAGTGCATGCAGTATTTCTTTTTACTCGGTAAGTAATTTATTGAAATAATTTACTAATTACCTATTTGATTATAAAGTATTTAAAAACAATATAAGTTATATTGCATACTTGGGTAAAATTCTTTTAATAGGTATTTTAAATACTGTATTCAATATTTTTGAGAGTTATTATTAAATGCTAATAAAAAAACGTTTGTAAGAGTATTTAAAAAGTATTAAGAATATAGTAATTTTGAATACTGTATCTGAATACTTCCCAAGTCTGAGTTATAACAAACAAAACGTACTGCTTTTAAAAATTAGACCTTTGTGGCAGGTGGGCAAGTAAATATTTAAATTCAATTTATGGTGACGATCGCCTTGTCATCCCTTAAATTCACTACTGGTAAATTATAAACACTTCTAAATTGATTCAATGATAGTGTTCTATAGTTTATCCAATGTTAACTAGGCATAAATCACTATTGTAAAACGGACGTATACATTTATAGGAAGAGCAAGCATCCGCAGGGGGGTAAGTGCATACCCCCATAGTACCGCCTGTTAAGTAGGATACAGTGTATAATTTATTTCCTCTTAGATAAATAAAACCACTAATAAATGACTAAAAATATAATACCTTAATTATTAATTTAATATTATATGAACATTATACAATATAACATAACAATGTAACAAAATTTAAATAATGAGTAAAAAATGAATAAATAGCTATTAAATAAAATATTGGGAAATATCTGAACTAAACAAATTAAATATAACAATAATATCAAAATACAACAATAACTAACATAATATATTATAATATTTAACATAACATAAATATTATTACAAAATTAAAATAATAAGTATAAGAGATTACTTATCAGATACATTATTTATAAAATATAGGGTATAATAAACATAAATATATAATATATTATTTATTTATATTATATATAGAATTTACAAATAAGAAATAATATGCCACTCATAAAGAAAAAAACCAGCCTTTTATGGAATCATTTTACGGAAATCGGATACCAAAAAGCTAAGTGTGATTATTGTGGTGTGGGTATAAGTATTTCTGGAGGAGCGCTGAATAATTTAAAAAGACATATGACAGCCAAACATGTTACTATTTCATTATCAACTTTATCAAATGATCCTCCTGTTTAACACAGTCACCAGCCAACAGGTAACTAATAATACAAAATTATTGCATTATACTGGTGTTTTAATTAAACAAAAATCTTAAGTGCAAGAGGAGGCTGTTGATAATCCAGAACCACAACCAGGACCATCCTCAGTACAGTCAACTACAAGTAGTAATACTCTGAGAAATTTCTTAACGCCTACAACATAAGAACTACCTCCTCACAACATACAAACTATTCCTAAACCCAGGCAACAAACAATAACCGATTATGTGATTCAAAAACGACCATTGTCTGTGGATCGGCAAAAGCAAATAAATGATCAGCTCACTAAAATGATTGTTAAAGGGTATAAACGTTTTTATATTTTTATTAACCTCCAATTGTTATAGATTTATTAAATTTTTTAGATACTATCCTTTTGACATAGTAGAAGATAAACAATTTAAACAATTCCTTCAAATGCTTAATCCCAGTTACCAATTGCCAAGTCGAAAAACTATTAGTACCAGCATCATACCTCGTATGTATCAGATGACTAAGGAAAAAGTTAAAGCTGATCTAGCTGATGCCTCTGCTATATGCATTACAACAGACGGATGGACATCTAAAACAAACACCAGTTATATTACAATTACAGCTCATTTTATAAATAGCGATGTCCAATACCGTTCAGTTTGTTTGGGCTGTGAAGAATTTAATGAGCGGCATACAGCAAACAACTTATCATCCTGTCTACGCTCAAAGGTAGAAGAATGGCAATTAGAAAATAAGGTTGCAGCTGTTATAAGTGATAATGCTGCCAACATTGTAAGTGCTATTAGAGAATGCAATTATCGTCACTTGCCATGCTTTGCACACAGTGTTAATTTAATTGTTTAGTGTGGCTTAAAAAAAATAGCAGAGGTTCAAAAGAAAATTAAAGCTATTGTAGAGCATTTCAAACGAAGCTCTTATGCACAAGAAAAATTAATATCCATACAAAAACAAATGGACTTCCCACAATTAAAGCTTAAACAAGATGTAGTTACTAGGTGGAACAGTACATATAATATGATGAAACGATTTTTACAAATAAAAGAAGCTCTCATATCAACCTTAGCTTTGTTACAAATCGATATTGACCAATTGACACCAAGGGAATGGATTGTTGTTGAAAAGTCTGTAGAAGTTTTGGAAATTTTCTCTGATGTGACAGTGGAAATAAGTAGTGAAAACTTCATCAGCATATCCAAAGTCTTAATTTTTATTTCCTCTATGAAAGAGACAATGTTTTTTTTTAAAACAATACTGATTGGCCTGAACAAGTTTTATCCATGGTTGGAGTATTCATTGAAGAAATATATAGAAGGTTCTCAAATTACAAAGACAATGAGTTAATCACTCAGTCTGCTCTATTAGATCCGAGAATCAAGCATTTGGCGTTAATGCATCTTACTGAAAGGGAAAAAGAATTAATACTTAATTCATTTAAAAACAAAGTTGTTCAAATTACCATTCTTGGAACTCAATCAACAACAAAAGACAACACTACTGTATTTTCAATGAGGCCATCTTCATCGTTGCTGTGGAAAAGATTTGATGAACAGTACAATATCCAGCGCTCAATTGTGCCCAATCCACAAACAGCTGGAATCATCGAATATGACCGTTACATGAAAGAGCCAGTCATAAGCCGCATAGAAGATCCTTTGGCTTGGTGGAAAGAGCACAAGACCATTTATCCGCATTTATTTAAAATGGTCAAAAAAACGCTTTGCATTTGTGCTACATCAGTCCCTTGCGAACGGATTTTCAGCAAAGCAGGTTTGACAATTAGTGACAGACGAACAAATTTGGCACCTTCAAAAGTAGCCCAAATACTATTTTTAAATCACAATATATAGATTTAATTTCTTCTTTTATTAGATTTAATTTAATTTTTATTGGTTTATAATGTTATTTAATTTAAGTGCATGTTTTTATTTTGTGAAAAACACTAATATTAATGTGTTTATATTTGTTTGATTGAGTTTTTATGTTTAATATTTATTCGGTTCTAATTTTTTTAACATCAGTTTTTACTTTTAATTAAATTTTAATACATATTCTTCAACTGAGTTTTAAATTGTTAAACATTGTTTTTAAGTATTTTTAATTTTATTTGTTTTTTTAAGTTAAATACATTAGCAGTTTATTAAAAATCGTATATTGTTTATTTGTATTGTTTATTTTATATTGTTTTATTTGTATCGTTTATTGTAGTTACCTCCATATGTTGATTATTATTCGCAAAGTTAATTGAAATACAAAAAATCTGAGTGTATTTATTATTATTATTATTATATAAATTAGTATTTATTAATATAAATAAATGATATTTGTAAACCAGTGAATTCAGTAAAAACAGTTTAGTAATAATATTAAAAAAATAAAATAAATAAAAACTTGTAATTGCTAGTTATATATATACAGTGCTAGTCAAAATAAAGTTTATTAATATATAAATTTTAATATATTGTACAATCAAAATACATTATAAAAATGTATATTATATTTCAGTGACATTGGAAAAAAAGGCAGAGGGGGCTGTTATACCTTCAGAAAATATTATAATGTAACATAAAAATTAATATATAATAATAAATACTATAATAATAAGTAAATAAATAAACAGTAAAAACTTACACACATTATTAGGTATTATCTATAATATAAATATTAAAATTTATGTTTCATCTGTCTTAATATAATGATGTTTTATTTACAAATTCACAAACTCGTTTGTGTGTACAACCAATAAAATTCTCGTAGCAAATTTTGAACTGTAATCAAATAAGTTTAACTTTAAATTGTTCTAAAACAAATCCTACATAGTATCAACACTAAATACTGATTATAATGTGACAAAACAATTATTTACAACTGAATTCATAATGGCGGTCGAGAATACTCACATCTATAGTGTCAGAGAATATTAGTGCCTTGGCGCCTTGATATAAAAACTCGATCATCGTTCATAAATAGATAAGGTGAACGTTTAACGTTCATTCGTTCGCTTTTCATGAACGATTCACGACCATTCCTCGTTCACCGGAGATCGATTGATTGATCGTTCAGTTGGTAGTAACAGTGTTCACATTACACAATCAAAACTAAATGAACGAATGAACGACCACTTTTATTATCAATGAACCGTTCAGTATCGTTCACTTAAGTGAATCGTTCAATTTAACTAGTTCGTTCATGAACGTTACATGTCTAATAAACATAACCACGTTATTATCTCTCTCGTGCCGCGATCGTCGTGAACGTATCGTTCTCTTTTTTTTTCTGTGTGTGCGCGCGTCGGCCTTTTTATTGCTTTTCGTCTTGCCTTTGGCGGCACGCCGACGAAACTGCATGTTACCGACCGTTCGCTGCTGTTTCGACATCGCCGTATGTAAGCCTTTGCGTTTACCAGTTTGATATTCATCATTGTCCGCAGTCGTTTCGTTTTCCCGCTTCCGCCGGACTGCCTCTAACGGCATATTTTACGCGTTTGTTATTCGCGTTTGAAACCCTTTTTGTCGACGCGGTTTCAACTATGGTTACATGCCCGTTTGTTTAGTAAACAGGTCGTATAACATATTCACTTATATTAATATCTTATTGTACATATTCTTTACTTTGTATAAATCTTTAAAATAAATGCATGTCGATTTTCTGTTCTTTATCGCATGTATCCCCCCCCCCCTTTTAATTATTCAGTTAGCTAGTAAGAAACTTATTTTGTATAGATTTTATCATTGCTTTTGTTATTACAGTCCACTATTTGTATATATATATATATATATATATTGTCTTTTATTCTATATATATGTTTGTCCTTTTTTAATCCACCGGCCACGAAATTATTAGCATCCGGCCCTTTCCGGCGATTTGTTTCGCGTAACGGAGGTCGGTGCGTACATTTTGGTCCTTCGGGCCGGATATATCTATATATATATATTTTTTTTTTTTGTTTTTGTTCATTTTGTTTTGTTTAAACAGCAACATTATGGTTAAGTCAAATAGAAGTGTAACGGCTCACAAGGAGTTATTGCGCGTCCGTGTCATGCGCGATCAAACAACCCGATCAATAAATAACATCTACTCAATTGCAGTTCAAGTCAATGACAACAAAACTTTAAAAGAAAATTTATCAGTCCGTATGGGAAATTTACAGTCGCTTTTCAAGCAGTTTCAAGACCGACAAAACACTATTTTAGATATTTTAATGGGATTTGACGACGGGATCGAGCAGTTTGCCGTCGATTCAGATGTTACGACCAGAATAGAACAAGTATATTACGATACCTGCGCCATAGCCGCGCGTGTGCTTCAACGCGAAAACGCGTTCAGTTCTGTACCAGAAACATCACGTGTTTCTACTTCTTCGTCGTCCATTCTTGCGTTGCCCAAGATTGAGTTGCCAAGATTTGACGGAAATCTAATACAATGGAGACCTTTTCGCGATAAATTCATGTCATTGATACGCCGAAATGATAGTCTCAGTCGAATCGATCAATTTCATTACTTATTGTCATGCCTTTCCGGTACTGCACTCACTGTCATTAATTCATTACCAGTCACGGAAGAAAATTATGACGTTGCGTGGGCGACACTTTCCAATCGTTTTGAGAATCAACGACTATTAGCAACAGCACATTTGGAAAAATTATTTGCCTTTCGTCCAATGAATTCGGAGTCATTGCCGTCTCTGTTGAGCTTCGTTCATACTTTCCAAGAAAATATCGCTGCGATAAAGGCACTTGGTGTTGTGGACCTTGCTGATTTTATATTATTCTCTATCGGTTCACGCTTATTGGATCCAACAACACGACAGTTATTTGAAACTAGTACTTCACAGGAAAGTGTTCCCATTTTCGATAGTCTAATCACGTTTGTTCATCAACGTTGCAGAATTTTAGAAACTATAAAGTGTTCAGAAAAGGTCGATCCACGTACTCAAAAATTTAAATCCGTCAGCAATCCACGATCATCGTTGACTATTACTAATTCAAACAAAACATCAGCATCTACAGGACAGTTGCGTTCAGATTCCACTTCGCCTGGTCAAAACAATCTGTGTTGCACATACTGTGCTAATACTCATGCTGTCTATCGATGTTACAAGTTTTTAAAACTGCCTGTCAGTCAGCGCCGCGAGTTTGTCTTGTCGCACAAGCTGTGTCTCTCGTGTTTGAACCCATCTCATACTGTTGCAGAATGCCAGTCTAAATACACGTGCAAAACTTGCAATCAACGCCATCACTCGACCTTACATGTCAGTAAAGAGAGCCAGAATCCTGCATCAAGTGTTGTCTCAAATATAGGTCATGCAACCCGCACAATCGATGGTGAAGCAGCACAAGTTAAATTTTCCGGTACTTCATGTACAAATAGCACGGTATTGTTGGGAATAGCTGTCGTCCGAATACGTGATCGTACTAGAGAATATCAATATGTACGTGTACTATTGGATAGTGGTTCACAAATATCGGCCATCACTTCAGAGTGTGCAATTCGGTTGGGCCTCGTCCGTCGTAAGTGCCATCTCGAGATAGTGGGCTTAGCCCAGAACCCAGTTGCAAAAATCAAAGGAACTACTACGTGCACGTTTATACCACATTGTAATGTCGAATCTACCTTTAACTGTGCCAAGATAGTAATCTTACCACGAATCACCTCGCTGATGCCCGCTGATACATTGTCACCTGATGTCCGCCGCCAATACCAGCATCTACCTCTCGCTGACCCGAAATTCGACACGCCTGCAAATGTGGACATGCTAATCGGTGGAGACGTTTTTCCGCTACTCATTCGTTCCAAGGGAGAAATTATCCACACAGTCGGACTACCATCAGCTCTAAACACTCTTCTTGGTTGGGTCGTGTTCGGTCCCACTGCACAATCGGGTACATCGTCTTCAGTGTCGTTAACAGCTACCTCCTCTCCGTCCATTGACGAACTTTTGCGCAAATTCTGGACTTTGGAGGAACCCGGTAACGTCACATCACCCACTACGGAAGATCAATTATGCGAAAGGTTTTTCACTGACACCACAAAACGAGAGCCGTCCAGACGATTCTGTGTTGCACTTACATTTCGTGATCTGCTTTTCGTTAGCCACATGAACGTTCAGTCTGCAGTGTGTTCAGACAATACAGTTAGCGCAGTATCATCGTCCCATGGGCTCGGGGAATCTCGATCGCTTGCTTTAAAACGGCTCTACAATTTAGAACGAAAGCTAATGAAAGATTTACCGTTATATATCGCTTACCGCCAATTCATGTCTGACTATGAAACACGTGGTCACATGGAGATTGCTAAACATCCCGGTAAATATTTTATACCACATCATGCAGTCCTGAAAGCAGACGGCGACTTTTAAAAATTACGCGTAGTCTTCGACGCTTCGGCTATTACTTCATCTGGGCTGTCATTAAACGATGCACTTTGTACCGGTCCCAAGCTTCAAACAGATGTTCGAGACCTGTTACTACGTAGTCGTCTAAATAAGTACATTTTTACAGCAGATATTGTCAAAATGTACCGTCAGATTATCATTAGATCCGAAGACCGTGCGTTCCAGCATATACTATGGCGAAATTCACCCGAGGAGGAAATCAAGGAATACGAATTAGTCACGGTGACGTATGGTGTGAGTTCTGCGCCATATTTGGCCATTCGTTGTCTTCACGAGCTGGATGCGCAAGAAGGTCATCGATTCCCTTTCGCCAAAGGAATTCTTACCAATGCCACGTATGTTGATGACATTGTCGCAGGGGCAAATACCACTGAAGACTTGTTACGTATCAAAGACCAAATAATCGGACTACTTCACGCGGGAGGATGTGCACTCAAAAAATGGATTAGCAATTGCCCTTCTATTCTACGTCGAGTTCCAGCACAAGACTGCATGACACAGGACTCATTTAATCCAAAAGATGATCATTCGGTCAAAGTGCTTGGTTTGCATTGGGACACAAGTACAGACCACTTCGCGTATCACACTCATATGACAGAAACACAGTTGTCGAAACGTAAGGTGCTTTCTGTAATCGCCCGCTTATTCGACCCAATCGGAGCCTTGGGCCCAATGCTTATGTGGGCGAAAAGCTTCTTGCAAGAGCTGTGGCAAGATAAGCTAGGTTGGGATGACCCATTATCTTCCGATTTAGCTAGTACCTGGCGCCGATTTTTATCTGAACTACCATTCATACAGCAACTAGCCTTTCCACGTCACATTGATGTTATAAATGTTGCGTGTATCCAATTGTTGGGATTCTCCGACGCGTCAAAAACGGGATACGCTGCCACTGCATATCTTCGCATCAAACACCAAAGTAGCGATATTAAAGTATACTTTCTCGCTACCAAAACCAAGGTTACGCCATTAAAAACTAGCAAGGTAGATGAGTCCCTGTCCATCCCTCGTCTAGAATTGTGTGGTGCATTGTTACTCGCCCAACTACTTGAGCGATTACACACAGCATTAAGCACTGAGATTAAGATTAATCAGGTGTATGCATGGACAGACTCATCTATCATCTTGTCGTGGTTAACCTCGGATCAAAAGAATTTTAAGGTTTTTGTGACTAATAGAGTCGCTAAAGTCCACCAACTCATTCCCGAGTGCAAATGGATGCATATATCCACGAACGAAAATCCTGCTGATCCGTCATCACGTGGATTTTTACCAGTTGACATGACGAAATGCCAGTTACATTGGAGAGGACCGGATTTCCTTAAATTGTCTGAAGATCAGTGGCCCGTTTCCAATTTTATCGTTCTCAACGTTCCGGAATTACCAGAGGTCAAGAATACGATGACGTCTGCTCTCGTTACTCAGAACGCCCCAGAATTCGATTATCTGCTAAGTAGATTTTCTTCTATAAGTAAGCTGCAGCGAATCATGGCTTATGCTTTGCGTTTTGTGTACTCTAAAATACTATTACAATCAATTTCTACCGGTGTTCTAACTTGTACTGAAATTAATCGTTGCTATGCTCGTGTTAATACGTATGACACAGAAGACTCACTTCTCTGTTTTATTATCACAACTGAATAAACCGAATCGCACTATCACGCCACCAACCATAGCTCAGCTGGCACCGTTCCTGGATAATAACGGACTTATTCGTGTTGGCAGTCGACTACGTCATGCATCTGTAGATCCCGATACAAAGCATCCGTTTTTATTACAAAAATCTTCTTCATTAACGTCGCTCTTAATTCGTCATTATCATTTAAGTTACTTGCATGCTGGGCCAAAATTCATTATTTCTATGTTGCGGCAGAAATTCTGGATATTATCAGGACGTGACGCTATCCGTCGAACTATTTTTGCTTGTGTTGTTTGTACACGTCACCGAGTCCAACGTCCTGCACCACTTATGAGTGAGTTACCACCCAGCCGAGTCCAGCCCCATCGACCATTTCAACATGTCGGCATGGACTATGGCGGTCCATTTATCGTCAGAGAGACGCGGAGGAGAAATTCTAAAACCACTAAGATATACTTAGCGTTGTTCATTTGCATGACAGTAAAGGCCGTACATTTAGAAATCGTGTCAGATTTGTCCACTGCCGCCTTTTTGGCTGCGTTACATCGGTTTGTCGCACGCCGGGGAATCCCGTCTGATCTATATTCTGACTGCGGCACGAACTATGTGGGTGCCGCCAAACAAATGAGGGAGCTGTTTAACAACCTTTCTACCAAAAATGTCGTGTCAAATCACATTCCTAGCAAGTGGCATTTTAACCCTCCTGCAGCTCCACATTTCGGTGGCCTCTGGGAAGCTGCTATAAAAAGCGTTAAATTTCATTTAAAACGTGTACTGGGCCATCAAACGTTAAAAAAGGAGGAGTTTCACACCTTAGTCACGCGTGTCGAAGGTATTCTAAACTCACGCCCCTTAATACCGCTCTCATCGGACCCTAACGATCTTTGTGCGTTAACGCCGGGACATTTTTTAATTGGCCAGCCACTCCTTGCGCTTCACGAACAAGATGTTACAGTTATATCTATGAACCGTCTCAATCGGTGGCAATTAGTCAGACAATGCTATCAATCGTTTTGGAAACGGTGGACGTCAGAATACCTGTCTACATTGCAAGGCCGGCAAAAATGGTACCAGTCGACTCCTAACATCGCTTACGGGGATCTTGTGATTGTTGAAGCGCCTAATCGACCACCTTCTGAATGGAGCCTCGGTCGAGTTGTTGATGTACACCCTGGACCCGATCAAGTCGTGAGAGTCGTATCAGTTCGCACTCAAAATGGCGTCTTCAAAAGACCGGTAGTGAAGATTGTCCGGTTGCCTGTCCGCGATTGATAAACTGTCTTCTCTCTTTACGATTAAGTATAAGTTGTAATTTTTTTTGTTTTTTTTTTTGTTTTTTTCCCCTGTTTAATTGTACGTCTGTTGTTCTCGGAAGTCTGCGTCTTCCAACACGGGGAGAATGTTCGGTCGTGATAGTCAGCACAAGTGGCAGCACTGCGACCGCCGTAGCCGCCGCCCCCCTTACCGCTCCTCAGCACTATTGTCGTTGACACATGATCGGCATAAACATAACCACGTTTTATTATTCTCTCGTGCCGCGATCGTCGTGAACGTATCGTTCCCCTTTTTTTCTGTGTGTGCGCGCGTCGGCCTTTTTATTGCTTTTCGTCTTGCCTTTGGCGGCACGCCGACGAAACTGCATGTTACCGACCGTTCGCTGCTGTTTCGACATCGCCGTATGTAATATATAAGCCTTTGCGCCTACCAGTTTGATATTCATCATTGTCCGCAAGTCAAATTGAAGTGTAACGGCTCACAAGGAGTTATTGCGCGTCCGTGTCATGCGCGATCTAACAATCCGATCAATAAATAACATCTACTCAATTGTAGTTCAAGTCAATGACAACAAAACTTTAAAAGAAAATTTATCAGTCCGTATGGGAAATTTACAGTCGCTTTTCAAGCAGTTTCAAGACCAACAAAACACTATTTTATATATTTTAATGGGATTTGACGACGGGGTTGAGCAGTTTGCCGTCGATTCAGATGTTACCCCCAGAGGTCCGCAAGCCCATACCAGGGGGTCCGCGGAGCTAACCCAAACCCAAACCAATCTAAATATAGGCTGCTGTTTATAAACTTTATTTTGTGCTTGAAAGCACTTTTTATAATCTATATTATATCTATATCTATAGATAGATTCTATACCAAATAACCACTAAATCAATTAATAGTTTTATAATTTTGTATTTACCAGTATTATTATCGATAGTCGGTGAAGACTTATAACTAACAAACATAAAGACAGGATAATCGTTCATCATTAATCGTAGATACGTATAATACCATAATAGTATTTAATATTAGTTTACCCATCGCAGCCGTTTCGATTGTTCTACGTCGCATCGCGGAATATTGTGATGTTAAAAACTTATGTCCTACAATATATTATTATATGGTAAATTTACAGTATAATAATAAAAAATTGAGGGTTGGACTTTAGTAATCAGCTATGGATCGTTGGTTAAAAACGGGTACTGCACGTGCAAACTGAAGTGCCGATTGAAACTAATGGAGGCGGCAGACAAGCCCTTGCCCACCTAACCTTGACAAGCTGTCTTGCTCAAAATCTAGTGCTAGTGTCAATAAAGCCAAACAACGTAAATATTGTGATGAATATTTAAACCTGGGATTTGTGCAAGCGGGTACAGACATTGAACAAAAACCACAATGTGTTTTGTGTTACGAAATACTTTCCAATGAAGCAATGAAACCTGCTAAGTTGCTTAGGTATTTAAAAATAAAACACACCGAGTTTTCTGGTAAGTCAATAGAATTTTTTTAAATAAAATGCAATGAAATGAAAAAGTCAAAAAATAAAATTGAAAAAATTGCAACTGGCACTACAAATAAAAAGGCAACCATTGCATCATATGCTGTTTCTCTATTGATTGCTAAGTCAGGAAAGCCTTATAACATAGGAGAGGAGCTTATCATGCCTGCTGCAAAAAGTATGTGCAGCATACTGTTAGATGAAACTGAACATTATCAAACGTCACAGTTAAGAGAAGGGTTGACGATATGTCTGAAAATGTGCACTCCCAATTAATTTCACGTTTGAAATCTAAGGAAATGTTCGCAATACAACTAGACGAGAGTACAGATTTTACTAATAAAACTCACTTGCTAGATTTGTCCGTTACGAACATGAAAAATATGTCATTGAAGATCTGTTATTTTGCAAAGAAGTAATACATAACAATGCAAATGATGTATTTGAAGCTCTTAATGATTGTATTTTAAAAAATGAACCAGATTGGAATAAATGTGTAGGGTTATCTACTAATGGAGCTGGAGCGATGGCGGGTCATAAAACTGGATTGATGGTTTGCGTGATGCAAGTAGCGCCAAACGTCAAGTGGACACACTATTCAATACATAGAGAGGCTTTGGCAGTGAAGAAAATGTCAACTGAGCTTAAAACTGTATTTGATGAACTCGTCAAAATTGACAACTACATTAAGTCTCGACCCTTGAACTCTCGCATTTTTACTAAGCTATGTCAGGAAATGGGAAGTGAACACTAACAACTATTTTTACACACAGAGATTTGTTGGCTTTCTCGAGGAGACGATCATACACGTTTTTTCGAACTAGCTGATGAAGTAAGAATATTGCTTTGTGATGGTACACACAAAAAGTTAATCTTAAGAGAAAAACTTAATGACTTTTCATGGCTTTGCAAAATTGCGTACTTAGCAGATTTATTTACACATTTAAATGTTTTGAGCTTGGAGCTGCAAGGACCTGATACTAATACATTCGTAGTAGAAGACAAAGTCGAAGCAATGATTGAAGAACTAAAGCTGTGGGTAAATCGAGTTGAAAGAAAGTCTTATACATCATTGCTTGTGTTACAACAATTTCTAACCAAATCAGAAGACAATCTACCTGTTGAGGTTCAAGACATGATTGTCGAACATATGACAGACTTAGCGAGTGCTTTGAGGAAGTATTTTCTTGCTCCAGATAAAAACAGTGACTGGATGAGACACCCTTTCAAACAACAAGATGTTGCTAGCCTTACTAACCTCTCTGAAAATGAACAAGATCAACTGGTGGATTTGTATTGTAATAGAGCTTGGGAAATAATCTTCAAAGAAGAAAATGATTTATGTCATTTTTGGTTTCTTGCCCGGTCGGAATTCACAGATTTAGCAAACAAAGCCCTCAAACAATTTGTGCCTTTTTGTACGACTTATTTCTGTGATCAGACATTTTCTACACTTTGTCACGCAAAATGTTTCGAGAGAAATCGACTGACGAACGTTGAACCAGCATTGAGGTTGAGAATTTCAACAATTGTTCCTAAAACGTCAGGCATTATAAAGTTTAAGAAACAAATGCATTCTTTCCATTGATAATGTTTATATGTTTATCAAGATGTTCTATGTTAATTAATAATAATAAAATAAATAATAAAAATATTTGAGTACATTAACGATATTTTTAATTTCAAGTCCTGATACAAAAACAAATCAAAACAAATATTTTTCATCTCTTTGTGTTTCATCAAATTCAAAATTAAATTAAAAATATAAAAACAAAAAATTATATATTTACACATAACGATATGGACAAAACTAAAAATAATTAGCATAATACGTTGGGTTAAGTTCTATGCGTAAGTTTTTTTTGACGACCTTTTTTTTTGTTTGTTTTCCGAAAAATAAAATAATGATGAGCAAAAAAAAAAAATTTACGACTGGAACCCAACCCAACCCAAAAGGGGGTCCTCGAAGACTGTAGGCATTTAGGTAGTGGTCCGTGATTCGTTTGACTTTGAGAACCTCTGGTCTAAGGTGTACATTTTGTACATAATATAAAATATCTTTAATGTCCTGACTACGTAACAGTCCATTGGATTGATATTTACAATAGATGTTTTGTCGTCTCTATATGCGTATAGTCGGCGTTTCGATCAATCATTTTAGGTAAATTTTCGTGTATGTATATTTTTGTTTATTACAACCGTATGTGGATTTCCTCTATTTTTTTATACGCATTAAATGCGGTTCTATAAGTTGTTTCTTTTATATTTCTAACTTGAATCAACTAACTATTCTTTGAAAAGTGACAGACACTTTATTTGTTACTATCCTATGTCGTAGTTTCGTTTTATAAGTTCATTTGGAATTTATATGTTTCAGATTAAATTATTATTTCGATTTTGATGATTAGCATCTCTCGTCCGTTTCGGTTGTTTGTTTAGGTTCAAACATATGCGTTATATTTATTTATTATTATTTGAAAATACAATCTGTGTTCCAAGAAAGCTAAACGTTAGTATGTTTTACCTAAAGGAAATATTACATAGCTATATATAATATTATACACAAAGAAATTAATACATTAATAACATTTGTATTAGCTGTGAATACAATGATGATATGTGTAAATATCATTACAAGTGTATGTAGTGTAATGCTGACTGGTGACATTTCCCTCTCTATTAATATTCATGTAAAACTCATTAGTCAATAAACATATTGTAAGGGACGGTCAGTTTAGTTAGTCAGTTCGGAGCGAATACCACTTAGCGACACTAAATGGACTCCGTTGGAACAGCCTATGATAAATCAATAAACTTACTTCATTCACCAAACTTGTGAGTTAAATCTATTTCTTTATAAATACGTATAACGACGTAATAACGATTGATTGACACTTCGTTAATCCGACTATCCTTAATATCCTAGAATTGCTCCAGAGTTAGGTGAATATTATTCAAAAGGTCAAAAACCTTCACTGAATAACTTATATTTATTTCGGTCACCCCCGACCATGTTACAATATGATAAATCATTATATTTCTACATATGGAAAACAAAATATTATTGTTTCTGATCATGGTGTTCAATTTAACAGCGAAATAGAGCAAACTCAGTTGTCCAATTTAGGAGTCTCTCTTACGTTTACTTCAGTCTATCATCTACAATCTAATATAGCTGCTCGTGTGATGTGAGAGTTAGGAACACCATTCTGATTGGCCGACATACGTACTATAAATGGAATGGGTGTTGAACAACTCAATACTCGAGGCTACAAGTTTTACCCCGTCTGAGTTTTTTTTAAAACAACCTCGGTACAATCCTTTATATGCCTTGTGAATTTCCTGCTCGGAAATGTGTTCAAAGCGAACAACGATTAGTCATGGCATAGGAAATTCAACAATCTCGGGCCGAATAACGGAATCGTCGTCATGATCAAAAGAACAAATATACTTCATATTAAATAGGCGATCTAGTTCTGATTTGGACATATAATTAAAGTTCTTCAGTCGATAAATGTATCCACAAATTTGTCATGCTTTATGAAGGACCTTTTGTCGTCAAAGAAATGAAAAACATGTTTCAATGTTGTTTTACTGCGCTAATATCTTCATCAAGTATCTCATTAGTTTTTCAGTTCTTATTAGGTTTATTTCAACGTTTAGAAAAATAGATTTATTAAAAATATATTTTTAATATGTTTTTTTTAATTATTCACTCGTTACTTTTGTATTAATAAATGCGGCCAATAATTGTCCACATTTATAAAAGGTGGTTTCTATAACGTAACGAGTATATCGATATATTGCGCGTTTAGCATAATTGACGTTCTTACAAAACCGGTAGGAATGTCAACCGATAATCCCCTTCCCATCGCAACTTCATATTGATTATTCATAAATGCTGGCCCGGCGAATTAATAAAACTTTTTTTTCTCCACTCTCCAAGCACGTACGTTTGTCGAACAACACCAAATTAATATTGTATAAATTGTCTTTATTTTTTTTTCTGTGAATTTTTTTGTAATTTAAAAAGGATATAGTAGATCAGGGAAGAGATCTTTCCTAAACGTTGTGATACAAGGGCAAGAGAGAGACGAATCATTTACTCCCTATACATTTTGATTCGTGTATGTTTTTATTATTTTTTTTTTGTGCTATGCCTTGGCCCGTCGCGTAAATTTTTTCTATAATGTATTTTTTTATTTATGTTGCTAATTATATTTTGAATTTTTTTATTATTTATCAGGTGTGATTCATTTTATCATTTATCTTCAAAATTATCAAGGGCGTCAGTAACCGTTACGTTACAATATATTCATTGAATGTTTGTTTTATAATTGTATAAATTGTTTCCTTTACGATTTAATTGTAATATTCTTCAAACTGTGTGTCCAATCTATCACTATTTTTTAGTATGTATCTACATATTATTGATATTTTCATTATGAAAAGTTGCATTGTAAAAATATTTTTTGATATGAAATTTATTAAAAATTGTCTACGTAGTTTCCTTAATATTTTCGAACACAGGACAATTGATAATTTTAATATCATTATCATACAATTGTATTTATCTTCAATAAAAACTAGATTTTACATAATGTTACATCTCAGCTATTGTAATTATGCGTAAACGGAGTCAGAAAACAATACAAACAATACAAACAAGTAATTGTTAAGAGTAATATTCAGCTGCTTCCACACGTGTTGTTTATTCAGGTTTTAAATTTTCAGGCAAATAACTCCTCTTTTATATAGATGTATTGATTTCTAATACAATTATTACGTAGCATATTGTGTAAAACGATAGTTCAAGTCATACGTGGTCTTGTGATTTTTGCAAAAACAAGAAATTAATAGTGTTACACTAAAAAAAAAAAATGATTAATTTTAAAACCCAAAATATCATCTGTGCAGTTTTATTGATTTATATTTACGAATATGTATTTGGAGAACCTCGTATGTAACTATATTATATATTTTCAATTAATTGCTGTTAGTATGCGTTTTAGTATAGGTTTACTAATTATAGTTCTATAGTATACGGTCTCCTTCATACACATTAGAACCTTAATTATTTCCTTTTAAAAAATATTATTTTAACCTAACTTCCCGGTTTTTATCGCCATAGTTAAAGTGACACAATAAATAATGTTTTTTAATGAGTCCAACTAGACATAGAATAATAGTAACAAATATATCAGGTGCAATATTAAGATTTGTGGTGAAGGTGCTCGTAACAGTATTACACATTGACACTGTTATTTGTCATTCGCATATTGACATTATGTATAGAATATAAAAATAAAATGCTCAATACGGTATTCGAAAAGTGAAGATGTTATCTTGTCTCATAATATCGTCTTTACGTGTTTTTGAACTACATTTATGAAGTATTTATACAACGTTAGTTAATATAAGAACTGATTAGCTATGTGATTGACCACTGTGTGAGAGGCGTTAGTAAGTGCATCTCACCAGCGTCTAATTTATATAACGTGAGAGATCATTGACAGTTTGTAATCACTGATTACATAAATCGAGTTATATGTACCAATATGAATTTGTTTCTACTATTTTTACTAAATTTTTTTACCTAAAACATAATGCACAGGAAATAAATTAACAACGTGTCTGAAAAAATACATATAAAATTTAACCCTATATTGCTTTTGAATAAAACAGAACTGTTTATTTCTGTTTATGGTTTGATTACTTTTTTAATATCAGGTAACATAACTATGAATAGTGTAGTTTTTGTAGAAACTAGTACAAAACTGTTTTAATGTTACGAAGTCCTTATTATTTGAATGTCTTATAAATGTGTCATAATTTAAGTATAAGGTAAATGTTATATTGCACGTCGAAATAAAACATAATTTATACTATTCTCATTATTCAATGTGTATTTCAGATTCACCTCAAGGTAAATAATTTTTTATAACCGAGATTCCAACACGCAATGTTTTCAATAAATAATAAACAATTATAATTTACTAAATATTTTGACGTTGTTATTTATCAATCTGATGTCAATCAGTTTAACATTAATAAGAGTTTAATTGTTTGGTTTATATAAGTATTATTTTTCATGAGAACATTTAATGTTTCTATGATTACTAATTTATGGTATTGGTAGGAATATATATCACTACATTTATTTGGAATGGATAAAGTATTTTCATATACATTCATTTTGTTATTATACACACACACACTCAAATAAAGTTATATGTTATAAATGCAAAAAGCATTTTAATTATGTTATATATTTAGATATTATATATTTAGATATTTGACATACGATATCAATTATTAAGTAGTCTAACTAAATGGAAATATGGTATTAGGCATATGATATTTTTATAACTAAACACGTATACATTTTAGAAGAAATGCCAGATATCGAAAGTAAGTATTCCAAACATGTTACTTGAAGAGAAGAATATTTTCTTCGTAAGTTTTAAAAAACTCAAAAAATTCATTTACAAGTTTAGATGTAAATATATATTAAAATATAATAAGTATTATATGCTTCACATAATTAAAACAATATATTATTAATTATTTCTTTAAAAAAATTTTTAATTTCAAGGATGCAACAGTAAGAGTCCACAAATGTTTGACTTTAAAATACTAATGCATAACAAAAAACTGTTTGAGATTTGATCGAAAAAATAATGTTTGTTCTAAATTTATTAATTATTACATCTTAGAAAATTCATTTCATTACGGCATAGTTTCTATTTAAGTATCTTTAACTGATTATATGTTAATATCACATTTACTCAATCGAAATTAACTATATAATTTATCTGAGTAGAAGAAGTATTTGAATTATGTGATAGTAAGTGTTTAAATTATAACACAAGTCATTGATGCCATGGAAATTTTGATCATCACATTACTATTTATATTTCTCTATAAGGAACCACTACGGCCGCAGCTTGTAAATCAACAATTTTCTTAAATAAATGTAAGTAAAACAGGTACTTTTATAAATATTATCAAGTGTTTAAACATTATAATCAGAACAATATTTATGATTGTAATACTAAATAATGAAAAACAACGATAAAACATTGTATGATTATAAAACACTATTTCAAATAAATTCAGTTGAAAAAGCTCACAGTTAGTAGTGATTTGCGAATTTAAAAAATTTCAAACAAGTAAATATTAAAGATAAATGGAAAAAAAAAACAGTTAAAAAAGAACATATTTCCTTATAGAATAAATGAGATTTTATTATACAATTATTTGCACAAAAAAAAACATATAGATATACTTATTTATATATTTCCTCTTCGTCAGCTTGTGACGGAGCTCTCGAAGTGACCAACTCGTAAATAAAATAGTCAACTTGGTTCGTTTAAAGTATAAATTTAGTGTATTATGCAAGGTATTAATTTTACAAATGCGTCAGGTAACAATAACAAATTAGTGTACAGTTTAGTATTTTACAAACTTTATCTGGAGTGAAAATTGTATCCTATTAGTTCCCCCATGCCTAAGAGAGACAACAAAATACTTAGGTTAAGTACCAATACGAAAGCCACGTGTTCGTGATGGAGAACACAGCACAACTCTCAAGTGGATAGAGTAGAAGAGATTCAACGGTTCTTCGATCCTCGATTGCAACGGCCGAATTTTGTATTGATGTTGTTGTTCCTTAGCATGTTGTGGGTTGATTTTATCGGTTACTTGTAAGTGTGATTACTTCGTCTAGTTGCAAATAAGTCTCCAATATCAAATATATAATTGGTTTTATCTTACGTTTTTGATAAAGATAAGGTAGGTGGTTGTGAATTTGGCTTTTGTCATATTTGTGTACAAAAGTACTATTGTTTGTAGATTGTCTGAAAGGGTGGTCGGTTCCCATCAATGTACGCCACCGTCTACATGATTCCGGCCTCTTCGACACATTGCTGTCTTTTTTCAATATGACTTTAATTTGGTTTCCCATTGTTATCTACACCATAGTTCTTGGTTACCATTTGTTTAGGTTTCCTATATTTGTTCATTACTTTTCATGGTTGAACGTCCTCCACAGATGTTGAATGCGTGACACGTTCGCGTGCACGTTGTCGCATATTTTCTTTGATAGACGACTCCATGTGATCGGGTAGATACATATCTCAAAGTCGTATAGCACTGCTCTTATCTGTACAGTCACAAGATTAACTGTCCATTAAGGACCAGTACAGCCATCACAAGCTCTCCATCCGTCATTGTGATACGCTTTCTGTATCATTGATTTCCTAAATAACAACTTAGATCTTGATTCTTTAATGATAATGAAAAACCTTTATACCCAGTATTGATACGTTAATTTTTTAACATGCAAGTTGTTCTTACTATTGATATAAACGCCTTGTATTTGAAATTATAAAATTTCTCAAATATATAGGATCCTATTAATTATATCAATCCTTCGATTGTCATTTAGCTTTCTTATAGTGTTTTTGAGAGCCAATTAAAACATTGCGGAAAAATAATAAATATAATATATGATTAATAATATTGCTTTCATAAAGTGTATTCTGCATAATGTTTTTTACAGAACATACTTTATTATGTTCTCATAAAGTTTAGGATATTCCCAAAATTATCAGTGCCTTCCATAACCTATGTATGTTTTTAACTATGGAAAACAATATACTTGTATGTTTTATACAAACATTAATTACAGATAATTTCTGAGTTCATAATATTTTGTACATTATTTGTCTTAGTTTGAAAATATGGTCAGTTATGTTGTATCCTTTCATAAACACGCATATTGTAATTCTATTTTTTGTTTCATTGATATATGGGTTAAGTTCTTTTTATCTCAATGAATGTTCAGGATTTTATAGCATAGTCCAGGAACATATTTCTCTATGATTCTCATTGTTAATGAGATTATCTTTTTTAAATATTGGGCATATTTTCGTAAAATTTTTCATACTTCTAGAATGGTCCTGGGTTTTCCATATTGGTAAAAATGAGTTGATTGACTCTGCTTATCAATATTGTACTGCCTTTTTTAAGAATTTCTGAAACTATGTTATTCCACACAGGAGTTTTATTTATTCTGAGTTTCATAATTAAGTTCTCGATTTCTCGTGTTTCTGTAACACTAAATCTATTTCTGCTGTTTAGTAGTCTTAAATTTGATATAGATTCCGTTCTTTCGTAGGCCGATTAAAGAAGATATACAATTATTTGTACATTTTATTTTACTATGGATTTCTATATCTTCCATTTTTTAAACAGTCTAAAATTAAAATGGGGTATTGATTAGAATATATATATTAGACTTTCTATACGTAATTTAACACTTTTTATATATCCACCATATACTTCAGTTGACTAGTTTGTAGTTTAATTTGATTATGTATCATTCATTCCCATTTAAGTATATTTTCTCTAGAAAAATACGTTATATATTAAAGCAATACTTGAAATTTTCTAGATCTTCATAAATATTTCTTTTTTTGTTGTTACTTTCTTACATTTGTTGGGATATAAACATTTATAATATTTACGTTGAATATTTTTCCCCCAATGCTAGTGTCCTAAATACTATCATTGAAGTGTAAGAAAATGTTCACGTTTAATGAATTTTAGTAGTACTTTGCATTAAATCAAGATGAAGATAAAAATAATAATATTTATATATTTTTAAACTAAAATAATTTTGCACTCATTTAGTGTACCATACATTATATAGAAAAAGTATGTTATTTTGTGTAAATATAATTTAATGGGTTTTTTTATATAAAACGCATATCATGTATTAAAGTATGATTATAATATATAATACATCAATATATTTTATATTTTATTTATACAATATGATTAAAAATAAAATATGTCTGTAGGACATATAATACATTTTCATAATACACAATACATTTACATCATCACCAAGAATAGGCTATCAAATCAGATATTTTAAATTAATATCAGATTTGCTATACATATGATTCATTTAGTCAGAGTATTGGTCTACATGTAAAATGCATCAAAGAACTATCGTTTCTCTTAAGTAATATGAAAATTTTTAATATATACATCCATATACTTTAGGATAGGTTTTTTTGATTCACCTTTATTAAATGCTTTAAATAATAAAATATAGAGAATGTCTTTAAAATGGGGTGGATTTGTTTGTATTACATTCAAGGCTGTAATTGAGAGGGAGGAAGGGATTCAACACTTCCCATTCTTGAATTTGTTTAATAAACTATTGTTGGATACTAAATAAATAAGGCCCGGCCGCCCCCACTTTCGCGGTATATTTGGTCTCCGTCCCGGTAATCAGGCGCAATTAAGGTCGCCGCCCAACCCGGTCGATCGAAAAGCTCTCTTTTCCCATGTAACGTGAATGAGACGGCAACGCGAACAAACACATCATCGGCAATTTGGAGAGCGTCCGTACTATTGTATTGATTTTGTGTCAGTGATTGAATTTGGCACGTCCGTTACTAGACAAATTCGATCACGGCTCTCGTGCCATTTTGCAAAGTGACGTCTTCTCTTGTCGTCTAACCGCCATCGTCTGTCATTGCACGCTGTTCCGGATACCAAGGGAGTCAGAGTCGTACTCTCAGATCAGGTTTGTACTCTTCCTTGATACATTTGTAAAGAGTCTATAAATATTTATATAAATATCTTTATTTCAAAATAAAATAGAATAACAGTCCGATAAGGATTTGTCCATTAACTATTCCACATCTCATAATTCTTTTCCATTCGCTCCCGTTCCAAAAATAATTACGAAAGGTAATATGACCAATGTTCAAGAGATTAGAAGCGGTTTTTTTAAAGCTTCTAACAACCAAATATAGTAGTTGAATTTATTAAACTAAATTTTTAAGGTGGAGATACACTTTTTCACGATACGTGTTAACCTGCATTTAAGGACATAATTTTATCATACACAACATAATCTAAATTTTTAAATATTGTTGTTGAAAATATAAAATAGGGTTTTTAACCCCCCCCCCTACCAAAAAAAAAATTGTATTCCTACTACAGCCTTGATTACATTCATAAAAAATGATTTAATATTTTTTAGATTATTCAAAGAGGATACATCAATTATATTCGGAATTCCACATCTATGGGTAAAAAATCTCTTAATAATTGACATTTATATTAAAAATTGTTCAAAATTCGATTTTCGATTTTTCCGCTTTTAACTGATATTTTATATTATGATAATCAATAATGTTATTATCCTTATTAAATTAAAATTTTATTTTCATTTGCACGTTTTTAATATATTACATATCTACCAAAAACTGATATATTATATACTTGTTCCAAATTAGCTGTATAAAATTTATATCGATATCAATTGAACGCCGAAAAGAATTTACATTGTAGATTTCCTTAACGGTTTATATTAAAATAATACTACAAAATTAAAAGAAAAAAACTCTGATTTTAAGTAGTCAATTCTGCTGGCAATAACAGTTTTATGTTGTTGGAAACTGAAAATAATATGTAAACTAGACATAAGACAAAGACAAAAATTCATTTAATTATACTATGTATAAACCACTTTCCCCTCTAAATTAGTTTTTTTATGATTTTTATATTTTTATAAATTGCTCTTAACTCTTTGGCATGCGCGCTTATAAAATAACCCCAAAAATAAAAAGCCTTATCTGCATCATGGTTATAAAATAAAATTTCACGAATTTATTTTTGTTTTTTATATTATTTTCTTACCTATTTTGTTGAAAAAGAAGTTATATTTTAGTTATAAATATACTTTAGTAATGTGTGTAATTTTATTCTATTATTTTCATATAAAATTTGTGGGTGTTTCATATCACGAGTTCGGCGAATACCAAAATAAAAACAAAATATATACGTTTTATTTTTATAAGATTTGAATTTAATGGGTACAAATACCTTGTACCCTTTATATATATGATACGGAAATAATAATATCTACATACGATATTAAATGTTATTTTGAATCATAATCCCTATACGAAATTTAACTCACCGTTTATGACGGGTTTGTGTCAAAGAAGTATATATGGTTTATATTCAATTATTTTTATTTTGTCGGTTAAATCAGTGAAAAATACAATTATTTAAACAGCACGTTTAAATAATAAATTTAATTTAATTTTATTTATTTATATTTTAAGTATGAAATATCATTTGTAAGCTTTATTTTTGCGCCGTTTATTAATAAATTAAAAATGGATAAAAACATGTTATTTCTGAATGAATGTATAAAGATCTCCCGTCAGAATGATCCAGTTTATAATTCAGAGGATTACTTGGACGACGGTCGTCACCATTTATATCCTCCGTCGGCCATTCCCAGTTATAGATGAAAACAGCTTAAATGATGATATTGGTAATGATGATGACATTTGGTAAAAAATACTAAATCTCAATAATGATGATGTTTTAAAATTTCTTAGTTCACATAAAATTCAGAAAAACTCAAGAAGTTATAATAAAATGTCTCGTTGTTATTAATATCTATCCGGTTAACTAACAAATAAGACATGCATATTTTAACAGGATTTCTAAAATTAAAACAAAGAAATGTAAGATTTTTCCCAAAAATTCAAAACTTGATTTTGTGGAAGAACCGACAAAATTTTTAACGATTTAATTTTATTCACCAATATGGTAAAAAAAAAAAAAAAGGCATGTCTCATACCAAACTTTACAAGACTAGAGGTTATAATTTATTATAAATAACTGAAAACCAGGATCATAAACAATTTTCCAATTTTGAAACTGATCCTTTCTCATAAAAATAATAATTTTAAAAGTAAAAAAATCTATGTATATACCAAGCAAATATTAGTGAAGCAAGCAAAAACTATTCTTAAAAAACTAGCACTCAAGAAATTATGACCTTTTTAGGAATGTTTCTGTATTTCTGAATTTTATTAGAAAATGAAGAATATGCACACTAACCCAAAAGATCCACCAGAAAAAAAAAGATGCACACTTTTTAACTCAAAAATCGACAAAAATTAGAACAAATTAGATGTGTTCAATTTGCCAAAACTGCCAATGTTTTTAAATAAAAAACAAGACTTGATTTGTGCAACTCCATACAAAAATACAAAGTTAATTTTAAAAATGAAATTATTAAAAAATATAATTAAATATTTTAAAATTTCTTAATAATTTTTAATATATATTTATTATTTAAAATGAATATGTTTTATGTATTAATTTTATGTCTTTAAACTCAGTATCGTTCCTAGTTTGTCTTGCATTTAGCATTTATCGTTACAGAGATAATTGAGCATCACGGGTTATTATATAACCCACATATCTAAATTCAATACAAAATTTTTAAATTTTCTTTCAATTTTTTAAAATTTTTTATATCAGCGAACTAAAAAAAGTCAGTAAAAAAAAAAAAAATTTGTTTTTAACTCAAAAAATTTGATTCGTTTGCAGTTAAATTTTTTTCCACCATAGAAAATTTGACATGCACCAAAGAGTTAAAATTTCTAATAAATATTTAACGTTAGAATGTTTGTAAATTGTATTCATTTAAGTTTAATTTTCAGGCAACACAAGGGTTTTTTTTTCTGATATTTTTTATTTCTAGCGGGGCTATTATTAGAAGCTTATTGTCAATCGTTTTTAGTAGGTACCACAGCTAACGAAAATTTAGTATTTTTATTATTAATATTTTTTGTGTTTAGTCACTAATTTACAAAAAATATACATAATTTGATTTTTTATGGAATTAGTTTTTTTTGATGATTATTTTAGCATCTTACACCATTTAATCTTATACGTTTGTGAGTAATGCAAAATAAAAGGGAAAATTTTTTTAACAAATTTATGAAAAATAATTGTATACATCAAATGTATAAAAATACCAAATCAACATGAATTATATCTATTGAATACTAAACAAATTTATAAAAATAATAATAAATTTATTTTTTTTTATCTCTCTAATATTTTTTTCTTGTAATTAGTTAAGAATATGGAAATGATTGTCTAATGGGTTAAGATTAAATTTAAAGCATCAAGTTTGGTAGTTAGTGAATTAAGTGGATTAACGTAAAACATTTTCCTTTTTGCTCCAGCTCTGGGAGATGGCATATGTTCTCTTCCTTGAGGAAACCATACAGAGTTAACAACTATAAAATCCTTTACTCCCATTGATTCGTAAAAATTAATAATTTAAAAAATTTTTAATTTAAAAAAAACAATAACATTAATACTCATCTATAATATGTAAAAAAATGGAACAATGAGCAGAACTCATTGGCCCCTTAAAATTTAATAATTAAACTATACATTCCTTTGAAATACAAATTTTTAAAAAAATTAAAAGCAAATTTCCCTTTTTTCATTTATTTTAAATTGGTATTTACTGGATTTTTCAATTTATTTTTAATTTTTTAAATTTAAATTGCGTAAAAATACAAATAGTAGAAAAAAAAAAAATAATACTATATTAATTCTTCTAACTTTACAGCGAAAAATAAAAGAGCTTTTTAAATTTCAAAAGGAAAAAATTTTGGGTTTTTTTGGAATCTTTAAAGAAAAATGCTAAAGTTTTAAAAACAATAGCAAATTTTTTAAACACAAAATTTAAAAAAAATTCGCTTAGAAAAATCAAAACTAGAAGGGAAATTTAATATAGTTTATAAATGTTTTATAAATTACTATTTGAATACCGGGGGTTTGCGGGGGGCCCAAATTAGAATTTTTCACAAAACCCTTTTTAAGTTTAAACCAAATTTCAACCCTTTAATTTGGAAACCCTATTTAAAGGGGCAATTCAAAAGGGGCATTTGGATAAACATTTTTTTCCTTTTTTTTGGGAAATTTTGCGAACACGAAAAAAAAAATTTTTTCCCGAGGCGTGAGCAGGCCAAAAATTTTTTTTCCCCATGTGAAAACAGGGAAATTTCCTAAAAATTCAGCCCCCACACTTGAAAGGTTTGTCCCTGGGCTTTTTTGATGGGCATTGAAAAGTAAAACGAACAGAATCGCAAACTTTTTAATTAAAAAGGTATATCATTTGGGATCATTGAATACAGGGCAACATTATTTTTTCCCCAAAAAAATTTTTAAATTTAAAATTTTTGGCTTCGTGAGATTTTCATAATTTTTTTTCATTAAAGTTTTGGGTACCGTTGCAAAAGTCGGGGTGGATTGTTTTTCCCGAGAAAAATATGCACCCCAAATTTTTAAATTTTAGAGGGTGCGGTGAAATTTTGGAAAAATGGAGAAAATTTAAGAATTTTGGGGGAAATTAAAAAAACTTCGACTTGATTAAACACATATCGTTTTAATTTTTACTTTGTCGCATCCCCAAGGGGTTCCCATCGGAATGCGGTTTTTAAAGGGCATTTTGTTTATCGTTAAATTTTATTTTTAAAATATAGCAACTGTTAATTTTTAAAATTTCCCGGGCGCGATTTTTGAAAAAACTTTAAATTTAATTCATGTTTGGGTAGATGTATTTTAAACCAAAGTTTGTTGTAAATTTTGATTTATTGTGTTAAAAATAGAAATTGCAAACCCCCTTTTTTTACAATTGTTTTGCAAAACCGCGGGGGAAATGCAAAAAATTTTGTAGGTTGAACACGCTTTTGGGTTTTTCAAAGTCAATTTGTTTAAAAATTCGTCATAGAATGAAGTTTTGGGAATGCATTAAAAAATCACGGGTGTTGAACATGGTTTCCTTGAGAGTTTTTCAAAACCCCCCCGGACAATGAAGGAGTGCTCCAAACCAAAAAGGTTTGGTCTTTTCCCTTTTCCAAATCTTGCAGTGTACAAAGAAGCTTTCAAAAGCTTTTTTTTGTGACCCCCTTTACCCTTCGCCCTTTATGAAAATTTCAAAATTTTGGAAAACTTTTCCCAAACCCAAAATTTTTTTTTTTGAAAATGCATTTTGGGCATCTCAGGGGTTTGCAAATTAAAAGGAAAATTTTAGTGCTGAAGGGAGCTGTTCAAACCACCGCCCCCTATGTTGCCACAATTTTAAATTTGATGCAATTGCTAGTATTTTTTTTAGCGGATCTTTATATTTGCCAAATCAAAAAAAAGAAAAAGTTTTTCCCTTTGTACCTCCGGGCGCATTAAAGTACAGTCCACCGATAGATTGTTTATTGCTTCCATGATTTTTGCATATAAAAAAGGGGCTGTTCTGAAACTTTTTTTGGAGTTATTTTAAAAAAATGTACCAAATTGGTAAACAAATTTTGTTTCAAAGTTCAAATTTATTTAAAGAGGCTTTGTAGTTTGGAAACGGGGGCACACATTTCCAATTGCACCAAACCTTTGTTAGCGTTTTCCCCACATAAAATCTTCAACAAATCAATGCCTCCCTAATACACTTTTAGAGGAATTGCATGTTGATATTCATTACTTGCAAACGACGTAGGAAGCTTCAATCATGTATTTTAAATTTTATTTTTCCCCAAAACCCTTTTTTAATTTATGAGCAACCCCGTTGTCAAAAAATAACGCAAATAATTTCCGTTTTTTCTGTGTTTTAGCGGGGAAATTTTATTATCAGCGGGAAAAATGGGGCCCATTGGGGATCGTTCTCAAAATATTTAATTTTCCCGGCAAGGGTTCCATAGGAAATACTACTTTCCCCCATTAACTTTTCTCATTTCCCTTGGGTAGGTTTTGGGCCCCGTACATTAAAAATAGTAAAAACAAATAAAACAAATTTTTGGGAAAGTTTGGAAGAATTTTAAAGAGACCGCCCAAACGTTTGGAAAAAATAAAAATTCGGATTCCTTTACTTGGGGTTTTTCCCCCGTCAAAGACGTTTTTAAAAATTTTTGGGTGATGCATTTATGGGGTTTGTATTTTGCCACTTCTGAGTAAAAAAAGTTTTTTTAAAGAACAAATCATCCCTAACAAAGAGAAAAACGGGGTTTTTCTTTTTTGCGTTGGGAAAAATGCTCTTTTAAGTTCATTTTTTCCGTTGGGAAAAATTTGCATAATTTAAAATTATTAATATTTTTATAAAATTATTAAAATTTAAAATTAAAAATTACAAAATATTTAAAAAATTTTAAAATCTCCAAAAATGCCCTAGCCCAAATTTAACAAATGTTGGATGACGTTCAAGAAAAAAAAAAGAGAAAATAACCCCCAAAAAGCTTCATTGCTAGTAATGTAGAGTCCTCATTGTTAAACTATTTAAATTTTATCCGAAAAAGTGCAGATGCATTTCCCAAATTCAAAACGTCATACTAAACCCTTTTTTAAAAATTATTTCAAGGAAATTTTATTTGATTTTACTGAATTGCAATTTCCCACATTTAGGGGTGCTTCAACCCGGCTTGCTCTGTTTTAAAGGGTTAAAAGTTTGGCAAAAAATAATTTCCCTGTGTAGTGTTTTGGGACTTTTTGAGTAAAGAAGCGTTCTTGCGAACAAATCATTTGCCCCAAAGAAAGAAGCATTTTTAAAGTGGGTTTTCGGGTAAAAGGGTTTTTGGGGTATTTTTTTTCCCTTTTTTAAATTTCAAGGCGTCCATTCTTAATAAAAACAGCCAAAAAGAATAACCTTGGGGTATGTGTGGGAATTTCGGGAATTTTTTTTTGCTTTTAATGGAAATTTATATAAAAACGAGCTCCCCAAAAAAAATTAAAATTTTAAATTAAATCCATAAAGATTTCAATTTTTTTTTGAACACACGTGGGAACGATGTCAAGGCGATCAAAAAAATGATTGTCCAGGGGAAAAAAAGTTCTTAGTTTCATCCCTGTTGAATTAGAAGAAAGTTAAGAAAAAAACCCACAACCGTAAGCGCGAAAGTTTTCATTGCATTTGTGAGAATTTTTCGCAAATAACCCCTGGTTTTTCTTCTAAAAGTAACCGAAGTTTTGCCATATTTCCCCGTTATTCCTTGGATTGCCCCCCCGTAGCAATCGCATCGCGGGAAATGAAAATAAACTTCCCCACGCCGTTTGGTTTTTATTCAACCCAATAAACATTTGGGAAAATCCCTTTGGTTTCGATTTGGCTTTTTAAAAACGATAATAACGGGTGGAACTAGTAAAACCCAAAGGGGGGTGCTTTTTGGGAGGGGACCCCCCAGACTCGCATCGTCCTTGTACAATTAATTTCCCCTTTTTCCTGGGTCCCAACTCCAACGGTCTTTACGGAATTTGACGCACACGCGTTTACCGCGTCCCAAAGAATTTGACGCAAAAAGCGTTTACCGCGCCAAAGAAAATTGACAACACAAGCGTTCACCCCGTTCAACAATTTGACGACACGCGTTTTTATTGCGTCCAAAGAAAATGACGTACCCTGGAAATAGTTCAAAAGGGGTACGAAAGACAAAATTTTCAAAAACGGCACGAAAAAAACCACGCCACTTGACGGGCCCTACACTCCGACGTCGTATACGTAAACGGGGAAAAGGCGTTACCCGACGGAAACTCGCCGGGTTTTTTAATCAAAGTTCTAGAACGTTTCCCCTGCCTCTCCGTTTGCGAGTTCGGCGTGGGCCCCTTTTTACCAGTACCGAACCCTAAAAAATTGCCGCATTTTAAAAATTTGGGGGGCTGATTTCCCTAATCATCAAAGGGTATGGAAAATTTTCATGACACGGGCCCTTTTTATTGCTTTTTTATGCGTTTTTAGATTTATCATTTCAATGTTGAAAAGATATCAAACTTTCCTTGCCAAATAAAAACGGATATTGCAAGCCCTTTTAGGAGCGATGTGTTCCGGGAAAATTGGGGTGAACAAATTTCCATCTCTACGATGAAGAACTACTTTCACGCGATTAAATTCTTCACCAACTATTACGATCGCGATTTTTATTAATTTTTCCCGCATTGAAAAATGTCTTTCGTGAGGCTGGTGGTTTTTAAAAAGGGTCTTTGAACCCCAACGTAATCACAGCTGGCCTTTGCTCGAGCCCTTTTCTTGGGGCGTTGGACTAATTTTGTTGTGTTTGTCGAATTTAAAATTTTTTAACGCAGCAAAAAATTTTCAGGGTTAGAGCTGATTATAATTCCCAGGGAAAGTCGATCAAAAGGTTTATCAGTGGTTTCCCCTTTAAATAAATTTTTGGAAAAAAAATTTTTAATTTGAACCTGGCAAAGGTAAAAGTAACCTGCAACGAAGATAAATCTGCCCCCGGCAGGATACGATTATAAATTTTTCCAAAAGGAAATTTTAACATTGGAATGTAATTGTCACTTTTGAAATTTTTGTTTTCACCGGGCGTTGTCTTTTGGGAAAAATAAATTTTACTTGCAAAGTTTTCCAAAAAGTTTCGCCTGGGTTGAAATACCCGATACCGACGTTGATAATGGTTTTAATTTAAAAAATGCAATTTGGGAAATTTTAAATTTTCCCCCTAAAGCTGCACATTTTTTGGAGTTTTTTTTTGAATTTTTTGCAAACCCAAAAATTGCATAACCTTTTCCATTTTTTTCCGTGAAGACACTTTGATGCGATGTAATGTATTCCGCATCGTAAAAGGAACGCAGCAAAATTTAAAACAACCCCTGCAGCGTCCATTTTGGATCGTTTATGGTTTCTCATCTTAAATTCGGCTTGCTCTTCGTTGGTTAAAAATTTGTTTTTGTCGAAACGGGGGGTTTAGCATTTTCGTTCTCGGAAAGGTTTTTTAAAAGTGTGCTCGCCCATTTCCAGTTTCAATCGAGCCCCGGGGTTGTCATTTTGTTTTTCGGTTTGGTATTTTAATCGTGATGCTCGATACTTTCCAGTTTTAATCGGCGGGCATGAGCAGCTCGTTCTCGCATGTTTTCTAACGGAAATTTTGGACGCCGAAAGGCCATTGTTTGTTTTGTTTCTACAGAAGGGAGAACGGCCAATCGATTTCCGTTTGGGGGGGAAAACGCCCAAGAAATTTTTAAAACCAAAATTTTTCCCAAAGGGAGAACCCCGGGGTTTTAAAATTTTTCCCTTGGGTTTTTAAAGCTGGCATATAATTTTCACGTTTCGGGGCGCTAAAACCTTGGAAAGATAAAAGGGGGCTACATCTATTGCAATACACCCAAACAACCCACTCCCTTTTCAAGCGAAAAAATTCCCCTAAAAAAAACCCCGGGAAAAATAAGAATTTTTATTTTCCCTTTTCAAAAAACAAAAAAAAGCCCATGCGGAAACTTATTAAAAAAAATATACGGTTTCCCCTTTTTTTAAACCCCTTGGGCGTCACAAAACCCCTTTGTTACGGCGAAAAAGGTAACCAAAAGTTGTTTCGAAAGGGCCACCCTTTTTCCGGGGGCCGGGGTTTTTAAAAAACCAATTTAAGGAAGGGGCGGGTTTTGAAAACTTTGTAAGGGACAAAACCCTCCTGTGACCACGCTGAGTTAACTTAGGGACAAAACCCTATCCAAAAATCCATACAGCGGGTTTGGCCCGGCATCGATAACTATACATACCAGACAGACATACATTTTATGTATTAACACTAGATTTGAAATAGATCAAATTATACACATTAGGGAAATATTCTTAGTTTTTCTCTAGAAATTTTTAAATCGCATAAGTTCGTCTAAACTAGGCCAAGTAATAATTTAAGAATTGGGTTACTGCCTTTAAATAAAGTTATACTATGTTTGTAGAAGAACCATACCAAAAAAAAAAAAAAATTATAATTTTAATCAACTTTTGTTTTAGTAAGGGATTTGCTAATTGTTCATTGTGTTTTGTAAATCAACGGAACCTTTGAATAAATATAACGCATAATAATTTTTTTTTTTAATATAAAATTATTCAATAACTTTTTTTTCCACAAAATTAAAAAGTACCTAATTCGAAATATAGAACATTGTTATAACAGCAAAATAAATTCAAGCGAATTAAAACAGAATGTGGTTATTTTATTTTTTTATTGAATATGTTGTCAACGTATGATACATTAAAAGATTTAAATCGGCTAATCCCTCGACTTTGTAATGTCTTCCCAAACATATCAGAAAATATTAAATTCCAACCCTTACTTATGAACAATGTAAAAACAAGTGTTTTGGACATGCAAAAAATAATAATTAAATATCTAATAATTATAAAAATGTTTTTTCTGCAAAAGTAGCAAATAATATTTACCATTTTAAATCGTATAATGAATAGTTTAATATCATTTTCTGAAAGTATATATTCAAGCAAAATCGACTCTCGTAAATGCACACATTGAAAAATAGATGCATCTTTTAGTTTATCAAGACAAATTACAAAAGAATAACAAAGATTGTAATATGGATAGATTTAAATTTTTATTTATATCAAATTACGGATTAATTAACTGATTATCAAGGTATTTTTTAAGTATATTTTGTAACGAAAATTAGAAAACTATACGCTGTAAAAAACTTCCTTAAACTTCTGTCTAATATTTTAAGATTTTTTAAAAAAAAAGTTTGTATTTATATTTCTGGTTATATTCTAATACTTTTAGAGATTAACCATGATACAATATTATTTCCGACTTTTATGTTTGATTGTTTGGCTATACAAATTACCTTTAAAGAATACAATTATTATATGAACCATATTAACTATGGGAAATGTTCAAGATGTCTTGAACAAAACCCAAAGAGAGAAAAGAAGTCCTTCGGTTACGCAATTAAAAATATGAGTATGTTTAATTAATTTATGATATATTATTAAAGGAATTCATAAATGATTATATGTTAATATATCATTGAATTTTATGAAGTAAAGATATTCTTGTATTTTCGAAGTACTAAATTCCATGATATGGAAAAGTTATAATTTAATTAAAATAATAATTATTAACAAAATAATTTCAAACTTATGAAATACTACGTGGTTAATTTTTTTATTGTTAAGCCCTGAGTTTTTGTATATTAATATTAAACCGGAAATATTTTAAAATATGTATTAATGTGTACCATTGCTTTATAAAAGAACTTCATATTCAGTATTGAAAATTTAATCTTTTCTAGCTTTTGAAGAACTTCTAAAAAACTAATCCCGGTAATAATTTTAAATGATTTTTAAATGCTTTAATTTTGTGTTATAAATTTTTAAGAGAATGAATATAAATATAATTTATAAAATTTATACTGTTGCCCGTTGATTGTCCCAATTTATATTTTATTGAAATGAAACGTTTCATACCTTTTGATGTTTAGCATTTAAAGTAAAATAAATGAATTTGAGAATTGTCGCTATTTCAGTATGCCTTAATTATAACAAACCGGCGTAAAAAAAAAAAAGAAAAAAATTATTTACAGTTACTTTGCCGATTGACAAAATTTTGGTTAGTTTTTTTATTATTAACAATCAACTATTTAAGACAATAACGGTTACAGGAATATGCCAAATGGTTTTCTATCATACATTTGGAGATAGATAATGGAAAACATAAAGGTATTTTGATATATCTATATTACTTATAGATGAATTTATATCGTCGTTAGTAATTCAATTACACTGATATTAATAATTTTAAAAACCACTTGTTTTTTGGACCAAATTTATTGTGCCGTTTTCTTACATTTTCAGAATGGAAACATTAGTCTGACTTATTCATGGTGAGTGACATGTTAGGGTGATGACTAATTTTTAAAATTGAAATTTTTTAAAAAAATGACTTTTTTAGCAAAATGAATAGTTTGTGCGCGTGTAATACATTATTAAAAGTGTTGTGTGTAGTTTTGAATCTTACTCCGTCAATTTAATCCCACTAGAATTCACCAGTATATTGTTTTGTTGATTATCATAGCAGTTTTTTTTATAATTTTTTTCTTATCCTCCCTTGTAATATCGGTTATATCTAGCGCCAAAATTGTTCATAAATCATAAAGAAAGTTGATCACAAAATTACATGTAGATTAAAAAATGCTACTTCATAGTTCTTAAATTAAATTATTGTTTATCTATAATATTTATAATGTATTATTAAATTATTAAAATAATGTAAATGTGGGTAGAACACCACTTTCAAATTTAAAACAATTACGACTAAATTTTTATAATTTTAGGTAACTTTCAAAATTTTCTCACAGAGATGCTATTTCCTCTTCACAACGTATCCATAAATTAAAGAATAATTGTAAAAATTTCTCCTCTTATTTTTTAAATTTTTTTTTTTTTTGAGTGTGTTAATAATTACTTCCCCCAATTTATTATTTTGAGATCTTGCGACTATTAATTTTAGTATAAATGTGATAAATCTATCAATTTTTTTCATATCTCGGGTTGATCGTATTGACTTGTGACTAAACAAACCTATGCACGTTTTTCGCTGTCCCTCACATAAATAAAATTGAGTTTCATTCCTTTATATAAATGCACAAGTTCTTAAATAAATTCATGTATAAAAAAAAATTATACTTTACAAAAGTATGACTGTTCTATGTAGTTTTTAATCAAAAATTTACGAATACTTTAATATCCTAAGAATAAAGTCAAAATAGAAAAATTGTAATATGAATTATTATCAAGAACCACTTGTCTAACATTTTGTATCGGAAAGTGAAAGAATAGATGAACCAAAAAATGTTTACTTTTGAAAAATTAAAAATTAATTCCATCTCACTTTTCGGAAGGAAAAACGTATAAAAAATTTGTAACGAAATCAAAAAACGAATTAAATTTAATTAACAATTTAAAATAAAATAAAAATTCACCTAATAATATAACCACAATAATATATACTAAATTGTTGATTAATTTAAAAAAAATTTTAAATCTTTTGCAGAACTGTATAGGTAAGTAAAACTTTTAAAATTTTTAACTTTTATACTCAAATATATGTAATAAATGACTATTTTAGAGTTGATATTGATCGATTTGTTAATAAAACAGTTTTATAAAAATCATGAATATATTTTTTCAAATACACGATTTTTGTTTTGAATTTATTAAGAATAACTTTAATTTTTAATAAAATCATACCTTAAATAAAAATTATATTAATATTAACTATGGAATTGTTTCTATTATATATTGACCGTTTATATTTTACAATGATATTTACTTAATAAAATGGTTAATATAAATTAGCCGTGTAGAAGAACTTACTAATATATTATGTAACGGAAGTGTTTTTTCAACTATAGCAAAAAACAAAGATATGATGGACATTTTCGTTTGAACAACTTTTTTATTTTATATAATATATATCTTATAGGATTCAAAAAACCCAACAGGTGTAAAACAGAATTTTTCAATAAGAAAATGTATGTAAAAGGTTTAAATTGGTAAATATTATCAAATGTTTAACCATAATATCCGGTAGTACATAAAAGTTAACTGCTAAAAAATAAGAATAAAATACGATGGTAGGATGGTTTATGAAAATAATTAATTTAGAAATATTAGGATAAGTAGATATCATCAATCACAATTAATGAATAATAGTTAATATAATACTTTTCGAAAAAGTTAAGTTTTAAGATAAATAAAATAAAATATGGACATAACTCAGTTAGAAAAGGAATTAATAGAAAATACTCATGAAAAATTACGAATACTTATGATTTGACTTTTTCCTTTGATCACTATACTGTATCATCTACTGAACCTATTGTTTATGAATTAAAGCCAATTTCTATATTATTGATAATTCGAAAAATATTAGTTTTATTGTATCTGTTTGTTTCTACTTCTTTTTCTTTTAATATAATCATTTTTTATTGTTTTAATGATATACTTTCCTTTTCTTCATATATTCAAATATTCTGTTTTTTTTTCTCAGTTCATTTCTTTAAACTATCATACTTTAACTCAGGCATGTAAAACACGCGGCCCGCGGGACGCATGCGGCCCACGTCTAATTTCTTTGCGACCCGTGGCTACCAATAGTAATTGACACAATAAAAAAAATAATGAAAAAATTTATAACATATTTATTTTATGTCACAACTATTTTAAATTCTTAGAGAATAGTATATTTGGTATACATTATTAGTTATTATACTGTCTTGTCTTCTGATAAATTTAATCGAATAAGTAATTAATTTGTTATTGTACGCAACCAACCTTCCCTGCTGCGGCGGGGATCGCGGGGATGGGATAGTGTTGCTGTTACAATTGTAGAAGACGGCTCATTGACGATTATTGCGTCCGCAATCGCGGTAATAAAATAATATTGTTCCATAATGTGTGTTTTCAACAGATGCGTGATTTTGTTTGTACTCTTGTTCATGCCGAGTTCGATTAAGAGGTCAATACATTTTGCTCAACGTGAAAGTTGTTAATGATCGATTCTAGATCCCTTTTTCGGCATGAATAGGAAGAATTTCATCGTTACGTTCGACCTTTTCTGCCAAGTCATATAAAATTTGCATTTCTCTACCGTTTGCAATCACGTCTTATAATGGCATGTTTCAATGCGCGTTGAGCGCGCTCAACGTCAAAGGCAAACAGAGACATAACGGTTTTTTTTTTTAACTATATCCGGCCCGAAGGAACAAATGTACGCAACCAACCTTCCCTGCTGCGACCGGGGATCGCGGGATGGGATCGTGTTGCTTAAAAATATAAATGGCAGGTATAGCAAAAAAAGGAGCGAGTAAATAACACAAAATCTTCTATACTTAAGTGGACTGTAATAACAAAATTAAAATCTAAACTAATTACTTATAACATGCAAATTTCGTAAGTGTGAAAAGACAGTATGGCGGAGATACATATAAAAACGAAAATTATAATATGTCCCCCAATGGGCTCACAACTTAAATATATATATAAAAATATCATCATATAATTTAAATATAAGAAAAAAGAAAAGAGCATAAATATACATATAATACAACCTGATCGCAGTTGACACACGTAGCTAGGTGCTGTTAAAATTACAGTTAAAAGCAAATGAGACCGTTGTACAATCATCAATGCGTAAACGCGAAACGACGGATAATTAGGTGTGTGCGAAAGACACAAACGTGGACGAATTCCGTTAAAGTATCGTTGAAGACAAAGGAAATCGTTAAGACCCACGGGTATGACGATGACAAAGACCACGGAACGCGCTGAGCAAAACAGTCAGAACTTCGGGTATGCGTCGACAGCGCACTTGGGCAACACGAAGCAGTGGGGTGACGACGACGTACATCGAGCGTCAGTGTCGCCACTCGCGGTCACTATTAATTACCGAACAGTTATATACATAAATGTATACAAGTAGAATATTAATAATTGATATCGTCGGTACGATGAACATTGTCAATTTCAAGAAAGTTGGAAATTACAATATATTCGCTGTAAAATCAATCATAAAATAATTTGCTTAGTAATTTGCTAGTAGTATAAAAGTGTTATTAGTGTTACAAAGTTATACAACATTAAGCGACATTACGAACAACACAATTCAAAATACGACCAGTATGATGGGATACTGAGACAAGAAAAACTGAAAGAGTTTAAATCGGTGTATACTAATACTATAGTAGTAATACTGTACTTGATGTGTTTGTAAAGAATAAAATTGAAAAATTTGTATAAAATATTTAATTTTTTCATTAAATGTATGTGTGCGGCTAGCGTTGTAAAATATTTAATATATTTGGCCCACTTGATACCTTGAGTTTGATATGCTTGCTCTAGATGATATCGTTTGAACACCCAATTTTTTTTTTTTTTTAGTTATTTTCCTAAAATATCTGTTGTGCTATTAAAACTGCCTCCCTCATTTCATTACAATCATATCACATACCATCAGTGATACACAGTTCAGCGTAAATAATTACCTACTATATCTTTCCCACTATGCGGGTATCAAAAGTCCTGTCATTGAAGTATGAGAAAGCGTTCACATTTGGTAGTATTATGTTATGTATCAAGATGAAAAAGTTCATCAAACGTGATACTGATATGTTTAGTTTAGATACATAATTAGGTTAATAATCTATCAAATGTTACGATCATGCAGTGCAAATATAAGTTATAGATATTCATTATTTAATGCCGAATTAATTTTACCATTTTAGTTACATAAAATGTATTTCTGTATTTTAACTTAAATATTTATCAATTATTTAGTGTATTCTAGTTATGAAGAAGAAAGTATGTTATTTTGAGTTACATATAAATTGAAGGATGTTTATTTTAACACATACATTGCATGTTAATTAATTTAATAACTAATTTATTATCTAAATTTAAGACTTTACATCTATATAAATAAAAATAAATTACCCCATGTATGACACATCATATCACTTGAGAATGGCTCGACCGATTTTGGTGATTTTTTTTTCGTTCATAATTGACAGGACTAGGTTGTAAATTATTAAATAATATCCTAAATGAAACAGTTTTTTTAATATTGAATTAGAATTTAGTGTTCATGAAATCTATTTCGTATTAAAAAATTGCACGTATATGACAACGGACGGTTGTTACGAAAGTCATTATTGATGAATCACGGTCGATTTTGGAATAAATTTAAAACCGTAAAATTCATCAACTGATCAATGTACCGACGTACAACATTGCCAAAAGATCAGCAATGGCAAAAGTATTATAAATTAAAAACTAATCATTTAAGATGACTGTATAATAAAACAAAAACGAGCATTAGAGGTACTTGATTAAACGTTGAAATATTTGCGCATTAATCTTCCTTTTTGAAGGTACGATGATCCATGCTGAATGGCAATTTTCACCACCAATTGATAGTTTATTCCAAGGCCAACAACTGCTGATGAAAATAACGCTTTTTTCCTTGGGGCCTAACCTATTTAGTTTCTATCTGGACGGAACATAAAATATCGATCCTTACAAAGCGTTGCGATGAAAACATTAAATAAAACCAATAAATATTTTTTAAAACAATAAATTCCGATTTATATTATTATACATATAAATTATAAATTCATAAGTTTCACGAAATGGTTCACAAAAATATCAAATTATATAATTCCTTAATAAAACAGTACGTTTCCGTGTTTAATTGGCCTAAGCATACCGACCGCACACCTTCCGTTAGCTTGAAGTGTTACTCAAGAGGTGCGGTAAAGCAGGACCCAACCAATAAAGGTCATATCCCGTGTCGTCTATGATCCACCAGCACTGAGCCGAAGCCCGTAGCCTTCCGGGAGTAATACACAATTAATTTAAGTGTCTTGTATGTTCCTATATCCTCTCAAGGGGTTATATTTTTTTTACAATCTTAGCGCCGGTTTAACAGCCACTACGTGGTTGTTACTTGACAATTGTTACTTAGGCACCTCAACATTGCGGGGGCTCTGCTTCCGGAGTGGTCCGGCGTGATGGTGGGGTGTGCCCGCTACTGTGACACCAATTAGGATTTAAGTTGACGTTGGTTGGTCAACCCGTGGCTTACACTTTTCCTACTATTATAGCTCCCCATCCGGATAGTGGTGAGCCTGTCCCACTATAAATAATACTACCCTAAATGTTGTCTTTCAATAAATTTTTGGTGATTGACGAAAAAATTGACGCCGGGTATATCGATGTAGTTTATATTGGGTTAATATAAAATCAATTCTAAATATAATTAGTTTATATAAAAAAAAAAAAAATTTTAAAAAATAAAAATAAATTCTTATTCAATATTATTCAAAACGATTTAGTTTGTAAAATCGTTAGTTTTATATAATTAGGGTAAAAAGGGGAATTCTGGGCCATAGGGAAACCCATAGCACCTGCAGGTGCTATACTTTTAACACGGCCGCCCAAACGGTTGTTGAAGGTGCTATATCTTTAACACGGCCGCCCACTGTCGCCGTTGCAGGCACTACACCTTATACAACCCTGGTACCTCAATACTCTTTCATCGCTGTATTTAACCCTTACATACCTCTATATAGCCCCATATAATATCTAATGATTATACGCGGTTGATTAAGCCTGATTCGCGATTGATTACGATTGATCTCGATTGGTTAAGTTTGATTCACGATTGATTAAGTTTGATTCGCGATTGATTAAGTATGATTCGCGATTGATTAAGTCTGATTCGCGATTGATTACGATTGATAACAATCAAACCTTATTCATTCTTAAACTCCCATTGTATTTTATCGCATGTACATACACGTATGATCGTAGGCATTTCACGCACATAATATATATTATAATAATGATTTTAAAATATCTCATTGTTAATAGTATTATATTACACACTCTATTTTCGCCTAAATAAAAACATTATTCATACAATATAATATCTGTTTTACCAATATATTGTAGAGGATTTACTAATTCACATAAATATGTTCATTTCTTAAATTTTTAATGACTCATTAATACATTAGTAAAATAATCCTTTGTCATATACATCGATAAATAATAATAATCCCCCTCGTGTAAATAAAGTAGTGTGCATGAACTACATTCTTATAATATGAGTCATACGTTAGGGTTGTACAAATCTGTACAGACCCGCATAATATTTATCGACAAATGTATAACAGGTGTGTCCTTTATAATATAGAAAGTATATAATTATCGAATATCGTGTAGAATATATTCTTGAAAACAACCAAATTCACATTCATCCCTGGTACTATACTAGTTTGTAAACACTTTAAGTCGCTTTTTCAAATCACACAATTAATTTAACCCATATATATTATTTTAATCAATATAATTACTACACATAATACGTATAATTATTATATATTGGATTATTATTAGTACTATATAACAAACTGTATCTTCACCTAAAAATATTATTCATAGCTGTCTATCGATATATTATGGAAATTGATTTCACTTTCACACACATATTATACGAATTTCACTAATTCACATAAATATATCAATTAAAAAAAAAAAAATTTAATGACTTATATATATAATATAGTGAAAAAATTCCTTTATTATGTAGATCGTTAAATAATAATATATACACTACATTATCATAGAATGAGTCATACGATAGGGTTGTACAGGCCTGTAGCGACCGGTTGAGACCTGCATAATATGTTTTGTTAGTAATTGTATATGCTAAACCGGCTTTGTCCCATTGTCAGCAACGTCTTCCAAACAGTCGTTATTTACATCGCGTTGCAATTGTGTTCTCTCTTTGATATACTCGTATATGTATCGCTGTTTCTGCGCATGCGTACATTAAATAATAAAAATCATTCATTTACTAACTAAATCGGCTTTGCCCCATTGTCAGTAACGTCGTCACTTCCATATAGTACAGTCGTTATTTGTATCGCAATACAATTGTGCCCTCTCTTTAATTTATCTACTCGTTTGGGTCTCATCGTTTTGCCCCCACGTGTGCATTAATATTTTTATTGTATTTATAATTATTACAACTTTCTATCATAACATTCTGAAAAAATGTTTATTTGCACGGTATGTAATAAATTATTTACAGCCAAACGTAGTTTAGTAAGACACACTAAAGCTCACGACAATAACAAATTCCCATGCAATGTGTGTTATAAAGTGTTTACACGGAAGGAATACCTAACCAATCATACGAAAAAAATTCATAGTAAGTATCTAAATTATTATTTGTATGTTAATCATTATATATACATTTATTATTTATTTTAACAGATAACAATGTTAATTTACCAGTAAAACAACAAAACACAGATTTGGAGGTATTTACAAATAATTCAAAAACCGAAAATTCGTCGGTCAACAACAATAGTAATATTTTCAAACATATGATGCTAACCGAAAAAAATCATAGTTATAACGGTAAGATTGTATAAATGTTTATTTAATTAAATCAACGTATATTATATTTAACATTATTTTTTAGTATAAACATTATATATCGATTTAATGTCTTCGTTACTATACTATACTATATCTTTATATTAAATTAATTTTTTTTTTCATCGTTATATTATAGATATTTTCAATTCACGTAAACGGGAAAACGCGAATTCTGCTTGTGCAATTAAATTAAAAAAGGCTCGAATGGAATTGGTAAAAACACCGGGTTTTATAGAAATCGCATCATCACATCATCGTAAAGTCGTCTGGTACTATGCAAAGAATATCAACAATTTATATAGTTATCGCGCATTTTTCAACTCCATAAAGAACGATTTAATTAAAATATTACATAAAAGCACAATTGTTCGTCCTATTAAATACAACTTGAAACTGGAAAGTAGCTACAATATACCAAACGTTGAAAATTCTGCCGAGAATAGAGCATTTAAAACATCAGCAAAAGAAGTCTTCGTAGATTCAGACATTGAAAAATTAATAGAAGACGACTTTATGAGCCTCCTTTCTGAAGAAGATACATATATGAGCAGAGGTAGCGGGTTTTCTCTGCAGAAAATCGACGGATTATTGTTGGCCTTATGTCGGTATATACCTATGAGTGGATCGTCATATATTTCTTTGCCAGTTGATATTCAAAATAAAAAAGCAGTTATCAACCCACAAAATAAAGATCAACACTGCTTTAAGTGGGCTATACTGTCAAAACATATTGTAGGAGATCACAAGTACCGTGTAGACGAAAATTATTTAGTACATGAAAACAAATATGATTTTTCTGGATTAACTTTTCCGACACCTATTCATGAAATAAAAATATTCGAAAAAAATAATCCAAACGTTTCAGTGAACGTGTATGGGCTGAAAAAAGAAAAAGAAAATAAAATTGTAAAAAATACTGTATACCCGCTTAAAGTTGCTGATGAGGAGAAAAAAGAACATTTCGATCTACTTTTAATTAACGACAAGAAAAACACACATTATACATACATTTCTAATTTTTCAAGACTCGTACGAAATCAAAAGACGTCCCATCATGATAAAGTTTATTTTTGTAAACGGTGCTTCACGAGTTTCGATAATCGCCCTAAAAAATTCAAATTGCATGGACAGGCTGCCCTCGAAGAGCATATGAAGATTTGTGGAGCTCATAAACCCATACAGCCCGTATTACCTGAAAAAGGAGAAACACTTCAATTTGAGGCATGGTCGAAAGCACAGAAACATCCAATAGTGATATACGCAGATTTCGAAGCTCTTCTTATAAAATGCATGGAAAATAAAGGTGAAAATACTCGAATTATTCAGAAACATAGCCCGATGAGTTATGGATTTTTGGTCAAACCTTCGAATGATATACCAAACGAGTTGTTAGAGAAATTTAATATACCACTAGAACCAATAATTTTTCGAGGATCAGAGTCAAACACTGAAGTGGCTAAATCTTTCGTGGAAAAGATCGTTGATGTGGTGCGTAGAATCGATAAATTATTAAATACAAATATACCTATTATTATGTCGGACGAAGAAAAAAGAGACCACACGACGAAGAATGAATGCAATCTATGTAAAGTGCAGTTTTCCGAAAAAAACCATAAAGTCGCAGACCATCAACATTTAACCGGCCGTTTTAGACAAACATTGTGTAATAATTGTAATATGAAACTAAAGAAACCAAATTTTGTACCATGTTTTTTACACAACTTATCGCATTATGACGCGCATTTCATCGTACGAGAGCTCGGTTACGATGAAAATATTATTTCGGTTATTCCTAACAGCGAAGAGAAATTTATTTCATTTTCAAAATATGTAACCTCAACCTTCACAGTAAGGTTTATCGATACGTATCGTTTTATGGCGTCGAGTTTATCAACATTAGCCTCAAATCTTATTACTAAAGATTTATCCAAGTTTCGTGAAACAGCCAAAGTTTTTGACTCTATGGATTTACCACTCGTTACACGAAAAGGTATATATCCATACGAGTATACGGATAGTTGGGATAGTCTGGAAGAAATATGTTTGCCGCCAAAGGATGCTTTTTATAGTACATTGACAGAAACAGAGATTTCCGAGGACGACTACAAACACGCGGAAAAAGTCTGGAACCACTTTGGATGTAAGACTTTAGGAGAATATTCAGATTTATATCTCAAAGTGGACGTCTTGTTGTTGGCTGATACTTTCGAAAATTTCCGTCACCTATGTTTAAACACATACAATCTAGACCCGGCATATTATTATACGGCACCAGGGTTTAGTTTCGATTGTATGCTTAAACATACAAAGGTGAAATTGGAACTCCTCACAGATTATGATATAGTGCTTATGCTGGAAAAAGGTAATATTATTTAATTTCTTATATAATTTATATCTGATTAACTAATTTACAGGTATTCGAGGTGGCTTAACACAGGCAAGTAAGCGATACGCGAAAGCGAATAACCCAAAAATGGCTGATTACGATAACACTAAACCAAATTCTTATTTGATATACCAAGATTGTAAGTATATACATGTATAATTTATTTTTTGAAAAAAAAAAATATTTTAATTTAACTTATTTTCAGGTAATAACTTATACGGATGGGCCATGTCGCAGTACATGCCATACGGTGGTTTTAAGTGGATCGAACCGACACTCGACGGTCTTAACGAATTAACAGAAACGTCAGACGTAGGAAAAGTGTATGAGATAGACATTTCATATCCACAACATCTTCATGACAAACACAACGATTTGCCGTTCCTCCCGTCTAACGGAATACCACCCAGATCAAAAATTCAAAAACTAATGGCAACGTTAGAGAAGAAGGAGCGATATATCGTGCATTACCGAAGTTTAAAACAGGCTATTGCTAATGGACTAAAAGTTGAAAAAGTAAATTTTATTTTAAACAATGTTATAGCATTATTAATAATTTTATTATATATTATAGGTACATAGAGTATTAGAATTTAAACAGTCATCATGGCTTTCCGAATATATTTCGCTCAACACCGAAATGAGGAAAAATGCAAAAAACGATTTTGAAAAAGATTTTTTCAAGTTAATGAACAATGCAGTATTTGGTATGTTATTATTTTAATATTAATATAATTAGTATTAATATTTTAGATAATATATTATTTTTAGGAAAAACTATGAAAAATGTACTTTTTTTCGTATGATTGGTTAGGTATTCCTTCCGTGTAAACACTTTATAACACACATTGCATGGGAATTTGTTATTGTCGTGAGCTTTAGTGTGTCTTACTAAACTACGTTTGGCTGTAAATAATTTATTACATACCGTGCAAATAAACATTTTTTCAGAATGTTATGATAGAAAGTTGTAATAATTATAAATACAATAAAAATATTAATGCACACGTGGGGGCAAAACGATGAGACCCAAACGAGTAGATAAATTAAAGAGAGGGCACAATTGTATTGCGATACAAATAACGACTGTACTATATGGAAGTGACGACGTTACTGACAATGGGGCAAAGCCGATTTAGTTAGTAAATGAATGATTTTTATTATTTAATGTACGCATGCGCAGAAACAGCGATACATATACGAGTATATCAAAGAGAGAACACAATTGCAACGCGATGTAAATAACGACTGTTTGGAAGACGTTGCTGACAATGGGACAAAGCCGGTTTAGCATATACAATTACTAACAAAACATATTATGCAGGTCTCAACCGGTCGCTACAGGCCTGTACAACCCTATCGTATGACTCATTCTATGAGAATGTAGTGTATATATTATTATTTAACGATCTACATAATAAAGGAATTTTTTCACTATATTATATATATAAGTCATTAAATTTTTTTTTTTTTAATTGATATATTTATGTGAATTAGTGAAATTCGTATAATATGTGTGTGAAAGTGAAATCAATTTCCATAATATATCGATAGACAGCTATGAATAATATTTTTAGGTGAAGATACAGTTTGTTATATAGTACTAATAATAATCCAATATACAATAATTATACGTATTATGTGTAGTAATTATATTGATTAAAATAATATATATGGGTTAAATTAATTGTGTGATTTGAAAAAGCGACTTAAAGTGTTTACAAACTAGTATAGTACCAGGGTGAATGTGAATTTGGTTGTTTTCAAGAATATATTCTACACGATATTCGATAATTATATACTTTCTATATTATAAAGGACACACCTGTTATACATTTGTCGATAAATATTATGCGGGTCTGTACAGATTTGTACAACCCTAACGTATGACTTATATTATAAGAATGTAGTTCATGCACACTACTTTATTTACACGAGGGGGGGGGGATTATTATTATTTATCGATGTATATGACAAAGGATTATTTTACTAATGTATTAATGAGTCATTAAAAATTTAAGAAATGAACATATTTATGTGAATTAGTAAATCCTCTACAATATATTGGTAAAACAGATATTATATTGTATGAATAATGTTTTTATTTAGGCGAAAATAGAGTGTGTAATATAATACTATTAACAATGAGATATTTTAAAATCATTATTATAATATATATTATGTGCGTGAAATGCCTACGATCATACGTGTATGTACATGCGATAAAATACAATGGGAGTTTAAGAATGAATAAGGTTTGATTGTTATCAATCGTAATCAATCGCGAATCAGACTTAATCAATCGCGAATCATACTTAATCAATCGCGAATCAAACTTAATCAATCGTGAATCAAACTTAACCAATCGAGATCAATCGTAATCAATCGCGAATCAGGCTTAATCAACCGCGTATAATCATTAGATATTATATGGGGCTATATAGAGGTATGTAAGGGTTAAATACAGCGATGAAAGAGTATTGAGGTACCAGGGTTGTATAAGGTGTAGTGCCTGCAACGGCGACAGTGGGCGGCCGTGTTAAAGATATAGCACCTTCAACAACCGTTTGGGCGGCCGTGTTAAAAGTATAGCACCTGCAGGTGCTATGGGTTTCCCTATGGCCCAGAATTCCCCTTTTTACCCTACTTATATAACATATTTAACAAAAATTCTACTGTTCACGAAAGTAATTAAATATGAATTATTAAACGAAAAAACTTCACAAAGGCGAAACAGAGTAATACAGCTATATTTTATATTATCTATTTGTGACCTATTTTACTCTTACACCTTAAAATATTTTATATTTTATTCATTGTACACGTTGAATTAACCCGGCTTCGTCCGTAAACAGGTGAAATAGGATTGATTTGCTTCCAACAAAAATCGAATATCAAGAGAATTCATTATATTATTGAAGTGCTTTGGGATACACAATATTTTTTGTTTTTTTTTTTCTTGCGTAAATGAACACATTTGAAGGATTACTGATGCGTGGGAATGCTACATAGTGCTTTCCATGTGAAAAAAATATATTTGTGCAAATGTAATCACAAACATGTAACGGTTGTTTTTAAACTTTGTTAATGGTCATTGCCAAGGCAACCTACACCAGAAACTTCAAGTGTTTAATGTCAAAACATAGAGGTGTTGGAATTATAATAATTCATAATAAAAGTACATCCGCTTCATTAATAATTCCATTTAGGATTGTTGCCTCGACGAATTTGCTCAACATCTTTTTCACTGTAAGTGTAGATCAAATGCAAATTCGTTGAGGATTGATGTTCCGGAGAAGAATGTTAAGCACTCCAATTTTCAATATTGAAAAGTATAGTTGCTTCCCTGGCAAAGAAAGCGAATGTTTAAATTCAAGCGGATAATTAAGTATTTCAGATTGAATCATTACTGTACCTAATGTGAAATTAAGAACATCAATTTTTTCTCTTAATAATATAATATTTTTTTATATTTACCAGCATATTCTTAGCATAATTTTCAGTTAACCTTAATTAAGTTTATTAAATATTAAAATATTTATAAATTTCGAAATGGGTACATTTTTTTGTATTTTATTTATAAATACTGTTTTGTATTTCTTAGGTTATTCAAGAAGATATTTTGATTATATTGGTAGAAATGTATCGTTTGGTATAAAATTATTTAATAATTAACCTTTATAATTCTATATAATTTTTTTATTTAAATTTATATTATGATAATCAATTATGTCTTCTTCTACTTCTTCTCCCTTGCCTAAATCCCAGCTATTTGGGATCGGTCTTCTGTGTTCTAAACCTCCACTTTACCAGATCTCCCACATCACCTACGCATAAACCAACAGTCCTCATATGACACCAAATCGCATCCAACCATTTCTTCTTCGATCTTCTTCTTCCTCTTCATCTTTCAAAGTTCATTTTTAAAAGCAATCTAATAGTTTCCATTTTTTTTCAAATGATAATCAATTATGTTTTATCCTTTATTTAGTAAGATAATGCAATCTGTAAATAAACGTACTTAATATATTACATAACTACCAATTAAATACCTAGTATATAGTTTAAAATGAAATGTATATAATTATATATGTATATATGCATATTATAATTTTTTAAATTTTACACTAAAGATTATCTTAATTGTTATATTTAAAATATGCCCAAAATAAAAAACGATTAAATTGTTGTTGCATTGCTGCATACAAGTGCAGTTAAATATTTATTTCAAACATTAAATGTTATATATGTAGTATTTAAAAAATGTTCATTATATTCATTAAATTGTAATGATCTACTGGCTTCTTTCAGAATCTTTATTACACGAGTTTAAAATTGCACATAAATTCATAACGATATAAAAATTTTAAATCACTGTACATGGAACTCAAATGATTTAGTATTCGATCTACACATGACTCTTTTTCTGATTTTTTTTTCTTTAGATAACATGCACACTATTGAAGAATTCTGTGAAACATACAGGCGTGGGGGTAGAAGTATGTACTGTTTGTTATGTATTTTTTAAGAAAAACATTTATTTATATGTAATATTTTTTAATAAATTGAAAATGGGAATCATAAAATTTATTCATGCATAGTAAATGAAATCACCAATTACAACATAATTTTTATAAAATTAATACAAAGTAATTTGAATTTTATTAATTTTATTTTTATTTCTTAAGGTTATGAAATTTGTATTGGTAAGATTTTTTCAATCTGGACAAAACATAGAAATTTCTTCTTTTATAAAACAATGAACCTTGAATTATTATGCATTATCTGTTTTTTATTGTTTATTATAACTTATAATAAATTAACTCAAACAAAAAAGAATAAACTTTAAATTGTCATTCGTAATTATTAATTAAATAATAAAGTATTAAAAGTAAAAGAGAAAACAAATTTATCGACAATTACGTACAAACATACAAAATGGTATAATAATATAATGCTGTATTTGGTTGTTTGTTTTCTACAGAATATATATTTAGGAAATTTCAAATATTATTAGGTATGCCGAGTTTCTATAATTTTTTTTCTAGGATTCTAAAAACCAATATAAAATTAGAGGGTTGTTCTATTTTGATATTAGTAAACAACTTTAAAAAACCTATTAGTTTAGAAGTACATAATTTCAAAAAAATTAAATACATAATTATGTATTCATATTAATGATTTTAAAGAATTATGATTATAAATAATATTTTAAGTCCTGATGTTTATTTGGTTCTCACTTTGTCAAGAAACTAAAGTACAAAAAAAAAATATTAATAATGTATAAAAAAATGTAGTAATATTATAAATTATAAATGTTTAAGTCTTTAAAGGATCATACCAAATAATGAACAGTTTCAATAACGCATTCAGACAATTGAGTATGTTTATAAATATTCATAAAATATAAAGGAATATATACTGATAACACATTATTATTATTGATTTATTAAAAAACGATTCTTTTTATTATGTATATTATTCCAATAAAATCTGTCTTAATGGACACCCCTCTAAAATGAACTATATAATTATGTGCCGGCAAAAAGATAGGCATTCCAATGTATTTCGACCCGTCTATAGTGGACTCTTTCTATTACGGACCCCAAAGGTGATAACGGAAAACAATCCTAGTTTAAACTAAAATATAATTGCATACATATACAGCTTACATCAGCCATTCCCACACGACTGGTGTACTCAGGGAATATACATCATTCATTATACTTGGCGACAAGTCTTATGGAAGGTATTTAAATGTAAAGCACGGTTTTTTTTACTCGCCGAATCAATCGCGTATTCTCGTTGACGTCAGGTACACATGAGTGACTCGTTTTGATGAGAAATTTTATCTATGGATTACCCGAATTTACGAATAATTAACGAGCACACATTTCGTGTAGATGCAATTTAATTGTTCAAATATAATATACAAACATCGCAAGTAACACTAGCTGAGTACACGAGTCGAGTGAGACAGGCTTAACAGTGTTGTCGGTCGCGACAACGCAACGCGCGATTGTACGTTCAACATGATTACAATCAATTATTTACTCCTATATATTTCCGATAAAGATAACGTTAACTGTGATGTTAATATAAAATTGCAAAAATATTTTAACCAGAAATAAACCAGCTATCTTATTAACGTATAGAACGTAAAGATTAATTTTTCAAATGTTCTTATTCAGTGCTTATTTATTATCAGTGACCATCAGAGTTTTTCGCAATGGCACCACACGTACCGAGTAAATCGTTGAGTTTGAAATAAAGAGTTGGAATTAGTCGGTATAAGGACACTAGTGCCCTTTCTATTTCTAAATTTGCAAAAAATTTTTACATCAGAACAACACAAGTGGCCCAAAATTTTAACGAATAAAAATGAGAATTTTCGTCGATACAAAGAAAACGCCACAAATGAAATGTCTCATAGATTGCAAAGAAATGGGCTACGAGAGTATTTAAAAAGTTGTTTTAGAGTGGATCAACCGTGTAAACTTTTGTTCTAAATCAAATCCCATGGAAGCAAAGATGATCTAAAAGACGACGACCAACCAGAACACTGAAATTAAATCATTTAAAAACAAATCAAAAGCACTTGGACAGCTTAATCATATAAAAGAATTTTCTTTTAAAAAATGTGACTGAAAAGAAATTTCACATGTGAATTATTTAAATAACCATCATGAATTGAAAATGGCAAAATTCAAAAACAAACATTAATTCAATAATATTTCGAAAACAATAATTTTTTAATAGTTTTCTCTTATAAAAATATTCAAAATGTTTTATTAAATAGATAGAAAACAGTTTATAATGGACACCTGTCTATAACTGACACTTTTGTTGGTCCCGTTGTGCTCATATGTTCATACTCTCATATAATCAAACCGGGAGGGAGATAAGATTATCCTAGAACATTATTTCCTCCCAGTAATATAATACTAGTATATCTATACCCTCAGTAATGTTTTGCTCGTATGATATTACATCCCTTGAATGGGCAGGAGGTAAGAATATTCTAGTATATTATTACCTACCAGTTATTTTTATCTAGGATATTATAAGTCCGTGTATTAAATATAGAATTTCAGATTTGTTTCATACCGCTTACTTAATCCCAGTACATTGTTACCCCCCGGTAGGAAAATAATCCTATATTTCGCTATTACTATGGTGTTATTGGTTATAGAGACACAAATTTACGTAGTACATTTTAGGTAAAGATACTCTAAGTCACAAGTCCAATGAGTTAACTCCCAGATAATGAAAGAGGAAAGGTTCAATTTTAAAAATCATCGTATTGAATTCAATTTTAGTCGTAGAAGATTTATGATATCATAGATATCAAGCAAAGTGTTAGAATAATTATATATCATTTTATCGACATTTACATTATGTAATATTTCAGGAACTTTTAATTTCAATCTTTGTGGATATAATGTGAATAATTTCGTATTGTATTGAATGGTGTAAACGTCTTGCGTGTTTAGGTTCATTCATTTTTGTTTCAACTATATCATCATAATTAATAATAGCAATCCTTGCCACAATAAAATTACCTTTAATAAAACTAGATTCATTTTCAAAATGTCCTCTTAATGCTTGTCTTTGAACTTCTATCACCCGCAATGAAATAATGATTGCCTTCATATATTTTCTATTTTCCATTACTAAACGTTCATGTTGGTCCGAAAATCGAGATAAAACAGAAGTTTTTTTTTTTAAATTTTTTTTATATTCCATCCATGGTATTAAACATTGTTTATGCTCACCAGATTTATCATAAAAAGGAAATCCATTGGCAGACATTGCAGTTTTCCAATTTTCATATCCTATACTTCTATAGCTAATGTCTAAATTAGTTTTTAATTTATTGGACAAAACTCTACAATGAAACCAGTATGAAAAATATTAATTTTTACTGTATTCTAACCACTTAAAATGTTCATACTTGTTGGAATTGTAACTTCTCATCATTTTCTTTCAGCCGACACCATACACAGTATTTTGATACTTTTTTAATTTTATTTGAGTAGGATCCTCATCTTAGGTTTGACATTAGGACCAGGAATTTTTTGAAAACTATCTGGTTTTGTTAGATAATTCTCAGCCACTTTACGTTCAAATTGTGTCCCAAAACTATACTATTTTTATTGTTGCTTTCTTCACTTGAATCATCACTAAACAATCAATACGTATGATATAGATAAAAATTGAAAATATTTAAACATCTAAAAATATTATAATTAAAATTTTAAAATTAAAATTACTAATCTTTAAAATACACACGATTTTACTAGATATATTATGGAAAATATATAATTAATTAATTTTAATATAAATTAATATCTATAAATAGGTGAGGTTTAGAACATAAATGTATCGTCATAATTAATAAATATTAATTAATTAAAAAAAAGCATACATTGTATAATGAGTAGACTTTATAATTATTATAATTTTAATTAAACTTAAAACAAAATACTAAGTTCACCAATTTAATGGAAATCCAAAATTAAGAAAATGAATAGGTGCCAATTATAAAATAGCAATATTCTTACACAACTCAAAAAATATTTAAACAAACTCTGTTTCAGAAAACTATACTACTATTTAAGTCTAAATTTTTACATGAATACACGATGGAAATAATAATGTATAATAATACATTGTAAGGCACTTTTTAAACTTTTTGATAATAATGTACAATGTTATGAATAACAAATAATGAAATATTATTATGTTATAAATAATAATATATCATTAGAAAAATGAATTTATACTAACCTACTTAAATTATTGTCATCAAAATCATCATCGTTAGAAATTATTTCTTCTTTACATTCAATGACAATACTGTGAAAAAAAAATTAATAAATAGGTATTCACAGACCACAGTTAATTATTGATTAAGTTTAAAACACAATTGTAAGAAAAATTAAAAATATCTAGTATAAAACACTTAAAAGTATTTAAGATACTTATATTTAATTTTTTTTTTTTATTATTAATTAAAATAAGACATTCCTAGCCCATGAAGGCTATCTACATCTATAGATATTTACAGGATAAGTAATTTGTGAATATTTTAAAGTGATAATGATTATAATAATAATAATGTAAACAATATAAAATATAGTTGATATTAGTTAGACGTTATGATAATAATATAATAATGAAATGACAAGGAATATAAATAAGACATATAATACTTAACGAATAAGATCGTGTGGACGACCGCGTTTTAAGTGTCTTGGAGATAGTGGACGTTTGTGTAGGTTAAAATGGATTGATCCTATTGATTTGAGAAGTGAACTGTGAAAATTTTCGGCAAGGGCGCTTATATGCTCATGAATTTTTGTGATTTTGAGGTCTTCGTGTAGATTTTCATTACGAATGAACCATAAAGCGTTTGTTATAACTCTTATGATTTTATTTTGGAAGATTTGGATTTTTTTTAAATGTGTGACTGAGCAGTTACCCCAGATAGGACAGGCGTAGGTAAGTATTGGGCATAGTAATTGTTTGTATATTAATAATGTAATACTGATTTTTTATTTAGTAAAGGGAATAACGTAGAGAGGCGCTGGTATGCTTGTTGTAATATTTAATTAATAATTAATAGGTGATTTTAAATAATTAGTAATAGTACACGAAGTTTTCGAGATGTAGCATTTTGATTCCTTGTGTTCTAGCTGATTTTTAGTTGTGTTATTATTATTATTTTTTTTTGACCTAATTAAGATATTGCTAATGTTATTTATCATTGATATATTTTTTGACAAAACAAATAAATTAAAACAATATACAAAGACATGCGTTGTTAAAAACTAATAACAAAATGAATACAGACAATACAGCAGTCAGCACATCAACAATAGGTTAACGCAGCGGTTCCCAAACTGTGTGGCGCGCCACCCAAAGGAGGCGCGAGCACTTAACAAGGGCGGCGCGGCGCGCGGTTGGAATTTTATACATATTGTTATTTTTAGATCAATTTTATGTCCAATAAAAATTTTGTAGAAACGATTATCTTATCTTATCCATACACGACACCCGTTTATTACAAAATAATTACAGTAATTCAGTATTATAACTGTCGTATTCTCGTAGTGACGTAGTGTGTAATATATGAGCTTACATATTTCTAACTTTATTCGTAATACTTTATTTTATTTCGTGCTATTTTTTTCAATTATTAATATGGAAAAATTTCTTAATATTGAATCGAAACGTAAACAAAATGAAGACAACTGTAAAGAAGAAAATAAACGTAAGTTTAGAAAATATGATAATTACTTAGATTTTGGTTTTACTTACATTACAATAGATAACGAAGAACGTCCTAAGTGTATTATTTGTTTGAAAGTATTAGCTGCTGATAGTATGGTACCCAACAAATTATAACGTCATTTAGAGACTAGTCATAGTACATTAAATAATAAATCACGTGATTATTTTGTAAGACAACTTGCAAAATTAGAAAAACAATCTTCTAGTTTCGTTAAACAGACAAGCGTTCCATCTAAAGCTATTTTGGTAAAGCTCTTCATATAAAGTAGCATTTCGTATTGCACAATGCAAAAAACCTCATACGATTGCCGGAGAACTTATTTTACCATCAGCAATAGATATGGTTTCTACTCTGATAGGAGAATCTGTAGCAAACCAACTTAAAAATATACCTTTGTCTAATAATACTATTAGTCGGCGAATTCAAGATATCTCAGATAATATAAATGATCAGCTTATTGATAAATTAAGAAATAAAAAATTTCGCGATTCAGCTTGATGAATAAACCGATAATAATAAAGACGCATATTTAATATGTTATGTTCGGTTTATGGATGGAGTAGATATTATAGAAGAATTATTATTTTGTAAATCTATATTAAGTGGTACTAAAGCTAAAGACCTATTTGATATCACTAATAATTTTATGGATCATAATAATATTAAATGAGAAAACTGTTTGGGCGTGTGTACAGATGGAGCTCGAGCTATGTCTGGTCAGTACGGTGGACTTCAGGCTTTAATTTGACAAAAAGCAACAAAAATGATATGGACTCATTGTCTTATTCATCGAGAGGCTTTAGCGTCACAAAATATAAGTTGCTCTTTAAATTATATACTTGAAATAGTTATAAAAGTAGTCAACTATGTAAAAACAAGACCTGTTAAAGCAAGATTTTTTCAAAAACTGTGTGAAGAAATGGGAGCAGAACATACAACATTACTGTTTTACTGTAATTCTAGATGGCTATCAAAAGGTAATGTACTTTCAAGAGTATTCGAACTTAGACAAAAACTTTATTCTTATTTAAATGGAGAAGGTTATAATAATAGCGAAATGTTTGTTAATAGTGATTTTGTAATAAAATTAGCCTATTTATATGATATTTTTGAAAAACTTAACTCACTTTATATATCTTTACAAGGTAAAGAAACTCATATTCTGCAATTATATGATAAGATAGTTGCTTTTATTAAAAAAATCAACTTATGGAAAAAAAAATTAACAGAAGAAAATGGCAAAACCACTTGTTTTCCACTTTTAAAATATTTTCTTAGAGAGAATGATCTTAAATTACCAAAGAGTTTAAAGAAAATATTTTTAGAGCATCTGACGAATCTTGAAACTCATTTCATGAAATATTTCCCAGAAGAAATGAAACAGTACTATTGGATTAAAGACCCGTTCACTGAAAAGCCACCATCAAATTTCACAACTACAGAAGGGGAACAATTAATCGACATTTCATCCGATTCTTCACTACGAATGCAATTTTCTTCTTATTCACTTTTAGGATTTTGGAACAATATTAAAGATGAATATCCTGAAGTTAGCAACAAAGCTTTACGTCTATTAATACCATTTGCCACTTCGTATTTATGTGAAGCAGGATTTTCAGCTGTAGCCGTATTAAAATTAAAATATCGGTCCAAACTCAATGTGGAAAAAGAAATGCGTGTTGCAGTAACTACATTAATTCCTAATTTTGACAAATTAATAAACGAAAAACAAGCACATTGTTCGCATTATTTTGTATAGAATAAAATATTACGTTTACTGTTTTTTTTGTCATCAAAATTTAAACTTAAAACTAATAAATGTTATATATTAAACAATTTTTAACCTATTTTATTGAATATTCTTTGAGGGAGGCGTGAAAAAAAAATGTTTAATTATTAGGGAGCCTTGAATGAAAAAAGTTTGGGAACCGCTGGGTTAACGCATTATGTAGTTGCTGCATAAGTAAATAATATAATAGGACGATTACAATGATGATTAATTTAAAAATAATTGATATCGAGCATAGTATTACTATTTCACTGATATCTGTTATTAGATACATGGAGCAATTCACCCATATGTATATATATAATACGATCTATTATCGACGTAGTTAATACCATTATTTATAAATAGTAATACCACAAATTATAAATAAAAGTAGGTTGCAATAATATTACATATAATATGTCTTTGTGTACTTATGGTGAACTATTACAATTTGTTTTCAATTTATGAAGCATGACCAAATTATTAAGTTTAAGGTCAAGCCAATGATAGGGTCAGCAATTTTCAGGTAGGTTCATGGCCCAACCTACCTCATCCTAGGCGCCGCCACTGTCGGGAGGTATTAATATACAAGATTAGTTCACCCCCCCCCCCTCCAACAGTGCGATAAAAATTTTACTATGGCAACATTACTGTGGGTTTAGATGTATTTGTATTATATTACTGGTGGAAGGGGTCTCGGTGGAAGTGGTGCAGAACCGCGCGAACGCCGCGCTCGTGACGGTGGCGTAGCACATGCATGTGCTCGGCCTACGGCTTGTCGTCGAGAAGACGGAGGCCTTAGCGTTCACGAAACGTTACGGGCTGGTGGAACCCCGGTTACAGTCGAGCCAGACTATACAATTATGAGCGACCCATAAGTATCTAGGAGTGATTACAGAGAACAACGGGCGATGTTTGGTGCGCAGTTGCGACCATTGCGGACCACCCGTCTCATACAGCGAGGAGGATGTCGACGCGTTTCACACGCTCGTTTGTTGCGAGTCCTTTGAGTGGGCTAGAAACTTTCTTATACACGGTATATGTCATTTCCGGCCGCGCGACCTCATCGCTCAGATGCTGGAGTCCACGACCAATTGGGAAGCAGTTGCCCAATTCGCATCGGATGTGATCGGTTTGAAGGAAGATGTGGAGCAAGAGAGGCAATCCCTGCAGGGGATAGCTCCATCACGTGGTTGTAGGAAGATGAGGGTGGTCGCTAACCGCCCTTAATCGAAATTTGTGAGGGGAGGTGGGTTAGACGCTAAACTGTTGCTCTTCCCCATACTAGATAATTTTTTGTAAATATACATTTGTAAGGGGTGGTGTGGCCGGTGGTTGACCGGTTACCCACCTCAGTGAAATATTTTAATTTTCATTTGAAATAAACGATGGCGACACACTGCCCCAAGTATTGTTTGATAGGTATTCTGGATTTTTAGGGTTTTCACCCCCGGTAAGGAGTTGAGATTTGACGGTTATACTGAAAGTGTACGTCATATACGAATTTCACTGTATATTTATGTGATAATAAATATGTAGGAAACGTTTACATAAGGTGTATGTATATACGACAAAAATTTTAATGTTTTAAGAATTTACATTTGTTTTATAAGCACATAAACTCAGTACTAAATTGTATTAATTACAGCTTTAGATAAGTTCAAGTCTTCCGAAGGTAATATAGTAGTAATATTTTAAAATTTCTATGGGTACATTATTATTATCAATCAATTTATTAACAAATTAAAATTTTGTTATAGGCCATGCAAAAAAGTACTTTCAAATTATAAACGCTAGATCATTAGTTGAAGGTAATTTGAAATTATTATAATAACAATAACCGAATTATGACACATAATAATTGTTCTCTTATTGCAATTAAAGGCATCGATATTTTGAACACAATAATATCCGATTTCTTGCATTTTCAGATAATGCATTAGATCTAAATCAATGGTGCTCAAAAAATTGTGATAATGGTGATTAATTTGCAATCAAGATTTCAAAACATATTACAAATTTATGGTTTATGCACGTGTAATGCAATATAAAATGTCGTTGATAATTATATATTTTAATCAGTCTCGTTGGTAAATTAATTTTTTTTCAAAGTTTATCTATATGTGTGCTTTAAAATAATATTTTAATTTATTTATATATAAATTGATTTGATCCATTTGTTTTTATTTTTTTCGGAATACATCATTTTCACATTAAATATAAGCTAACAATGTGTGTATAATTTTCTCAAGAAGATGTTCGATTATTTTAACAGAAAAACATAAATTATGAACTTTTCAGACATTTTATTCGTCTTTCATGCATTGTATATCGTTTTTATTTTATTTCTAAATAAAAATGTGGTTTTATTGGTGATTAAATAAATATTTATGATTTGTGATTTGTTCTTTTTATAATTTAATGCTTTATATTAAATATATGAAGATTTATTGTGTATTTTATAATATTACTAGTTAAGTTCGACTATGATATACCTATAATATCAAAAAAATAAATCAATTAAAAATACCATTATCGATAATATATATATATATATAATAAAAAATTCGTACAATTTAAAATAAAATTGTTGTTCTCAGATTTATTTTATTTTTTATTGATCAAAGAAACATTGGTAGCAAAGGCCATTAGTTAGAATATATATATATATATATATTGTAAATAAATTAAAAAATGTAATAAAAAATAAATCAACCAAAAAAACCATTATCAATATTATATGAATATAAAATATAATAAATAAAATTCGTACAATTTAAAATAGAATTGTTGTTCTCAGATTTATTTTATTTTTTATTGATCAAAAAAACATTACCAACAAAGACCATTTAGTTACAATATATATATATGTATATATATATATATATATATATATATATATATATATATATATATATATATATATATATACAAGATGTAGCAAGGAAGCTTATATAATTCTTTTGGATTAACATTCCCGACACATATTAGTCTATTGTGTGTTTTGATAATATATCGGTGAATGTATATAGTTTGAAGAAAAAAATATTGAAAAAAACACCGTATATCCGCTTAAATTTATCGATGAGGAGAAAAAATATCATTTTGATTTACTTTTAACTAACGAAATCGAAAAATCGCAATACTTTTATATTATAAATTTCTCAAGACTCGTACGAAGTCAAATCACGTTACATAAAGAAAGCATATTTATATGTAAAAGGTATTTTTTTTGTTTTAACAATCAGAAAAAAATAAAATTAGGTGGTCAGATGGCACTTGAAAATCATAAAAAGTTATGCCGTACATATAAAGCTAATCGTTCTGTAATTACCGAAGGAAGGTACTAAGCTCGAATTTGATTCATGGGATATAACTCAAAGGCATCCAGTTGTTATATACGCGGATTTCGAAGTTTTATTGATAAAAACTTTGGAATCTACAGGTGAAAATACAATTAATTTTCAATCCCATCACCCGATAAGTTATAGATTATTGGTGAAAGCTTCAGATGACGTCTCAGCGAAACTACTTTAGAAGTTTAATTTTGATTTTATATCGTTAACGGTCTTGACCACGTCAGCAATACCATCCGCAAGCGTTTCTAACGCAAACAAGCTGCCGAATATCGGTATTAACGGTAATACGCCAACCTTTTTCGGTATTGGTATTACTCTGGGAATTATTAGTTTCTTATTTATACTTGATTATTTTAAATCTACTGCAACACATCTTTGTCATCTTCACCATGTTTTTTTCGCCGATTTTATTTTTTAATGCTTATTTAGTTTTAACAAGAAAAGGAATTATTTCCTTGTGAATACATAGATAATAGTCTAAATTAAAGGAAAATTAATTATCTCCTAAAAAAAAAATTTATAGTACTTTAACAGGTACTACAATTTCAAAAGATGATTCCGACCATGCAAATATTGTTTGGAATCATTTTCACATTAAAATTTTGGGTAATTATTTGGAGTGGTATTTGTTAGTGGGAGTGTTATTATTAAGTGATATATTTGAAAACATTCGGGATAAGTTATACAGACTTATGAATTAGACCCAAGTTTCTATTTTACTGCTCCGGGGATGTCATTCGTCTGTATGAAAAAGCATACTGGTGTTATACTAGAGTTATTAAATGATTATGATATAATCTTTTTTTGTGATCGAGGCATTAGAGGAAGTATAACATAAGCTGTTCAGCGTTATTCAAAAGCAAACAATTTTTCTACTCCCAAATTATATGAAAACGAACCCGGCACATGGATTGTTTATTTAGACGTAACAAATTAGTGAGTGTTAAAATAAATTGTATTCATTCATAAACATATGTGATATCCGGTAGTACATAAAATTAACTGCTATAAAATAAGAATAAAATACGATGGTAGGATAGTTTATGAAAGTAATTAATTTAAAAGTATTAGTATAAGTAGATATCATCAATCACAATTAATGAATAATAGTTAATATAATACTTTTCGAAAAAGTTAAGTTTAAAGATAAAATAAAATAAAATATGGGCACAACTCAGTTAAAAAAGGAATTAATAGAAATACTCATGAAAATTACGAATACGTATGATTTGACTGTTTCCTTTGATCCGCTATACTGTATCATTTACTGAACCTATTGTTTATGAATTAAAGCCAATTTTTATATTATTGATAATTCAAAAATTATTAGTATTATTGTATCTGTTTGTTTCTACTTCTTTTTCTTTTAGTGTAATCATTTTTTTTTTGTTTTAATGATATACTTTCCTTTTCTTCATATATTCAAATATTTAGTTTTTTTTCTCAGTTCATTATTTTAAACTATCATTCTCTAACTCAGGCATGTGAAACACGCGGCCCACGGCTAATTTCTATGCGACTCGTGGCTATCAATAGTAATTGACAAAATAAAAAAAAATAATGAAAAAAATTATAACATATTTATTTTATGTCACAACTATTTTAAATTCTTAGAGAATAGTATATTTGGTATACATCACTAGTTATTATACTGTCTTGTCTTCAGATAAATTTTCATCGAATAAGTAATTTATGGTTTTATATATATGTATATATATATATATTTATACGAGTAGATTATTAATAATTGATGTCGTCGATACGCGACACGCGTGCTTCCTCCATTGTCAACATCTAATCTAGTCGTTCGATAACCACCGTATTGTTCGAGTTTAAATTTTGTTGCATATATTTTACTTAAATGTAATAGTTGAAATGTCTCTATCAAAACCAAGTGGTAGTAATAAACGAAAAATTACCGATGAACATCGTCAATTTCAAGATAGTTGGAAACTACAATATATTCACTGTGAAATCAATCATAAAATAATTTGCTTAGTAATTTGCTAGTAGTATAAAAGTGTTATTAGTGTTACAAAGTTATACAACATTAAGCGACATTACGAACAACACAAGTCAAAATACGACCAGTATGATGGGATACTGAGACAAGACAAACAGAAAGAGTTTAAATCGGTGTATAATAATACTGTAGTAGTAATACTGTACTTGATGTGTTTGTAAAGAATAAAATTGAAAAATTTGTATAAAATATTTTTTTTTTTCATTAAATGTATGTGTGCGGCTAGCGTTGTAAAATATTTAATATATTTGGCCCACTTGATACCTTGAGTTTGATATGCCTGCTCTAGATGATATCGTTGAACCAATTTTTTTTTTTTTTTTTAGTTATTTTCCTACAATATCTGTTGTGCTATTAAAACTGCCTCCCTCATTTCATTACAATCATATCACTTACCATCAGTGATACACAGTTCAGCGTAAATAATTACCTACTATATCTTTCCCACTATGCGGGTATCAAAAGTCCTGTCATTGAAGTATGAGAAAGCGTTCACATTTGGTAGTATTATGTTATGTATCAAGATGAAAAAGATCATCAAACGTGATACTGATATGTTTAGTTTAGATACATAATTAGGTTAATAATCTATCAAATGTTACGATCATGCAGTGCAAACATAAGTTATAGATATTCATTATTTAATGCCGAATTAATTTTACCATTTTAGTTACATAAAATGTATTTCTGTATTTTAACTTAAATGTTTATCAATCCTTTAAGGTATTTAATTTATGAAGTAGAAAGTATGTTATTTTGAGTTACATATAAATTGACGGATGTTTATTTTAACACATACCTTGCATGTTAATTAATTTCATAACTAATTTATTATCTAAATTTAAGACTTTACATCTATATAAATAAAAATAAATTACCCCATGTATGACACATCATATCACTTGAGAATGACTCGACCGATTTTGGTGATTTTTTTTTCGTTCATAATTGACAGGACAAGGTTTGTAAATTATTAAATAATATCCTAAATGAAACAGTTTTTAAGAATATTGAATTAGAATTTAGTGTTCATGAAGTCTATTTCGTATTAAAAAATTGCACGTATATGACAACGGACGGTTGTTACGATAGTCATTATTGATGAATCACGGTCGATTTCGGGAATATGTCTTAAATCGTAAAATTCATCAACTGATCAATGTACCGACGTACAACATTGCCAAAAGATCAGCAATGGCAAAAGTATTATAGAAGTGAAAACTTATCATTTTAGATGACTGTACAATAAAACACAAACGAGCATTAGAGGTACTTGATTAAACGTTGAAATATTTGCGCATTAATCTTCCTCTTTGAAGGTACGATGATCCTGCTGGTTTGCAATTTTCGCCACCCATTGCTAGTCATTCCAAGGCCAACAACTGCTGATAAAATTAACGCTTTTTCCATGGGGCCTAACCTATTTAGTCTCTTTTTGGACGGAACATAAAATATCGATCATTACAAAGCGTTGCGATGAAAACATTAAATATACCAATAAATATTTTTTAAAACAATAAATTCCGATTTATTTTATTATACATATAATTATAAATTCATAAGTTTCACGAAATGGTTCACAAAAATATCAAATTATATAAATCCTTAATATAAACAGTACGTTCCGTGTTTGATTGGCCTAAGCATACCGACCGCACACCTTCTATTAGCTTGAAGTGCTACTCAAGAGGTGCGGTAAAGCAGGACCCAACCAATAAAGGTCAGATCCCGTGTCGTCTATGATCCACCAGCACTGAGCCGAAGCCCGTAGCCTTCCGGGAGTAATGCACGATAAATTTAAGTGTCTTGTGTGTTCCTATATCCTCTCAAGGGATTATATTTTTTTTACAATCTTAGCTCCGGTTTAACAGCCACTACGTGGTTGTTAGGTGACAACCGTTACTTAGGCACCTCAACATTGCGAGGGCTCTGCTTCCGGAGTGGTCCGGCGTGATAGTATGGCGTGCCCGCTACTGTGGCACCAATTAGGTTTTAAGTTGACGTTGGTTGGTCAACCAGTGGTATACACCTTTCCTACTATTCTAGCTCCCTAACCGGATAGCGGTGAGCCTGTCCAATTATAAATAATACTACCCTACATGTTGTCTTTCAATAAAATTTTGGTGATTGACGAAAAAATTGACGCCGGGTATATCGATGTAGTTTATATTGGGGTTATAGAAAATCAATTCTAAATATTATTAGTTTGAATAAAAAAAATATGAATTTAAAAAATAAAAATAAATTCTTATGCAATATTATTCAAAACTTCTTAGTTTGTAAAATCGTTATTTTTATAAAACATATTTAACAAAAATTCTACCGTTTACGAAAGTAATTAAATATGAATTATTAAACGAAAAAACTTCACAAAAGCGAAACATAGTAATACAGCTATATTTTATACTATCTATTTGTGACCTATTTTACTCTTACACCTTAAAATATTTTATATTTTATTCATTGTACACGTTGAATTAACCCGGCTTCGTCTGTAAACAGGTGAAATAGGATTGATTTGCTTCCAACAAAAATCGAATATCAAGAGAATTCATTATATTATTGAAGTGCTTTGGGATACACAATATTTTTTGTTTTTTTTTTTCTTGCATAAATGAACACATTTGAAGGATTACTGATGCGTGGGAATGCTACATAGTGCTTTCCATGTGAAAAAAAATATATTTGGCAAATGTAATCACAAACATGTAACGGTTGTTTTTAAACTTTGTTAATGTTCATTGCCAAGGCAACCTACACCAGAAACTTCAAGTGTTTAATGTCAAAACATAGAGGTGTTGGAATAATAGTAATTCTTAATAAAATTACGTCCGCTTCATTAATAATTCCATTTAGGATTGTTGCCTCGACGAATTTGCTCAACATCTTTTTCACTATAAGTGTAGTTCAATTGCAAATTCGTGTAGGATTAATGTTCCGGAGAAGAATGTTAAGCACTCCAATTTTCAATATCGAAAAGTGTAGTGGCTACTCTGGCAAAGCAAGCGAATTCTTAAATTCAAGCGGATAATTAATTATTTCAGAATGAATCATTACTGTACCTAATGTGAAATTAAGAACATCAATTTTTTCTCTTAATAATATAATATTTTTATATATTTACCAGCATGTTCTTATTTCTTAAGGTTACGAAATTTGTGCTACTAAGATTTTCTTCAATCTGGACAAAACATAGAAATTTCTTACTTTATAAAACAATTCACCTTGAATTATTATTCATTATCTGTTTGTTATCGTTTATTATTACTTATAATAAACTAACTCTAACAAAAAAAAATAAACTTTAAATTGTCATTCGTAATTATTAATTAAAGAATAAAGTATTAAAAGTAAAAATAAAATAAATTTATCGACTATTGCGTACAAACATACAAAATTGTATAATAATATAATACTGTATTTGGTTGTTTGTTTTCTACAGAGCAAATATATGGGAAATTTCGAATACCATTAGGTATACCGAGTTTCTATAAATTTTTTTCTAGGATTTTAAAAACTAATATAAAATTAGAAAGTTGTTCTATTTTGATATTAGTAAACAACTCTAAAAAACCTATTAGTTTAGTAGTTTATAATTTCAAAAAAATTAAATACATATTAATGTATTCATATTAATGATTTTAAAGAATTATGATTATTAATAACATTTTAAGTCCTGATGTTTATTTGGTTGTCACACTTTGTCAAGAAACTAAATTACAAAAAAAAAAAATATTAATAATGTATAAAAAAATTTATTAATATTATAAATTATAAATGTTTAAGGAGTTAATGATCCAAACCAAATAATGAACAGTTTCAATTACGCATTCAGACAATTGAGTATGTTATAATTTTCATAAAATATAAAGGGATATATACTGATTACACATCATTATTATTGATTTATTGAAAAACGATTCTTTTTCTTATATTTATTATTCCAATAAAATCTGTCTTAATGGACACCCCTCTAAAATGAACTATATAATTATGTGCCGGCAAAAAGATAGGCATTCCAATGTATTTTGACCTGTCTATAATGGACTCTTTCTATTACGGACGTGGATAGTAATATTTCACCCCAACGGTGATAACAGAATACAATCCTAGTTTAAACTAAATTATAATTGCATACATATACAGTTTACATCAGCTATTCCCACACGACTGGTGTACTCAGGGAATATACATCATTCATTATACTTGGCGACAAGTCTTATGGAAGGTATTTAAATGTAAAGCACGGTTTTTTTTACTTGCCGAATCAATCGCGGATTCTCGTTGACGTCAGGTACACATGAGTTTTGATGTTTTGATGACGTTTTGATGATAAATTTTATCTATGAATTACCCGAATTTACAAATAATGGACGAGCACACATTTCGTGTAGATGCAATTTAATTGTTCAAATATAATATACAAACATCGCAAGTAACACTAGCTGAGTACACGAGTCGAGTGAGACAGGCTTAACAGCGTTGTCGGTCGCGACACCGCAACGCGCGATTATACGTACAACATGATTACAATCAATTACTTACTCTTATATGTTGCCGATAAAGATAACGTTAACTGTGATGTTAATATAAAATTGCAAAAATATTTCAACCAGAAAACTAGCTGTCTTATAAACGTATAGAACGAATAGATTAATTTTTCAAATGTTCTTATTCAGTGCTTATTTATTATCAGTGACCATCAGAGTTTTTCGCAATGGCACCACACGTACCGAGTAAATCGTTGAGTTTGAAATAAAGAGTTGGAATTAGTCGGTATAAGGACACTAGTGTCCTTTCTATTTCTAAATTTGCTAAAAAATTTTATATCAGAACAATACAAGTGGCCCAAAATTTTAAAGAATAAAATTGAGACTTTTCGTCGATACAAAAAAAACGCTACAAATGAAAAGTCTCATCACTTGCAAAGAAATGGGCTACGTGAGTATTGAAAAAGTTGTTTTAGAGTGGTTCAACCGTGTAAACTTTTGTTCTAAATCAAATCCCATGGAAGCAAAGATGAGTAAAAAGACGACGACCAACCAAAACACTGAAATTAAATCATTTGAAAACAATTCAAAAGCACTTGGACAGCTTTTGCATCTAAAGGAATTTTACGTAAAGAAATGTAGCGGAAAAATGTTTTCACACGTGAATGATTTAAATAACTATCATGATTTGGAAATGTCAAAATTCAGAAAACAAATATTAATTCAATAATTTATCGAAAACTATAATTTTTTAATAGCTTTCTCGTATAAAAATATTCAAAATTTTATTAAATAGATAGAAACCTGTTTATAATGGACAACTGTCTATAACTGACACTTTTGATGGGCCCGTTGTGCTCATATAATTATACTCTCATACATGGGTGCCCGCAGGATATTTATCAGGGGGGGGGGCATATAAAAATTAAATACCAAAAAGTTCTTAAAAAAAATTTTATTCTCTGCAATCTACAAAATACATTAAAATTATATGCAATTTATTCGTTATTAAATAAAAACTGAAGTATTCGCGGTTGTTCCATTGCAAACCTTGTAATTAACTGTTCAATATTTTTTTCTTTTTTGCTATTAACTTTTTCACGATGAACGCTCAACATACATAGGCCATTTAATCGGTCTTCACCCGTCATAGACCTAGGCCAATTTTTTACTCTTCGTAAAATACTAAGATGACCTCTCTGCAGTACAACTTGTAGCTGGTAAAGATAAAAAAATTTGCAATGCAATTGTAATACTAGGAAAAAATATTTTACTATGTTCTAGTAAATCCATAATATCCATGCTTTGGAAGTCTTTATTTTGCCATAAACTATACCAACTTTCACTTTCAGCAAATAAATTTTCAATTTTATAAAAGTTGTAAATATTTTTTATGCTTTTAGTGTAATCTTCTTTTGTCATTTTTGTAAATAGTGTTGGGTGAAGATGTTGTAATGAAAAAGCAATACTATTATCTTTCTCAAATCTTTCTTTGATAGAATGAATTATTGATTCGAGATATGGCACAAAAACTGATATTCGATAATAGTCTTTGAGAGTTTCACATGGATAATTGTTTCTGTGAGATTGTTTTCCAGTAATTCTAGGACAAGTAATAGTAAAACCTATATCATTTACTATAGACATTGCATCAGTAAATAATAAATCAAAGATCTCATTTGCATTTATTCTATTGCTTTCTAACATTTCTAATAATTTCTCCACATGTTCCTGAACTTTATAAAGTTCCATTGATACACCTTGTAAAATATTAGTGACTGGTTCTAAGATGGCGCTGTATTTTGCAATTATTGTCATTGTAATTATAAATGAAAAATTCGAGATTGAGGAATATATATAAAGTGCACGTTGTCTTGTACTCGAGTTTATAAGACTATTAATAGATAAAGACTGAAGGTTTTGAGTTATTGAAATAAAATTTTCAGAAAATAGCCTAATACTCTTATACTTTGAAGACCAGCGTGTTTCACAAAGAAGGGGTATGTTAGGTATAAGTTTCTTTCGAAGAATACTTTCGCGATAAAATTTAATAATTTCTTTAATTGTACCAGTGGTATTACGAATAACCATAACTTTGTTGAAATCATCAATAACTAAATTTAATCGGTGATTAGCACAATGAAAAAATAAAGCTTTGTTATATCGGTCACGAATTAGTTTAGCAACACCACCTACTTTACCAGCCATTGTAGCACAGCCGTCATAACCTTGTCCACAAAGTTTAGTTAAATTAAGGCCACTATTTAATATAAATGATAAAATGTTAGTAGCATCTGATTCTGCGTTTAATTGATCTAACGGTAAAAATCCGAGGAATTCTTCTCGTATCTTTGAAGGATTTGACTGTTTGTCTAGAAATCGAATTACAATTGATAATTGTTCTACACCAGATATATCTGCTGATTCGTCAGAAATAATTGAAAACGCATTTGCAGCATTAGTTTCACACACTATATCTTCTTTTAATATCTTTCCACACAACGTAATTAATTCATTTTGAGTTCTATGGGATGAATATTTAGCATTTCCCACATTCGTTAAAAAATGATCTTTCATTATCTCATCGCCAGATTCAACACGAAAATGTAATAAATCATGAAAAACACCAGAATCTGATTTTTTCCCTCGTAAGGGAAGGTCGTGTGTTCCACAAAACAAAATAGTTGATATAATAGGTTTTAATTTTTGTCTATTAGTTTCTATTTCTTTATGCATTTCAGAACTTATTTGTTCAATAACACTCATTTATTTACCATTCATAATATCCATAAAATCTTTTGCTCTTGATATTGATTCAGAGTGCCAATTGGAAGACAAAAGTATTTTAGAAGATGAGTGAAAATCCTTATACTTTTTAAACGGTTTCATAATAAATCCACCTTTTACGCCTCTATGAATTGATGGCTTGAACAATACACATATTCTACAAAAAGCTCCTTTCACACCCTCCACAGCTGAATATGTCAACCATGAACCGTTTTCATGCAACCATTGATGTCTAAATGCTCGAGTACTTCCTAGATTTAAATCGCTCTTAAAGTCATAAATAGTATTCGGTACCCAAGGATTACGTAAAAGTTCAAATTTCAAAGAATCGTCAATATTTGTGACGTTTAAATATTTTCCAATATCTTTTTCATGGGTTATCACATCACCAACGTCATTGTTTTTCGTATTTATAGTAATCAAAGCATTTTCAACAACACCGTCGACACGCGATTCCGATGACTCGGTATTATTTATTTCAATTGAAATAGATGAAGCTTTACAAAGTTTAGGTTTTTTGAAATAATTTCTGATGTCCATAATTATAATTAAACAACGAACCCTGTTTAATTGAATACAAAAAATACTAAATTGAAAATAATGTCAATATTCCACTATAAGTACTTATAATACTAATACAAAATGATAATAATATTGTATCCTTCGTTACACGAAACAAATCGTCGGAAGGGGCCGGATGCTAATAGAGTGGCCAGTTATTTCGAACGAAAAGCTATATGTATATATATATATATATATAACAAAATATGTATACAACGAATAGACAGTAATATATTAAAGTTGTAAAACAAAATAAATAAACATGCAAATAATGGACTGTATTATGACTAAGTAATGAAAAAATATCGATACAATGTTCATATTGGCTAAAAGATAAAAGGGGGGCGACATATGCAATAACGAAGTATAAATTTATCACGTAACCAGTTTATACGAACTATACAAAATAAATAGTAAAAAATACAATTATATTAATATATACAGACAAATGTATTAAACGACCTGGTTTTAAGTAACCACAGACAGGTACATCTAGTTGCGACAGCAACAAGGACCGACGCGGGCAAAACGATAAAAACGAACGAGTGCGGAATATGTTATATAGCGAATACACACGAGGATGTCGAAACGGCGATAGACGGTCGGTTCAAAAGTCACAACGGTGTTGGCACGAAGGGCCCAAAACGAATAATTCGCACGCGCGAAGGGCAGCGAAGGCGAAAAGTGTTAAGTTCACGACGAACGCGGTATGTGTTGTGTTGTGCGTTAGCGTTGTCTCGTCTACGCCGACCGTGTATCAGCGACTACGGGGAATAGGAGCGGCGAGGGAGGCTATCACAACCGAACAAATATAATACATACATAAATTCACGTGTTTTACCATAGACAGCGTGTTGACAAATAAAAATCAATATCTTTTATAAGCTCCGGTCATTCCAGAACTTTCGTCAGACTACTCTATCGCAATAATCGGGGAATATTCTAGAACGCCGGTTTTTCCCTTTGTTTATTGTAAACACGCTGGGCGGCGCACGGCGCGTTGTTTTCAACGTCGCCATAATGTAATTGAATTTCGGTCTACATAATATTTTATTTAGATATCGATAAAAAAATAAAATTAGATAGCAGGTCCCGCCGGTAAATCCAATTATTAGTTCAAAAATTTTCATATTGATTATTATATTTTTAGAACTTTATAAATCATATCATTATGAAGGTCTATATTAGTGTATAAACAATATATTGTTCTTTTTTCTTTGTTAATATTAAATTTATGAACTAATACTAATCAAAATATCAATGAAATGTTTATTTAAACAATAATAAAATTTAAAAATTTCAGAGTATATATTTGAAATTTTGAAATCCAGGGGGGGTCAGATGCCCCCCCCCCCCCCGAGGCGCCCATGCTCTCATATAATAAAACCGGGAGAGAGTTATAGATTATCCTAGGATATTATTACCTCCCAGTAATATAATACTAGTATATCTATACCCTTAGTAATGTTTTGCTCGTATGATATTACATCCCTTGAGTGGGCAGGAGGTAAGAATATTCTAGTATATAATTACCTACCAGTTATTTTTATCTAGGATATTATAAGTCCGTGTATTAAATATAGAATTTCAGATTTGTTTCATACCGCTTACATAATCCCAGTACATTGTTACCCCCCGGTAGGAAAATAATCCTATATTTAGCTATTACTATGGTGTTATTGGTTATAGAGACACAAATTTAACGTAGTACATTTTAGGTAAAGATACTTTAAGTCACAAGTCCAATGAGTTAACTCCCAGATAATGAAAGAGGAAAGGTTCAATTTTAAAAATCATCGTATTGAATTCAATTTTAGTCGTAGAAGATTTGTGATAGCATAGATATCAAGCAAAGTGTTAGAATAATTATGTATCAATTATAATGTATAATTATGTAAATTCAACCTTTGTGGATATAATGTGAGTAATTTCGTATTGTATTGAATGTAAATAGCTTGCAGTTTTGGGTCCATTCTTTTTTGTTTCAACTATATCATCATAATTAATAATAGCAATCCTTGCCTCAATAAATTTACCTTTATTAAAACTAGATTCATTTTCAAAATGTCCTCTTAAATCTTGTCCTTGAACTTCTATCACTCTCAAAATGATTGCCTTCATATATTTTCTATTTTCCATTACTAAACGTTCATGTTGGTCCGAAATTTGAGATAAAACAGAAGTATTTTTTTTTAAATTTTTTTTATATTCCAACCATGATATTAAACATTGTTTAGGCTCACCAGATTTATCATAAAAAGAAAATCAGTTGGTAGACATTGCAGTTTTCCAATTTTCATACCCTATACTTCTATAGTTAATGTCTAAATTAGTTTTTAATTTATTCTACAATGAAACCAGTATGAAAAATATTAATTTTTACTGTATTCTAATAATTTAAAATGTTCATACCAGTTGTAATTGAAACTCTTCATTATTTTCATTCAGGTGACACCATACAATGTCTTTGGATATATTTTTAATTTTATTTGAGTAGGATCCTCATCTTTGGTTTGACATCATAAGGACAAGGAGTTTTTCGAAAACTTTCTGGTTTTGTTAGATATTTCTCAGCTACTTTACGTTCAAATTGTGTCCCAATACTATACAATTTTTATTGTTGTTTTCGTAACTTGAATCGTCACTAAACAATCAATACATATAATATATATAAAAATTGAAAATATTTAAACATTTAAAAATATTAAATATTATAATTAAAATTTTAAAATTAAAATTACTAGTTTTTAAATACATACGATTTTACTAGATATATTATTTAAAATACATAGTTAATTAATTTTATTATAAATTAATATCTATAAATAGGAGAGGTTTAGAACATAAATGTATCGTCATAATTAATAAATATTAATTAATTTAAAAAAAGCATATATTGTATAATGAGTAAACTTTATAATTATTATAATTATACTTAAACTTAAAACAAAATACTAACTTCACCAATTTAATAAAAATCCAAAATGAAAAATATGAATAGAAGCTAATTATAAAATAATAATATTATTACACAACTCAAAAAATATTTAAACAAACTCTGTTTTAGAAAACTATACTACTATTTAAGTCTAAATTTTTACATGAATACACGATGGAAATAATAATGTATAATAATACATTGTATGGCATTTTTTAAACTTTTTGATATTAATGTACAATGTTATGAATAACAAATATTGAAATATTATTATGTTATGAATAATAATATATCATTAGAAAAATGAATTTATACTAACCAACTTATATTATTGTCATCAAAATCATCATCGTTAGAAATTAGTTCTTCATTACATTCAATGACAATACTGTGAAAAAAAAATTAATAAATAGGTATTCACAGACCACAGTTAATTATTGATTAGGTTTATAACACAATTGTAAGAAAAATTAAAAATATCTAGTATAAAACACTTAAAAGTTTTTAAGACACTTAAATTTAATTAAAATTTAATAGGTGATTTTAAATAATTAGTAATATTACACGAAGTTTTCGAGATGGAGCATTTTGATTCCTTGTATTCTAGCTGATTTTCAGTTGTGTTACCTTTTTTTTTTTTTTGACTTAATTAAGAAATTGCTAATGTTATTTATCATTGATATATTTTTTGGCAGAACAAATAAAATAAAACAATATACAAAGACATTCGTTGTTAAAAACTAATAACAAAATGAATACAGTTAATACAGCAGTCAGCACATCAACAATAGGTCAACGCATTATGTAGTTGCTGCATAAGTAAATAATATAATAGGACGATTACAATGAAGATTAATTTAAAAATAATTGATATTGAGCATAGTAATACTATTCCACTGATATCTGTTATTAGATACATGGAGCAATTCACCCATATGTGTATATATAATACGATATATTATCGACGTAGGTAATACCATTAATTATAAATACAAGTATAACCACAAATTATAAATAAAAGTAGGTTGCAATAATATTATAAATAATATGTTTTTGTGTACCTATGGTGAACTATTACAATTTGTTTTCAATTTATGAAGCATGACCAAATTATTATGTTTAAGGTCGTGCCAGTGATACGGTCAGCAATTTTCAGGTAGGTTCATGGCCCATCCTATCTCATCCTAGGCGCCGCCACTGTCGGGAGGTAATAATATACAAGAATAGTATACCCACCCCCCTCCTACAGTGCGATAAGATTATACTATGGCAACATTACTGTGGGTTTAGATGTATTTGTATTATATTACTGGTGGAAGGGGACTCGGTGGAAGTGGTGCAGAACCGCGCGAACGCCGCGCTCGTGACGGTGGCGTAGCACATACATGTGCTCGGCCTACGGCTTGTCGTCGAGAAGACGGAGGCCTTAGCGTTCACGAAACGTTACGGGCCTGTGGAATCCCGGTTACAGTCGAGAGCCAGACCATACGATTATGAGCGACCCATAAGTATTTAGGAGTGATCCTAGAGAACAACGGTCTCTTCTCTTGTTAGGGTGTTTCGTTGTGAACGATGACCCCTACACGCATCAACAAAACGTTGTATCCATGCGACCAATCGAATCATTCGTGTGATTGATGAGCAATGGACAGCAAACCATTCCTCATTGATATGGACTGTGAGAACTCGAGCGGGAGTTATATCGGGCAACTCCGATAATTCTACAAATGGAGTAACACATGACCATTCACTTGAAGGAGTTGTGAGAAAGAGAGGGCCTTGCCAATATAAAGGGTGATCAATGAGTTGCCGAGGAGAAAGTCCGCGGGAAGCACTATCCGCAGGATTTTGTTTGGACGGAATATACCGCCAAACGCAATTAGGTAATAGTGCATGAACGTTTCCCGCACGATGAGTCACGAACACTTTAAATGACACTTGAGTAGTGGTTAACCAGGATAAAACGACCGAAGAATCGGACCATGCAAAAACATCTGTTATACAAAAACGAGAGCTGCATATCAATTGTAATCGAGCTAACCAACGGGCGAGTAGCACGGCTGCACATAATTCCAACCGCGGAATGGATTCAGCCTTGATAGGAGCTACCTTAGTCTTGCTTCCGACATAAAAGATTGAAACCGAACCCACATATGATACAACACGAAGGTATGCTAAAACTGCATACCCCTTTTTTGGCGCATCACAAAAACCGAGTATCTGAACAGTTGATTTTTCCGGCACATGAATACATTTCGGAATTCTAATATCGGTCAGAGCAGAAAGTTCTTCAATCCATTCTGACCATCGAGATTGGATATGACCGAGCAACGGATCATCCCAAGCGCAGCTTTCTTGCCAGATACATTGCATAATTGACTTGGCTTCAAAAACGACGGGGGCCAAGAATCCTAGCGGATCATACAGACGAGCAATAGCGGATAATACTCCACGTTTAGTGGTCGCAAGCTCTATAACTAAATTTGTGTATGAAAATTCATCTTGTGTGGGAGCCCATACCAAGCCGAGGAGTTTTATGTTAAAACTACCCGTACCCTCGCTGATGAACTCAGCTGCACCGATCATCCAATCTTCCTCAGACACCTGTTCGATAACTTCGGTAACATTCGTGGCCCACTTTTTCAAGATTAATCTAGCGTCCCCTAAAACATGACGCATATTTTGTTGAAGTTGCAAAATATGTTCGACGGAATCTGCTCCAGTACAAATGTCGTCTACATATGTGTGATACCGTAAAGCCTGCTGGACTGCGGGAAAATCAGTAGCATTATCAGCGATGTCGTGAAGTACTCGAATTGCTAAATATGGGGCACAACTAACTCCATAAGTAACTGTCTTCAATTCATATTCTTGGATGGCACTATCAGGCGACTCATGCCATAGTATATATTGATAAATTCTGTGTTCTGGGTGGATCCATATTTGCCGATACATTTTGCAAATATCAGTCGAAAAGTCATATTTGTGTGTGCGAAACAACATTAGCACATCTACAATATCAGATTGCAACTTAGGACCAGCATATATGCACTCATTCAACGACGTACCCGTGCCTGACTTCGTTGAAGCATCAAAAACCACCCTTTTCTTCATATCATTCCCAGCTCCTTTAACGACCGGATGATGAGGAATAAAAAAACTCCCGGACGCGTAGCCAAACACATATGTCCAAACGCCTCATACTGTTTCATGAAGTCCACATAGGAGGTACGTAGCATTGGGTCACGATTAAAACGACGTTCTAAATTTTCGAACCTTCTCAAGGCCATTCGACAAGAATCTCTCATCGATGTTCTCGATGTATGAAACGGCAATGGCATGGAATACCGCCCGTCAGGTTCCCGACGCATGTTCTTAACCACAAGATCTTCACATTGTGCATCCAAAGTTACATTTGAACATGGTTCCGGTTCTTCAATTTTCCAAAATTTCGTAAGTAGTTGCTCTAATGATGGAGATACTGACGTCAACAACATACTAGATGAAACGACGTCATTGGATTCAACGGCATCAATGAGTACCCACCCAAATATCGTCCCAAACGCGGCGGGTAATCCGTCTTTAGCAGATATACGCTTGCCATCCATAATTACTGAAAACGTATCTGCTCCGAGTAAAGCATCAATTGGGCCACATTGATCGAACGTTGGATCAGCTAACGCAAAATGATCAAATTGAGATTTGACGGTAGGAGGTAGAGAACACCGTGGCATATCTGCCGTGATACTAGGTAACACCCAAGCTTTTACTTCCAGTTCAGGCTTCACAGCATACCGAGGAGTGACACGACACTCAACGATACCTGCAACCATTGGTATCGCGGAGCCAGATAGACGAGTAAAAGGTAATGTCCATTTCGACATACGAAGCCCTAGACGTTTGACACAGGACGTGGTTATGGCATTAGCTTGGGAACCAGAATCTATGACCGCTCGTATAACTTGTTTGGTTCCACAATGGTCACGTACATGAATCAAAACTGTTCCTAATAACACATTCTTGACAGGTTGACAACTCATGAGTGATGCGGCAGTTGGACATGAGTCACAATCTGATTGATTGCTTGGCAGTGACACCTCTCGATGTAACAACGTGTGGTGTTTATTGGAACATTGAGCACAAACAGCGGTACTCAGACATTTATCGGTCCAATGTTTTCCTGATAAACAATTAAAACACAATCGTTTCTTGAGCACCAGGTGACGTCTATTCTCAAAACTCATCGCAACAAATTTTGTGCAGGATGCACTTAAATGAGACCCATTGCAAATGGAACACAACAAATTGGAAATCTGGCCCGGTTCCGTGGCCACAAACATCTTCTGAGGCTATCGTTTAACATTAGTGTTACCCTGATGCGATGAATTCGGGTCAACGTGATGTTGACGCGAGTCGGTTACACTCGAAACGCCAGCATTCTCAAGGATTCACACCCGGTCCTTAATGAAGGTTATTACATCCTTTACAGATGGAAAATCCTCGGTGCATGACGATTCGAATAATTTACGCACACCAAGTGGCAGACATCGCATCGACAGAAACGATAAAATAAAGGCTCCGACGTCCGGAATCGCTAAAGACTGTAATAATGTAACGTTTTCGTCAAATATCTGTATAATTTCTCGTTAGGGTTAACCTAACCCGATATTGACTCTTGGGTCTGAATAGGCGTAGACAAAAGTCGCTCCACCAAAATATTGGCCAATTGCCGTGGTTTATGAAATCTCTCTACTAACGCGGCCCATGCAAGAGGATAATTATCGGTAGACATGACGAAACCCTTGATTACAGCGGCTGCTTCTCCGTCTAAAGCACTGCAGAGGTAATGATACTTTTCCACATTGGACAGATTAGGGCGTTCTTCGATAAGTGAAAGAAAGCGGTTGCTGAAAATAGGCCACAATGATAGATCTCCACTGAATCGAGGAAGTGGAATCTCGGGTAACCGAATTCCAGACTGTATATTCGTCATACCCGCACCCATCGGTTGAGTCTGAATAGCTGAACAGGTCGGTAGCATACTCGTATGACTCGAGGACAAATCATTAGGTACGTCGGAAACTAACGATACGCGAATTGCAGCCATATTAGCACACATCTCACTGACTTCAGAGTCCAGTACAGTGGAAAATTCTGAAGATTGATCTAATTCGATAAGTGCGTCTAACACAGCATCGTTTTCTGCTTGAAAGTTGGCCCACAACAACTCGGTCTTTTTGACATTTCTAGAAATGTCGGAATCAGTAGCGCATCCTTCAACACGGTTTTGTTCATTTCTAAAATCGCTTGTATTCCAGATATAGCTTGACTACGTTTTAATTGAGCGCGCGTAAGCGCGCGTAAGCGCACGTACATCACGGGTAGTCATGATAAATCGCTATCAATGCTCACAACGTACAATTAACAATACGACATATATAAATACATACACGATATACTCATATCTAAGACGTTATTACACAATAACAACACCAAATTATATTAATAATATTAATAATAATATTTGAGGGTAATACTCAACTCTCAGCCCGAACCACGCTCTGCTACCATATGTTTCTGCCCACCGGCCTATTTGTTTTGTGGATTGACGAACGGGTTGAGTAATAACAAATATTATTTTTCATCCAACACGGAAACTAAATGTATTTAACAAACTTATAACACACAATAATACACTTCAATGTACTGACGGTGAATACGCACGACGAGACGTCACGGCACTCGTCGACCGCCGCGAAGAAAAATCTGTATATTTCGCTAGCCGTCTGGGCCAGCACTGTACTAAAATTATCGCCACCGCGAACGACTCGACGACGACGATAATTGCGAACAGGAAACTCCGTCTATTCACAAAAATACATGCGTCGCCCGTTCATGGGTCGTGCGCCTTATCGCGGTCGGTAACCACCATAACATAGTGGCGCGAATAATATTTTACCGTTTATATTTTAATATCGCATTTACTCAATCGAAATTAATTATATAATTTATCTGTGTAGAAGAATTATATGAATTATGTGATGGTAAGTGTTTAAATTATAACATAAATCATTGATGTAATGGAAATTTCGATCAACACATTACTATTTATATTTCTCTATAAGAAACCACTACGGCTGCGGCTTGTAAATCAACAATTTTCTTAAATAAATGTAAGTAAAATAGGTACTTTTATAAATATTATAAAGTGTTTAAACATAATAATCAGAACAATATTTATGATTGTACAATAATTATAAATAAATAATGAAAAACAACGATAAAACATTGTATGATTATAAAAGACTATTTCAAATAAATTCAGTTGAAAAAACTCACAGTTAGTAGTGATTTGTGAATTTAATAAATTTCAAACAAGTAAATATTAAAGATAAATGGAAAAAAATATTTAAAAAAAACAGTTAAAAAAGAACGTATTTCCTTATACAATAAATGAGATTTTATTATACAAATATTTGCACAAAAATAAACATATAGATATACTTATTTATATATTTCCTCTTCGTCAGCTTGTGACGGAGCTCTCGAAGTGACCAACTCGTAATCAAAATAATCAACTTGGTTCGGTTAAACTATAATTTTAGTGTATTATGCAAGGTATTAATTTTACAAATGCGTCAGGTAACAATAACAAATTTGTGTACAGTTTAGTATTTTACAAACTTTATCTGGAGTGAAAATTTTATCCTATTAGTTCCCATGCCTAAGAGAGACAACAAAACACTTAGTTTAAGTACCAATCCGAAATCTACGTGTTCGTGATGGAGGACACAGCACAACTCTCAAGTGGATAGAGTAGAAGAGATTCAGCGGTTCTTCGATCCTCGATGGCAACAGCTGAATTTTGTATTGATGTTGTTGTTCCTTAGCGTGATTGTGGGTTGAGTTTATCGATTACTTGTAGGTGTGATTACTTCGTCTAGTTGCAAATAAGTCTCCAAAATCAAATATATAATTGGTTTTATCTTACGTTTTTGACAAGGTAAGGTAGGTGGTTGTGAATTTGGCTTCTGTCATATTTGTGTACAAATGTATTATTGTTTGTAGATTGTCTGAAAGGGTGGTCGGTTCCCATCAATGTACGCCACCGTCAACATGATTCCGGCCTCTTCGACACATTGCTGTCTCTCTTCAATATGCCTCTAATTTGGTTTCCCATTGCTAATTACACCATCGTTCTTGGTTACCATTTGTTTCGGTTTCCTATATTTGTTCATTACTTTTCATGGTTGAACGTCCTCCAAAGATGTTGAATGCGTTGCACGTTCGTCAAAACGGTGCACGTTGTCGCATCTTTTCGTTGATAGATGACTCCATGTGATCGGGTAGATACATATCTCACCGTCGTATAGCACTGCTTTTACCCGTACAGTCACAAGATTAACTGTCCATTAAGGACCAGTACAGCCATCACAAGCTCTCCATCCGTCATTGTGATACGCTTTCTGTATCATTGATTTCCTAAATAACAACTTAGATAATGATACTTTAATGATAGGGAAAACCATTTATACCCAGTATTGATACGTTAATTTTTTAACATGCAAGTCGTTCTTACTATTGATATAAACGCCTAGTATTTGAAATTATAAACTTTCTCAAATATATAGGATCCTATTGCTTATATAAATCCTTCGATTGTCATTTAGCTTTCTTATAGTGTTTTTGAGAGCCAATTAAAACATTGCGGAAAAATAATAAATATAACATATGAATAATAATATTGCTTTCATAAAGTATATTCTGCATAATGTTTTTACATAACATACTTTATTATGTTCTCATAAGTTTAGGATATTCCCAAAATTATCAGTGCCTTCCATAACCTATGTATGTTTTAACTGTGGATAACAATATACTTGTATGTTATATACAAACATTAATTACAGATAATTTCTGAGTTCATAATATTTGTACATTATTTGTCTTAATTTGAAAATATAGTCAGTTATGGTGTATCCTTTCATAAACACGCATTGGTAATTCTATTTTTTGTTTCATTGATATATGGGTTAAGTTCTTTTTATCTCAATGATGTCAGGATTTTATAGCATAGTCCAGGAAGATATTTCTCAATGATTCTCATTATTAGTGAGATTAATCTTTTTAAATATTGGGCATATTTTCGAAATTTTCATACTTCTAGAATGGTCTGGGTTTTCCATATTGGCAAAATGAGTTGATTGACTCTGCTTACCAATATTGTACTGCCTTTTTTAAAAATTTCTGAAACTATGTTGTTCCACACAGGAGTTTTATTATTTCTGATTTTCATAATTAAGTTCTCGATTTCTCGTGTTTCTGTAACACTAAATCTATTTCTGCTGTTTAGTAGTCTTAAATTGATCTAGATTCCGTTCTTCCGTTGGCCGATTAAGGAAGAAATCCAATATTTGTACATTTTATTTTACTATGGATTTCTATATCTTCCATTTTTTAAACAGTCTAAAATTAAAATGGGGTATTGATTAGAATATATATATTAGACTTTCTATACGTATTTAACACTTTTTATATATCCACCATATCTTCAGTTGACTAGTTTGTAGTTAATTTGATTATGTATCATTCATTCCCATTTAAGTATATTTTTTCTAGGAAAATACGTTATATATAAAGCAATACTTGACATATTCTAGATCTTCATAAATATTTCTTTTTATGTTGTTACTTCTTCCATTTGTTCGGATATAAACATTTATAATATTTACGTTGAATATTTTTCCCCAACATGCTGGTGTCCGAAATACTATCATTGAAGTGTAAGAAATTGTTCACGTTTAATGAATTTAGTAGTACTTTGCATTAAATCAAGATGAAGATAAATAATAATATTTATATATTTTTAACTAAAATAATTTTGCACTCCTTTAGTGTACATACATTATATAGAAGAAAGTATGTTATTTTGTATTAAATATAATTTAATGGGTTTTTTTATATAAACGCATATCATGTATTAAAGTATGATACTAATATATAATACATCAAAGTATTTTATATTTTATTTATACAATATGATTAAAATAAAATATGTCTGTAGGACATATAATACATTTTCATAATACACAATACATTTACATCATCACCAAGAATAGGCTATCAAATCAGATATTTTAAATTAATATCAGATTGCTATACATATGATTTAGTCAGAGTATTGGTCTACATGTAAAATGCATCAAGAACTATCGTTTCTCTTAGTAATATAAAAATTTAATATATATACATCCATATACTTAGGATAGTTTTTGATTCACATTTATTAAATGCTTTAAATAATAAAATATAGAGAATGTCCTAAATGGGTGGAATTGTTTGTATTACATTCAAGGCTGTAATTGAGGGAGGAAGGGCTTCAACACTTCCCATCCTTGAATTTGTTTAATAACCATTGTTGGATACTAAATAAATAAGGCCCGGCCGCCCCACTGATCGCGGTATATTTGGTCTCCGTCCCGGTAACAGGCGCAATAAGGTCGCCGCCCAACCGGTCGATCGAAAAGCTCTCTTTTCCCATGCAACGTGAATGAGACGGCAACGCGAACACACACATCATCGCATCGGCAAATTTGGAGAGCGTCCGTACTATTATATTGATTTGTGTCCAGTGATTGAGTTTGGCACATCCGTACTAGCACAAATTCGATCACGGCTCTCGTGCCATTTTGCAAGTGACGTCTTCTCTGTCGTCCAACCGTCATCGTCTGTCATTGCACGCTGTTCCGGATACCATGGGAGTCAGAGTCGTACTCTCAGATCAGGTTGTACTCTTCCTTGATACATTTGTAAAGAGTCTATAAATATTTATATAAATATCTTATTTTCAAAATAAAATAGATAACAATCCGCATAAGGATTTGTCCATTACTATTCCACATCTCATAATTCTTTTCCATTCGCTCCCGTTCCAAAAATAATTACGAAAGGTAATATGACCAATGTTCAAGAGATTATAAGCGGTTTTTTAAAGCTTCTAACAACCAGATATAATAAACTGAATTTATTAAACTAAATTTTTAAGGTGGAGATACACTTTTTCACGATACGTGTTAACCTGCATTTAGACATAATTTTATCATACACAACATAATCTAATTTTTAAATATAGTAGTTGAAAATATATGATTAGGTTTTAACCCCCCCCCCCACCAATAAAAAAAAACTGTATTCCTACTACAGCCATGATTACATTCATAGAAAATGATTTAATATTTTTTAGATTATTCAAGAGGATACATCGATTATATTCAGAATTCCACATCTATGGGTAAAAAATCTCTTAATAATTGACATTTATATTAAAATTATTCATAATTCGATTTTCGATTTTCGCTTTTAACTGATATTTATATTATGATAATCAATAATGTATTATCCTTATTAAATTAAGTTTTATTTTCATTTACACGTTTTTAATATATTACATACCTACCAAAAATGATATATTATATACTTGTTCCATATTAGCTGTATAAATTTATATCGATATCAATTGAACGCGAAAAGAATTTACATTGTAGATTTCCTTAACGGTTATATTAAAATATACTACAAAATTAAAAGAAAAAACTCTGATTTAATTGTAGTCAATCTTGTGCTGGCAATTACAGTTTTATGTTTTTGGAAAACTGAAAATAATATGTAAATCTAGACATAAAGACAAATGTCATCATATTCAATAATTATAATAGTATACCAGCTTCTCTCTAAAATGTTTTTTATATTGATTTATAATTGCTCTTAACTCTTTGGAGCATGGCGGGCTATAAAATAACTCACCAAAATAAAAGCTTTATCTGCATCATGGTATAAAATATAATTCACGAATTTATTTTTGAATTTTATTATTTTCTTGCCTATTTTGTTGAAAAAGAAGTTATATTTAGTTATAAATATACTTTAGTAATGTGTGTAATTTTATTCTATTTATTTCATATAAAATTTGGGTTGTTTCATATCACGATTTCGCCAAATACCATAATATACCATAATATATAGGTTTATTTTTATAAAATTGGTTTTGATGTGGTAAAATAATTGTATTCTTTGTATATGATACGGAAATAATAATATCTACATGCGACATTAAATGTTATTTTGATCATAATCCCTATACGAAATTTAACTCACCGTTTATGACGTATCGTGCCAAGAAGTTATATTTGGTTTATATTCAATATTTTATTTTGTTAGTAAATCAGTGAAAATACAATTATTTAAACCAACATTTTTAAATAATAAAATTAATAGAAGTTAGTATTTAAGGAATTATGACTTTTTTAGGAATTGTTTCTGTATTTCTGAATTTATTAGAAATGAAGAATATGCATACTAACCCAAAAGATCCACTAGGAAAAGATGCACACTTTTTAACTCAAAAATCGACAAATTAGAACAAATTGGATGTGTTCAATTTGCAAAATGCCATTGTGTTTAAATAAAAACAAGACAATATTGGTACAACTCCATACAAAATACAAAGTTAATATTAAAAGTGAAATTAATAAAAATATAATTAAATAATTAAATTTCTTAATAATTTAAATATATATTATTATTTAAAATGAATATGTATATGTATTATTTTTATGTCTTTAAACTCAGTATCGTTCCTAGTTTGTCTTGCATTTAGCATTTATCTTTACAGAGATAATTGAGTATCACGGGTTATGATATAACCCACATATCTAAATTCAATACAAAATTTAATTTTCTTTCAATATTTTAAATTTTTATATCAGCGAACTAATAAAAAGTCAGTAAAAGTAAAATAAATTGTTTTTACTCAAAAAATTGATTCGTTTGCAGTTAAGATTTTTCCCCATAGAAATTGCCATGCACCAAAGAGTTAAATTCTTAATAATAATTTAACGTTAGAATGTTTGTAAATTGTATTCATTTAAGTTTAATTTCAGGCAACACAAGTTTTTTTTCTGATATTTACTTTATTTCTAGACGGGGTCTTATATATAGAAGCTTATTGTCAATCGTTTTCTAGTAGGTACCACAACTAACGAAAATTTAGTATTTTATTATTATTATATTTTTCGTGTTTAGATCACTAATTACAAAAAATATACATAATTTGATTTTTATTGAATTATTTTTTTTAATTGATTATTTTAGCATCTTCACCATTTATTTATACGTTTTTGTGATAATGCAAATAAAAAGGGAATTTTTAAAAAATTATGAAATACAATTGTATACATAAATTGTCTAAAAATACCAAATCATCATTAATTATATCTATAGAATACTAACATTTTTATGAATTAATGATAATTTATTTATTTTTATTTCTAATATTTTTCTTGTTTTGTTAAGAATATGATGATTGTATAGGTAAGATTCTTTTAAAGCATAAGTTTAGTTAGTGAATAAGAGGATAACGTAAAACATTTTCTTTGCTCTGCTCTGGGAGATGGCATATGTTCTCTTCATTGAGGAAACAATACAAAGTTAACTATAAATCCTTTACGTCTTTCGCTTAAAATTAATAATAAAAATTTAAATTAAAAAAACAATAACATTATACTCATCTATCATATGTAAAAAAATGGACAATGAGCAGACTCATTGGCCTTATTTAATAAATAAACCTATACATCTACTCATGTATGCATATTTTTAGTAAATTATTAATAACTAATACTATTATTCATATTATTTTAAATTTGTATTTACTCGTACTTTCAATTTATTTTTTATTATATAATCAATAGCGTAAAAATGCATATAGTAGTATAATTAAATAATACTATATTAATTCTTCTAACTTCTACAGCGCAAATAAAAGAACATTTTAATTCACAAGGTAAAAATTTTAGGTTTTTGAGTCATTATTGCAAATGCTAAAGATTTTAAACAATAACAAAATTTTATACACATATTTAAAAATAACTCTGCTTAGAAATATCAATAACTAGTAGTGTAATAATATAGTTTATGAATGTTTTATAAAATACTAGCTGAATACCGGTGCGTTGCAAGGGGCAAATGTAGAATATTTCACGATGCAATATAAGATTATCCAATAGTCAATCATTATGGGGAACAATATATAAAGTGCTATTCGAGTGCATTTGGATAAACGATATTTTTCTTTTTTCGGACTGGTGCGTACACGAATAAATTAGAAGGTTTTCTGACGCATGAGCAGGCCACATACAGTTGTCCATGTGAGAAGCACGGATTCCTCAAATCCAGCCCACACACTTGCAGCGATTGTCCCTGGACTTTGTTGATATTCATTGCAAAAGTAAAACGAACAGGAATCTGCAAACGTTTAAATTCAAATGGTATATCAGTTGGGATCATTGAAATAAATGGCAACAGTATATCTTCTCCCTTGAATTGTAAGATTTAAAATTGTAGCTTCGATGAGATTCTTCATAATTTTTTTCATCAAAAGTCTTGTACCGTTGCAAAGTCGTGGTGGATTGATGTTTCCGAGAAGAATAATAGGCACGCCAATTTTCAATGTTAGATGGTGCGGTGACATACTTGGCAAATGGAGTAAATTTAAGAATTCTGTGGGGTAATAAACAACTTCGTCTTGATTCATCACAGTATCGATAGACATTATGTAGAATAGTCAATTGCCAACTTTTCATTCCCAATATATAGCAATTGTTTTGCGAAACGTTAGGCGAATCATAATTTTGTAGTTGAAAACGCATAATGGTTTTCAAAGTCAATTTGTTGACATGTCACCACAGAACTAAAGATTTAAGACATGCATTAAATTCATCAGCGGGTGATGAACATGGTATCACTGGCAAAGTTTGTCGAAAATCCCCAGAAAATAGAATAAGTGCTTCACCAAAAGGCTGTCTATCACCCCTTAAATCTAGCAGAGGTTAGAACCTATAAAGCGCTTTTAAAGCCTCTATGTGAGCCATTGTACATTCGTCCCATATGATAAGTTCACATGTTTAGAGAACTTTGCCGATTCTAGAATTTTTTTTGATAGTGCATATTGGCATCTCAGTGGTTTGCTAATTCAATGGTAATTTTAGTGCTGAATGAGCTGTTCGACCACCGTCCAATAGTGTTGCTATAATTCTTGATGATGCAATTGCTAGTGTTTTTTTCAGTGTGATCGTATACATGCCAATATCATAAAAATGAGAAAAGTTTTTTCTGTACCTTCAGGCGCATCTATGAAGTAAAATCCGCCGCTATGATTGTTTATTGCCTCCATGATTGTGTTATATATAATGTGCTGTTCTGAAACCTTTTTTGGAGATTATTTTCAACAAATTTATCAAATCATGGGTATGAAATTGTGTTTCACGTTGCAAATTACGATCATACGCGGCATTAGTAGATCGGATTGGTGCACAAATTTCTAATTGCACCAATCATTTTTTAGCGATTGCCAAACATACATCCTCGATCAAAATTAAAGCCTCATTAAACACGTATAGTGTTAATTGCATGTTGATATTCATTACTTGCAAACGACAAAGAATGTCTTCACTCATGTCATATTTGTATTTTTCCCAAAGATCTTTTAGATTGGATGAGAAACACGTTGTCAATAATATCGCAAATAATGCACGTTTTTGCTGTGGTTGAGCGGAATTTGATGCATCAGCGAAATCTGTGTCCCAGTGGGCATCATTCTCAAAAGATTTAATTCTTGGCAAGCTTCTCGATAGGTAATACGTACTTCACCATTAACTGTTCTCAGTTCTTGGATAGGTTTTGGTCCACGTACATTAACTAATAGTTATCGCAAGTAAAACTATTCTTGATTGTTTGGATGAACTGTATAGAGACCGCCTAAAGCGTCGGACAAATATAAATTCGGATGTCCTTCACTGATTTGCCCTGTCTACGACGTTGAAAATTTTGGCTGATGCATTTCATGTGTAGTATTTTGGCACTTCTGAGTAAAGAAGTTTTCTTGCGAACAAATCATCCATGCGTTGGCAAAAATGCTCTTGTATGTTCTTTTGCCGTTGTAATATAGCATATTAATATTATTAATATTATTATAATTATTATTATTAATATTAATATTACAACATATTAATAATATGTATATTCTCAATATGCATAGCCAAATGAACAACTGTTGGATGACGTTCATGAATAGGAAATGAGAAAATACGCCAAACAGCTTCATTGCTAGTAATGTAGAGTCCTCATTGATATCTATCAATTTCATCGATTAGTGCAGATGCATTTCCGACTCAAAAAACTGTCATTCTAAATCCTTTGTTAATACATATGCATATGTATTTGATCGATTTTACTGAATTGCAATACTCGACATTTTTGTGTGCTTCAACTGGCTTGCCCTGTCTACGACGGGTAAAAGTTTTGGCTTATATATTCTATGTGTAGTGTTTTGGTACTTTTGAGTAAAGAAGCGTTCTTACGAACAAATCATTTGCACACAAAGAGAAGACGCAGTTAATGTTGTTTGCGGTGGAAAAATGCTCTTGCATGTATATTTTCCTTTGTTAAATACATGCACTGTCCATTCTTTATAAAAACAGCCAAATGAATAACTCTTGGTGGTATGTGTGCACGCGGGAATCTTTTTTTCTGCTATTCAATTAAATTCATATAACAACGTGTCTCCCCAAAAAAATGATACTTGTAAATGAAATCCATAAAAGATTTCAATTTTTGTTTGAACACACGTACAACGATGTCATGGCGATCAAAAGATGACTGTCCAGGCAAAAAAAGTTCTTTAGTTTCATCCCATGTAGAATTGCACATGAATGTTAAGAAAAAATCCGGACGGCCGTATGCGCGAACGTAAGTCATTGCATCTTGTGAGTATTCACGCAAATACCGTAGTCTTCTTCTAAATGTAACCGAAAGTATGACCATATTTCCCAGTTCATTGGGATTGCCATCTGTAGCAATCGCATCGCGTAAATGAATATATACTTCCGAGCGCAGTTTGGTTTGATTCAACCGAATGAATCATTTGAAAGTCCTTCGGTTTCAATTTGTGCATACATATCGATAACATACTGATGGAACTAGTACACCAAGGAGGTGCTTTTAGCAGGTGACCCCGATGACTCGCATTGTCCTTGTACAATTAATCTTCCAGTTTGTCTGGATCCCAACTCAAGCGGTCTTCACGGAATTTGACGCACACGCGTTCACCGCGTCCAACGAATTTGACGCACACGCGTTCACCGCGTCCAACGAATTTGACACACAAGCGTTCACCGCGTTCAACGAATTTGACGCACACGCGTTCATTGCATCCAACGAATATGACGTACATGTGTAAAAGGTACAAAAGGCGGTACGAAAGACTAATTAACGAAGACGTCACGAATAAACCACGCCACTTCGACGGCCGTACACTCACGACGTCGTATACGTAAACGGAAACCGGTCGTCACCCGACGGATGCTCGCCGGGTTCTAATCAAAGTTCTAGAACGTTCCACTGCCGTCGTCCGTTATCGCGAGTTCGGTCGTGGACCTTCAGCCAGTACCAAACATAATAATTACCGACATTTTAAAATGTGGTTGTCTGAGTTCTCACGAATTATCAAGCGATATGAATAGTAATTCATAGCACTGACCTTCTTATTAGCTTTCTGATGCGTTTGTAGATTTATCATTTCAATGTTGAAATGACATCCATCTTCTCCTTGCCAGAATAAAAGCGGATATTGCAATGCATTGTAGGAGCGATGTGTTTCGGAAACTTGCTGAACATTACCATCTCTACGATGAAGAACTACTACACCCGAGTTAAATTCTTCACCAACTATTACGATCGCGATTTCATTAATTGTTAGTTCATTGAACTGTCTTTCGTGTAGGCTAGCTGGTGTTTTATCGGCTCTTAAGACAACAACGTGATCATCAGCTGGCATTCGCTCGAGTCCTGTCTTGGACAGTTGGACTAATTTGTTGTGTTGGTCGAATAAATTTTGTAATGCAGCAACAATTTCCAGATTAGAGCTGATTATAATTCGACAACGTTGATCAACTTGTTCATCAGTGGTTCCCATGAAATAAATTTGGAGAAATTTGTAATCTGAACCTGGCAGAGGTAAAAGTGATCCTGCACGAAGATAAATTTCCCCTTGGATTCTGAACGTTGGAATGTATTTGTCACTTATGATTTCTGTTGCACCGTACGATGTCATTTGGAAACATAAATTGTACTTGCGTATGTTTGCCAATAAGTGTTTCGCCTGGCTTGATATACCTGATACCGACGTTGATAATGGTTCTGGTGATAAATGCAATTCTGGAAATTTCACTTTTCCACCTATGCAGCACATTCCTGGAGTTTTGTTTTTGAATTTTAATGCACAGCAAGATTCGCATAACTTGTCCATTTTTTCAATGAAGACACTTCGTTGGCGAGAAGACACTTCGATAGCGAGAAGACGCTTCGATGGCGAGAAGACACTTCGATGGCGACTGTAATCGTATTCCGCATCGTAATGGAACGCAGCAAGATTGAATTCAACGTACAGCGTCCATCTGGATCGATCATAGTGTTTCCATCTTAAATTCAGGCTTGCTCTTCGTTGGTAAATTTGTTTAGTAGAGCGGGCTTGAGCATTTCATTCTCGGTCGGTTTTTAATCGTGATGCTCGATACTTTCCAGTTTCAATCGATCGGGCATGAGCAGCTCGTTCTCGCATGGTATCCAATCGGAAGTTTTGAAAGCTCGAAAGGCCTTTGTCGTTCGTGCTACAGATGTAGATCGGCCAATCGATTTCCGTTGGGGGGGCATAACTGTCGATGAAATTTGTAATCAGAATCTGACAGAGGTGAAGCACGATGATAAATTTGCCCTTGGATTTTGAAAGCTGGCATATAATTTTTACGTACGACGCTAAAACGTTGACGATAAAGGTGGCTACATTACTATTGCTACTGCACACAAACTACCTACTCCTTTGCAAGGCGAAAAATCACTAATTACCCAGGAAAACTGAGAATTTGTATTTTCTAATCACAAACTAATAAAACCCATGCGAGAAACTTTATAAAAAACATATGACGGTTGCTCTTGGTAACCGTTTGACGTCACACCCTTAGTTACGGCGAACGGTAAACTACTCGTAGTTGTGAAGGACCACCGGTTTACCGGTGCCGGGTTTTGAAACCTATAAGGAGACGGGATTTGAAAACTTTTTAGGGACAAAACCATCCTGTAACCACGCTGAGCACTTAGAAATAAACCCTATCAAAATCCATACAGCGGTTTGGCCAGGCATCGATAATATACATAGAGACAGACATACATTTATGTATACATAGATTTTAAATTGATCAAAATTTACATATTAGAAATATTCTTAGGTTTTCTCTAGAATTTTTAAATAAGTATAAGTTCGTCTAAACTAGGAAAGTCATTTAAGTAGGTTACAGCTTAAAGTAAAGTTATAATGTTTGTAGAAGACCACTACCAAAAAAAAAATATTTTAATTTTTATCTAATGTTGAGTAAGCATTTGCTATTTGTTCATTGGTGTTTTGTAAATCAATGACCTTTGAATAAATATACTTATAGTAATTTTTTTTTAATAGAATTATTCAATAATTTTTTTCCACAAATATGAGTACCTAATTCGAATAAAGAACATTGTTATACATCAAAATATTCAAGCGAATTAAAAACAGAATGTGGTATTTTATTTTTTATTGAATATGTTGTCAACGTATGATACATTAAAAGATAAATCGCTAGTCCCTCGACTTTTAATGTCTTCAAAACATCAACGGAAAATATTAATTCAACCCTTACTAATGAAAAATGTATAAAACAGTGTTTGATAGTGCAAAAAATAATAATTAAATATCTAATACTTATACAAATGTTTTCTGCAAAAGTTCCTAATAATATTCCATTTTGAAAACTTATAATGAATAGTTAAAATCATTTTCTGAAATATATATCAAGAAAAAATGACTCGTTAAATGGACACATTGAAAATATATGCATCTTTAGGTTATCAAGACAAATTACAAAAGAATAAAAGATTGTAATATGAATAGATTTATTTAGATATCAGTTACGAATTATCTGATTATCAAGGATTTTAAGTTACATGTGTAACGATTAGGAAACTATACGCAGTAAAACTTCATTAACTTTCTAGTCTAATATTTTAGAATTTAAAAAAAGTTGAATTTATATTCTGTAATATTCTAATGCTTTTAGAGATTAACCATGATACATATTATTTCCGACTTTTCTGTTTGATTGTTTGGCTATATCAAATAACTAGAATACAATTATTATATGGAACAATATAAACTATGAATGTTTAAGATGTCTTGGAACAAAACCAAAGAGAAAAGTCCTTCGGTTACGCAATTAAAAATATGAGTATGTTTAATTAATTTATGATATATAAAGGAATTCATACTGATTATACGTTATTATAATTTATTTATTGAAGTATAATTCGTATTCTCGAGTACTAAATTACATGATAATGAAAAGAAATATTTAATTAAAATAAAAATTATTAACAAATAATTCAAATTTATGAAATACAACGTAGTATTTTTTTTATTGTTAAGTCATGTTATTGTATATTAATTAAACGGAAATTTTAAATATGTATTAATTTACATTGATTATAAAGGACTTCATCTCAGTATTGAATTTTAATATTTTCTAGCTTTTGAAGAACTTCTAAAAACTAATCCAGGTAATAATTTTAAATGATTTTAAATGCTTTAATTTGTGTATAATTTTAAGAGAATGAATATAAATATAATTTATAAAATTTATACTGTTGTGTTGATTGTCGTTTTATATTTAAAGAAGACTTTCATACCTTTTGATGTTTAGCATTTAATATTAAATAAACGAAATTTGAGAATTGTCGCTATTCAGTATGCTTAATATAACAAATGGCGTAAAAAAAAAACAGAAAAAATTATTCAGTTATGATGATTGAAAAATTCTGTTAGTTTATTATTATTAACAATCAACTATTTAAGACATTAACGGTTACAGAATATGCCAAAGGTTACTTTATACATTTGGAAGATAATGGAAAACTTAAAGGTATTTTGATAAATCTATATTACTTATAGATGATTTATATCGTATAGTCAATTACACTGATATTATAATTTAAAACAACTTGTTTTTGGACATAATATTCTCCGATCTTACATTTTCAGATGGAACAAAATCTTCTTATTCATGGTGTGACATGTTAGGTGATGACTAATTTAAAATTGATATTTAAAAAAATGACTTTTTTAGCAAATGAATAGTTTGTGCGCGTGTAATACATTATTAAAAGTATTCTGTAATTTTGTATCATACTCCGTCATTAATCCACTAGAGTTCACCAGTATATTGTTTTTGATTATCAAAGCAGTTTTTTCTATTTTTTTCTTATCCTCCTTGTAATATCGGTTTATCTAGCTCAAAATTGTTCATAAATCATATAGAAAGTGATACAAAATTACATGTAGATTAAAAAATGCTACTTCATAGTTCTTAAATTATTGTTTACTAAATATTATAATGTTATTATTAAAACATAATGTAAATGTGATAAAAACACTTTCAAATTTAAATCTTTTACGACTTTTTTTTTAATTTTATGTAACTTTCAATTTCTTCACAGAGATGCTATTTTCTCTACACAACGTATCCATAAATTAACGAATAATTGTAGTTTTTCTCATTTTTAAAAATTTTTTTTTTTTGAGTGTTTAATTATTACTCCCTTATTACTTATTTTGTGATTTTGCGACTATTAGTTTTAGTATAAATGTGATAAATCTATCAATTTTTTCATATTAGGGTTGATCGTATTGACTTGTGACTAAAAAACCGATGCACGTTTCGCTGTCCTAACTCACATAAATAAATTAGATTTCATTACTTTATACAAATGCACAAGTTATTAAATAAATTATAGTATAAAAAAATTATACTTTACAAGTATTACTGTTTTATGTAGCTTTAATCAAAATCACGAATACATTACTAACTATTTAAAATGCCTAATGAATAAATCATAATAGGAAAATTGTAATATGAAATTATTATAATAACACTTGTCTACATTTTATATGGAATGTGAAAGATAGATGAACCAAAAATGTTATTTTGAAAATATTAATTCCATCTCACTTTTCGGAAAATATATAAAAATTTGTTAACGAATCAAAAACGAATTATTTATTAAAATTTAATATAAATAAAATTCACCTAATACAGTGGTTCCCAACCATTTATTAACGTGACCCTAACATTTTAAATTTAACTTTTGGCGACCCAAAAAAAAAAAAAATCATAATTGAAAAAACACTTCTATTTATTAATATCAAATTGGTAAATATGTACATTTATCTACCCTCAAATACCTAAATTATAGTTAATGACTTCCTTGATGCTGAATACTTTCAACGAGTTCTTCAATGTTTGGATGTATATTCATTGAAAGTGCACATTGCATATCGTGTTGAGCATCAAGGCGATTTCTATACTTTGTTTTAATGACGACTAACGTAGAAAACCCGGCTTCACATAAGTATGTGGTTGGGAATGGTAGTAATGCATTTTCGGATTCTCTTGATAAAATCGGTTTGTCTCTTAGTTGTGCCCAAAATTGTGTCAGGCACTTTCCTAAAAAATTTTCTTTTAATACTTGACTAGCTTGAAGATCAAGAAGTTCTTATTGGAACCAGCAAATGTCTTCGCCAACTTCGTGAACAGACACGTCAAAAGGATTTCTTACCCAACTGTATTTACTGAGCTCTACATTTTCTGGTATATATCGATCGAATTCTAACTGCAATTTGTCCAAATACTCTTGAAACAGTAATTTTAAGTCATTTAATGTAAATTTTCTTGAATCTTCAAGAAATTCACTTAAAAGAGAAAATATGGCAATTTTTCCTTGAGATAGTTTTTTCCGCCAAAGTGCGAGCTTTTGTTTGAATGAAATTATTTTTTCACCAATATCAACCATAGTCCTATTTTTCCCTTGCATTTCAATATTCAACTCATTTAACCGTTCAAAAATATCACTTAAAAAAGCTAATTTAGCAACCCATGATTCGTCATTGAATTTATCAGCCAATAAGTGGTTTTTTTCCGTTAGAAAAATATGTATTTCTAAACGCAAAGGCATAATACGGGTAAGAATTTTTCCACGGGAAATCCAACGTACATCCGAGTGATAAAGTAAATTTACAAACTCTGATCCCATCTCGTCACACATGGCATGGAATATTCTTGAATTTAATGCTCTTGCTTTTATAAAATTGACAATTTGAATTACGTCTTGTAATACTGAATAGAGTTCTGGCTGAATTGCTCTGGTTGCTAAATTTTCTCGATGTAAAAAACAATGAATAATGACAACATTAGAATTAACTTCCTGAACTCGTTTACAAAATCCTATTCGATTCCCAAGCATTGCCGGTGCACCGTCCGAACAGATTCCAATACAATTACTCCAAGCTAGATTATTTTTCCGAAAAAATCCATCAACTTTATTAAAAATATCTAAGCCAGTTGCCGTTGTGAGAAAAGGCTCACAAAATAAAAATTCTTCACGAAAATCGTCAGTACCTCGATAACGTATAAATACCGTCAATTGGGCGTTATTTTGAATATCAACAGATTCATCAATTTGTATTGAAAATTTATTTGCTACAATCACCTGCTGTACTAGCTGTTTTAAAATATTTTCAGACATAAGGTCTATCTTTCGTTTAACGGTGTTATCCGAAAGTGGGATTAATTCTAATTTGTTAGCAATGTCATCTCCGCAGATCGTTCTAACCATAGAAATAGCTGCTGGTTTAATAAGTTCCTCTCCAATGTTATGTGACTTTTTCGAGCGTGCGATTTTCCAAGCAACGTCAAATGATGCTTTTGTAGTTTTCTGTAATGAAACTGTAAGTGTATTGGACGGACAATCAAGACGCATACGTTTTATTTTATTTTGGTGTTCCTTCCAAAATTGTAATGGTTTATTTATCAATGTGGGATGAACAGTGTTGAGATGCCGCTTGAGTTTATTTTCTTTCATTGATTCATTTGACAAAACTTGCAGGCAGAACACACATTGAGGACGATCTAATCCCGATCGATCTTTTATTTCGGTAAAACCAAACTTCAAAAAATCATCTTTATACGGCAAAGCGCGCTTAGCCATTACAAAAAGTTAAATCACTTTAAAATTAAATAAAATAAAAAAAACACGTACTATATGTAGATAGAATAACGAGCAGGTATGACGAAAGCGAAAAGACTGATCGATAAACTAGTAAATACAAGAATAACACATCAATACTAATATACGTATACATTATACGAAAACTGCGATAAGGGAACACTAAACCGCGCCGTGACATTTTGGGAAATACATTATAAACAAAAATAGAAATTATATACCTATACTACGCTATGAGGGTACAACCGCGCATAGCTCGTGACAGTTCATTTATATAACCTATTTAAAACTATTTTCTTCTTCGATTATTTTATTATCAGAATATTTTGGGAATTTTTTTTCTCCAAAGTGAAAATATAATATAACAAAATATATGTAAGAAATGCTTTCGCGACCCACCACAAAAACCTCTGCGACCCTAATTTGGGTCGCGACCTGAGGTGGGGAACCGCTGACCTAATATAACACAATAATATATTACTAATTGTTGAATTTAAAAAAATTTTAATCTTTGCAGCATGTATAAGTAAGTAAAACTTTTAAAATTTTTAACTTTTATACTCAAATATGTAACAAATGACTATTCTAGAGTTGATATTGATCGATTTGTTATAAATTACAGTTTTATAAAAATCATGAATATATTTTTTCAAATACACGATTTTTGTTTTGAATTTATTAAAAATAACATTAATTTTTAAAATAATATACCTTAAATAAAAATTAGTATTAATATTAACTATGGAATTGTTTCTATATATATATATATATATATATGATCGTTTATATTTTACAACCATATTTACTTAATCAAAATGGTTAATATAAATTATACGTGTAGAAGAACTTAATATATTATGTAACGGTAAGTGTTTCAACTATAGCAAAAAACAAAGATATGATGGACATTTTCGTTGAACAACTTATTTATTTATATGTATATTTATCTTCAAGGATTCAAAGAACCCAACGAGTGTAAAACAGAAATTTTCAATAAGAAATGTAAGTAAAAGGTTTACTTGTGTAAATATTATCAAATGTTTAACCATAATATCCGGTAGTACATAAAGTTAACTGCTATAAAATAAGAATAAAATACGATGGTAGGGTGGTTTATGAAAATAATTAATTTAGAAGTATTAGGATAAGTAGATATCATCAATCACAATTTATGAATAATAGTTAATATAATACTTTTCGAAAAAGTTAAGTTTAAAGATAAAATAAAATAAAATATGGACATAACTCAGTTAGAAAAGGAATTAATAGAAATACTCATGAAAATTACGAATACTTATGATTTGACTTTTTCCTTTGATCAGCTATACTGTATCATCTACTGAACCTATTGTTTATGAATTAAAGCTAATTTCTATATTATTGATAATTCGAAGAATATTAGTTTTATTGTATATGTTTGTTTCTACTTCTTTTTCTTTTAGTATAATCATTTTTTTTGTTTTAATGATATACTTTCCTTTTCTTCATATATTCAAATATTCTGTTTTTTTTCTCAATTCATTTCTTTAAACTATCATACTCTAACTCAGGCATGTGAAACACGCGGCCCGCGGGCCGCATGCGGCCCACGGCTAATGTTACGTATCATATCTAGTATGATTTATATGGGTTCCCGGTTCGTCAGTGGGGACTGGTCGCTTCGTCGTCCGTCGCGCGTATGCGAAAAGTCGTCGTTGTCGTTGCGTTTACGCCTTTGATGGTACATTGTCGTGTCCACTATTACTTATTTATTATAAACTATAATAGTCCATTTTGGACAAATACGCGACCTCCATCACCACTCATCATCGTCATCGTTTTGGTACCACTTCATTGGAGTGTGTTGTTGTCGAGCACAGATGCCCATTGTGATGTGAGTTATTTTAAGTTTCATTGTTATATAGTACTAATAGATTGTCATATATTATTTGAATTGTTAATCTTTCGTGTAAATGTATTTAATTATAAACCATATCGATCTATGTTAGTTCGCTGTTTTTTCAATAGAATTTATTTTACGCAACAATTATTGTTATTTGTTCTCTTAATTATTATTATTGTTTCCCCTTTATTTCTTATACATAATCTTATTTCCCGTATCTATATTCCTTGCGATTGGGTAAGGATCTGGTACGAAACATTTGGTCCTTCGGGCCGGATAGACTATCCGGAATTGGTGAAACGAAAATAATAATAAATGTATTTATTTCGTTTTCGACTGCATTAGAACGAATAATAATTTTTTGTTGTTGTTTTTGTTAACGTCGTCGGCGCCGTCGTTTTCACTAATTAAATTTATCTATTGTCGTTTGTCGATAACGCTACGTATTAACGGTGATAATTTATATTTATTTGATTATTTCATTGTAATTATTGACGATTTCTTATGTGGGTCAATAACTTCAGTATTGCAGAGTGTAAATAATGATCGAACCTATTCATATGATTTCGCAATCAATACGAAAATACGTGCGTGTTTTCTGTTGATATAAGACTGAATTATTATTGTAATACAAGGAATACAATTATTATTTAATTTTCTTTGATACATTTGAAATCGTAAAAATATGGCTCTTAATTCGCAACTAAACGAGGGCGATCAAGAACGAGTTGTACGGGCGCTCAAACGTAGTATAATAAAACGTGATAACGTCGCATCTCAATTTAATATTATTATGGAATTGGGTTCAAAAATAGAAGAAGACTCTTCATTAATGCCTCTCTTTGAAGTCCGTACACAGGATTCTCTGCTGTCTAATTTTCATGTAGAACAAGATTCCGTTTTGGATCATTTAATATCATTAAATCGAGAATCCGAATTTACAGCAATACACGATCCTATTGAACGCAATATAATGGAACAATATTATCGTATTAAAGCGTTGATTACTGCGATGAATATAAATACTTCTAGCGTTAATAATTCTGCAATCAATAATTCAAATCCACATACTAACAATATACAATTACCAAAAATTCAATTGCCGTTATTCGATGGTGATTTGTTAAAGTGGTGCTCATATCGCGATACATTTATATCACTTGTACATACGAATCCAATGCTTTCTAATACCGAAAAATTTCATTATTTAATTTCAACTGTATCGGGCACTGCTGCGCCGATTGTTAAAGCTGTACCACTCAGTGAAACAAATTATATTGTTGCATGGGTAGCATTACAAGAGGCATACGATAACAAACGTTTATTGATAACCAATCATTTAGATATGATTTTCCGCGTTCCTGTGATGTCCACTGAAACATTAACGGGTTTAACACAATTTTTAAGCGTATTTCGGGAAAATATTTTTGCGATACGAGATTTGGATGTGGAAAACTTGGCAGGTTTTTTGTTGTTTTATGTAGCATCCCGCGTTTTATCGCCAACCACAAAACGAGTATTTGAAGCTGAACATCATGTAATTGAAATTCCTGATATAGATTTATTACTAAAATTTGTTCAGACGCGCTGTCAAATTTTACAAAATTCTGTACCTACTCATAATGTTTCATCAATTAAAGTAAATTTTGTAAAATCTGTCAAAGGTAAAGTTGCTTCTTTCACCACCACTGTAGAGTCGAAGTCATGTAAATGTTGTAAAGGTAGTCACTTTTTGCATCAATGTACACAGTTTAGTCAACTACCAGTCTTCCAACGTTTTAAATTTTCTCAATCACGACATCTATGTATGAATTGTTTAAGTCCACAACATAAGACAAGAGATTGTACGTCGAAACATTCATGTCATTATTGTTCAGAGAAGCACCATACACTATTACATTTAGAAAAGAAAGTACCGAAAGTTACGCCAACGGAAAATCCCAATGTTTCATCGGTTGCTACCACCACACCATCAAGCACGAATACAGAAATATCTTTTAATGGAGTTGCCAGTTCAACAGGAAAGGTCGTTCTTGGAACGGCTATGATTCGGATTCGAAACAACATGGGTCATTTGGTGCCAATTCGTGCTTTGATAGATACCGGTTCACAAATTTCAGTTATTACGAGTGCATGTGTTTCTTTACTTGGTTTAAAACGTCGCCGATCCAATACCTCTGTAACAGGCCTGTCACAAACGCGAGTGTCACCGACAAAGGGTTCGACAAGTTGCGTATTTACGTCAGCTTATTCAGACTATCTTAATGTGAAATGTGAACCATTGATCTTATCAAAAATTTATTGGTTCAATGCCAGCTTCGCCATTAAATTCAGCAATTCGTCAAGCATACAGCCATGTTATTTTTGCAGATCCTCACTTCGACAATCCAGCACCTATCGATTTCTTATTAGGAGCAGACGTGTATCCTTTCATATTAGGTAGTTGTTCACGCGTAGAACACACACCTGATTTACCGTCTGCGTATGAAACAACTTTAGGATGGATCATATTGGGTCAAGACTTAAAAGGTATTTCTTCACCTTCTGTGTCTCTTCTATTAACGACCGAACCGTCAATTAGCCAATTGATACGTACATTTTGGGAGATAGAAGAACCTTCTCCTCCTGTAAACGGTTTTACAAACGACCAAAAATGTGAAGAACATTTTCAACGGACGACAAGTCGTGACTCGAGTGGTCGATTTTCCGTGTCATTACCGTTTCGTGATGATCCTTCGTTGTTGGGTGAATCTCGTTCGGTTGCTATTTCTCGATTTTACAATTTGGAACGTAAATTGCAAAGAGACTCAAAGTTATTCGATGAGTATCGAAAATTTATGACTGAGTATGAACAACTTGGTCATTGCAAATTTCGTCGAGTGAAGGAAAATATTATATCCCGCACCATGCAGTTGTAAAGTACACAGGGACGCAGATGAAGCTTCGGGTGGTTTTCGATGCTTCAGCCACAACTACGTTTGGGAAATCATTAAATGACCTATTATATGTGGGACCCAAGTTACAATCAGATATTTCACAATTATTACACCGATGTCGCTTTGTAAAGTATATGATGACTGCAGATATATGTAAGATGTATCGACAAATTCGAGTTCACAAAGAAGACCGTCTCTTTCAACATATTGTATGGCGTAACAATCCATCTGAAGAATTGAAAGATTTTGAATTGAATACGGTTACGTACGGTGTGTCTTCATCTCCATTTCAAGCAATAAGAGTTCTGCATCAATTAGAAAAAGATGACGGTCACCGATACCCGTTTGCAAATAAAATATTATCTACACAAACCTATGTGGATGACATCATCACTGGTCACGACGACATATCAGGAGTTCTGCGTCGTCGTATCGAACTAATACAATTATTAAATCGAGCAGGTCTAACCTTAAGAGAAATGGTCATCGAATTGCAAAGAAGTGTTAAATCAAATTCCTAAGGAAGACCAAGCATCAACAGTTTCCTTCGAATCTAAAGAAGATACGTCGTTAAAAATTTTAGGTATGCATTGGGACCCAATTAAAGATTCATTTACTTATTATACATCCTCCATAAACAACGTTTGGACAAAACGTTCTATCTTATCGGTTATCGCCAAAATTATATGACCCTCTTGGAATATTGGCACCTGTAACATTCTGGGCTAAATGTTTCATGCAAACACTTTGGAAATCCGGTTTACATTGGGATGAGGTATTGCCGGTTTCGTTGTCAAACACGTGGCAACAATTTGCATCGGAACTACCGATATTATCTAAAATCAAATTACATCGCTACATTCTACATCTGGTGTGACTGCAGTTCAATTACTAGCATTTTCTGATGCTTCAGAAAAGGGATATGCAGCAATAATATATATTCGATGTATATATGAGGATGATAGGATTTCAGTACACTTATTAACAGCAAAATCAAAAGTTGCACCACTGAAAATGGGCAAAACTGAGAGTTCTTTAACAATTCCACGGTTGGAATTATGTGGAGCACTATTGTTAGCACGAACATTAAATTATTTAATGTCAACGTTACAGGACGTAATTTCCATTACTTCGGTTCATGCTTGGACAGATTCTCGCGTAGTTCTCTCTTGGTTAACTACACCTCAATCTCATTTCAAGATTTTTGTCACAAATCGATTAGCAAAAATAAGGGAATTATTACCATCTTGTCAATGGCATTATGTTCCATCAGTTTTAAACCCAGCCGATTGTGTTTCTCGAGGTATTTTACCATCTCAGCTTATTAAAAATACTTTGTATTGGGAAGGACCACAATTTATACAACAACCAATGAATGAATGGCCAAACATTCGATTTGAAGCTTTTCCAGTAACGGAACTACCAGACGTAAAACAGAAAATTATCTTTCCTGTGTGTTCTGTCGCCACAATAGACGAAGATTCTGAGTGGTTCAATCGATTCTCGACATTAAATCGAATGCAGAGAGTCACGGCGTATATGATACGATTTGGTCGGTATACTAGAAGATTATCTGTACAAGTTGGCCCATTATCACGCGAAGAATTGGATGAGGCATTGGAAATAATTATTCGAAGCACACAAATACGATATTTGTCTAATCTTTTTCATAGTCTTCAGATCAAGGATTCTAAAATTACACCGCGATCGATCGCTCAACTTGCCCCATTTCTCGATGAAAAGGGTATTATTCGCGTGGGTGGTCGTCTTCAAAAGTCTAAAGCAATGTTTGATACACAATTTCCAATTTTGCTGCCAAAGGTATCTACATTCACCACATTACTTATCCGTCATTATCATTTAGTCTACCTCCACTCAGGAATGAGACAAATTTCTGCCTTATTATCTAGAAAATTTTGGGTAATATGTGGTCGATCTGCTATTCGACGTGTGATTTTCCAATGTGTCGTATGTGCCCGTCATCGGGCAGTAACTCATCAACCATCGATGGGAAATTTGCCATCTTGCCGCGTAAATTCTTCTCGCCCATTTTCACAACTTGGTATTGATTTTGCTGGGCCGTTTGCTATAAAGGAGTCACGTCGAAAAAATGCTAAATCCACAAAATGTTACCTCGCGGTTTATGTATGCATGGCAACAAAGGCTGTTCACCTTGAAATAGTTTCAGATTTAATTAATTGGCATTAAAGCCAATTTCTATATTATTGATAATTCGAAAAATTTTAGTTTTATTGTATCTGTTTTTTTCTAATTTTTTTTCTTTTAGTGTAATAATTTTTTTTCGTTTTAATTATATATTTTCCTTTTCTTCATATATGGGCAGGTATAGCAAAAAAAGGGGCGAGTAAATAACACAAAATCTTCTATACTTAAGTGGACTGTAATAACAAAATTAAAATCTAAACTAATTACTTATAACAACAAATTTCGTAAGTGTGAAAAGGCAGTATGGCGGAGATACATATAAAACGACAAATTATAATATGTCCCCAATGGGCTCACAACTTAAATATATATATACAATATCAATCATATAATTTAAATATAAGATAAAAGAAAAGAGAATAAATATACATATAATACAACCTGATCGCAGTTGACACAAGTAGCTATGTGCTGTTAAAATTACCGTTAAAAGCAAACGAGACCGTTGTACAATAATCAATGCGTAAACGCGAAACGACGGATAATTAGGTGTGTGCGAAAGACACAAACGTGGACGAATTCCGTTAAAGTATCGTTGAAGACAAAGGAAATCGTTAAGACCCACGGGTAAGACGACGACAAAGACCACGGAACGCGCTGAGCAAAACAGTCAGAACTTCGGGTATGCGTCGACGGGGAGCACTCGGGCCACACGAAGCAGTGAGGTGACGACGATGTTCATCAAGCGTCAGTGTCGCCACTCGCGGTCACTATTAATTACCGAACAGTTATATATATACAAGTAGAATATTAATAATTGATATCGTCGGTACGCGACACGCGTATAGGTGTGTCTCTCCATTATCAACATCTAATCTAGTCGTTCGATAAACACCGTATTGTTCGAGTTTAAGTTTTGTTGCGTATATTTTACTTAAATGTAATAGTTGAAATGTCTCTATCAAAACCAAGTGGTAGTAATAAACGAAAAATTACCGATGAACATCGTCAATTTCAAGAAAGTTGGAAATTACAATATATTCACTGTGAAATCAATCATAAAATAATTTGCTAAGTAATTTGCTAGTAGTATAAAAGTGTTATTAGTGTTACAAAGTTATACAACATTAAGCGACATTACGAACAACACAAGTCAAAATACGACCAGTATGATGGGATACTGAGACAAGAAAAACTGAAAGAGTTTAAATCGGTGTAAACTAATACTGTAGTAGTAATACTGTACTTAATGTGTTTGTAAAGAATAAAATTGAAAAATTTGTATAAAATATTTTTTTTTTCAATAAATGTATGTGTGCGGCCAGCGTTGTAAAATATTTAATATATTTGGCCCACTTGATACCTTGAGTTTGATATGCCTGCTCTAGATGATATCGTTGAACCAATTTTTTTTTTTTTTAGTTATTTTCCTAAAATATCTGTTGTGCTATAAAACTGCCTCCCTCATTTCATTACAATCATATCACTTACCATCAGTTATACACAGTTCAGCGTAAATAATTACCTACTATATCTTTCCCACTATGCGGGTGTCAAAAGTCCTGTCATTGAAGTATAAGAAAGCGTTCACATTTGGTTGTATTATATTATGTATCAAGATGAAAAAGTTCATCAAACGTGATACTGATATGTTTAGTTTAGATACATAATTAGGTTAATAATCTATCAAATGTTACGATCATGCAGTGCAAATATAAGTTATAGATATTCATTATTTAATGCCGAATTAATTTTACCATTTTAGTTACATAAAATGTATTTCTTTATTTTAATTTAAATATTTATCAATTCGTTAGTGTATTCTAGATATGAAGAAGAAAGTATGTTATTTTGAGTTACATATAAATTGACGGATGTTTATTTTAACACATACCTTGCATGTTAATTAATTTAATAACTAATTTATTATCTAAATTTAAGACTTTACATCTATATAAATAAAAATAAATTACCCCATGTATGACACATCATATCACTTGAGAATGGCTCGACCGATTTTGGTGATTTTTTTTTCGTTCATAATTGCCAGGACAAGGTTTGTAAATTATTAAATAATATCCTAAATGAAGCAGTTCTTAAGAATATTGAATTAGAGTTTAGTGTTCGTGAAATCTATTTTGTATTTAAAAAATGCACGTATATGACAACGGACGGTTGTTACGATAGTCATTATTGATGAATCACGGTCGATTTCGGGAATAAATCTAAAACCATAAAATTCATCAACTGATCAATGTACCGACGTACAACATTGCCAAATGATCAGCAATGGCAAAAGTATTATAGAATTGAAAACTAATCATTTTAGATGACTACAATAAAAAACAAACGAGCATTAGAGGTACTTGATTAAACGTTGAAATATTTGCGCATTAATCTTTCTTTTTAAAGGTACGATGATCCTGCTGGATGGCAATTTTCGCAACCCATTACTAGTCATTCTAAGGCCAACAACTGCTGATGAAATTAACGCTTTTTCCTTGGGGCCTAACCTATTTAGTCTCTATCTGGACGGAACATAAAATATCGATCATTACAAAGCGTTGCGATGAAAACATTAAATAAACCAATAAATATTTTTTAAAACAATAAATTCCGATTTATTTTATTATACATATAACTATAAATTCATAAGTTTCACGAAATGGTTCACAAAAATATCAAATTATATAAATCCTTAATATAAACAGTATGTTCCGTGTTTGAATGGCCTAAGCATACCGAACGCACACCTTCTATTAGCTTGAAGTGCTACTCAAGAGGTGCGGTAAAGCAGGACCCAACCAATAAAGGTCAGATCCCGTGTCGTCTATGATCCACCAGCACTGAGCCGAAGCCCGTAGCCTTCCGGGAGTAATACACGATTAATTTAAGTGTCTTGTGTGTTCCTATATCCTCTCAAGGGGTTATATTTTTTTTACAATTTTAGCGCCGGTTTAACTGCCACCACGTTACAACCGTTACTTAGGCACCTCAACATTGCGGGGGCTCTGCTTCCGGAGTGGTCCGGCGTGATAGTGTTGCGTGCCCGCTAATGTGACACCAATTAGGTTTTAAGTTGACGTTGGTTGGTCAACACCTATCCTACTATTCTAGCTTCCTAACCGGATAGCGGTGAGCCTGTCCCATTATAAATAATACTACCCTAAATGTTGTCTTTCAATAAATTTTTGGTGATTGACGAAAAAATTGACGCCGGGTATATCGATGTAGTTTATATTGGGGTTATAGAAAATCAATTCTAAATATTATTAGTTTGTATAAAAAAAATATGAATTTAAAAAATAAAAATAAATTCTTATGCAATATTATTCAAAACTTCTTAGTTTTTAAAATCGTTATTTTTATAAAACATATTTAACAAAAATTCTACCGTTCACGAAAGTAATTAAATATGAATTATTAAACGAAAAAAACTTCACAAAGGCGAAACAGAGTAATACAGCTATATTTTATATTATCTTTTTGTGACCTATTTTACTCTTACACCTTAAAATATTTTATATTTTATTCATTGTACACGTTGAATTAACCCGGCTTCGTTCGTAAACAGGTGAAATAGGATTGATTTGCTTCCAACAAAAATCGAATATCAAGAGAATTCATTATATTATTGAAGTGCTTTGGGATACACAATATTTTTTGTTTTTTTTTTCTTGCGTAAATGAACACATTTGTAGGATTACTGATGAGTGGGAATGCTACATAGTGCTTTCCATGTGAATAAAATATATTTGGCAAATTTAATCACAAACATGTAACGGTTGTTTTTAAACTTTGTTAATGGTCATTGCCAAGGCAACCTACACCAGAAACTTCAAGTGTTTAATGTCAAAACATAGAGGTGTTGGAATAATAATAATTCTTAATAAAAGTACATCCGCTTCATTAATAATTCCATTTAGGATTGTTGACTCGACGAATTTGCTCAACATCTTTTTCATTGTAAGGGTGGTTCAATTGCAAATTCGTGGAGGATTGATGTTCCGGAGAAGAATGTTAAGCACTCCAATTTTCAGTATCGAAAAGTGTAAAGCAAGGCAAAGCAAGCGAATCCTTAAATTCAAGCGGATAATTAATTATTTCAGATTGCATCATTACTGTACCTAATGTGAAATTAAGAACATCAATTTTTTCTCTTAATAATATAATATTTTTATATATTTACTAGCATGTTCTTAGAAAAATTTTCAGTTATCCTTTGTTAAGTTCATTAAATAATAAAACATTTTTAAATTTCAAAATGGGTAGATTTTTTTGTATTTTATTTATAAAAACTGTTTTGTATTTCTTAGGTTATTCAAGAAGATATTTTGATCATATTAGTGAAAATGTATCGTTAGGTATAAAATTATTTAATAATTAACCTTTATAATTCTATATAATTTTTTTATTTAAATTTATATTATGATAATCAATTATGTCTTCTTCTACTTCTTCTCCCTTGCCTAAATCCCAGCTATTTGGGATCGGTCTTCTGTGTCCACTTTACCAGATCTCCCACATCACCTACGCATAAACCAACAGTCCTCATATGACACCAAATCGCATCCAACAATTTCTTCTTCGATCTTCTTCTTCCTCTTCATCTTTCAAAGTTCATTTATACAAGCAATCTAATAGTTTCCATTTTTTTTTCAAATGATTATCAATTATGTTTTATCCTTTATTTAGTAAGATAATGCAATCTGTAAAGAAACGTACTTAATATATTACATAACTACCAATTAAATACCTAGTATATAGTTTAAAATGAAATGTATATAATTATATATGTATATATGCATATTATAATTTTTTAAATTTTACATTACAGATTATATTAACTGTTATATTTAAAATATGCCCAAAATAAAAAACGATTAAATTGTGGTTGCATTGCTGCATACAAGTGCAGTTAAATATTCATTTCAAACATTAAATGTTATGTATGTAGTATTTTTAAAATTTTCATTATATTCATTAAATTGTAATGATCTACTGGCTCCTTTCAGAATCCTTAATACACGAGTTTAAAATTGCACATAAACTCATAACGATATAAAAATTTTAAATCACTGTACATGGAACTCAAATGATTTAGTATTCGATCTACACATGACTCTTTTTCTGATTTTTTTTCTTTAGGAAACATGCAGAGTATTGAAGAATTCTGTGAAAGATACAGGCGTGGGGGTAGAAGTATGTACTGTTTGTTATGTATTTTTTAAGAAAAACATTTATTTATATGTAATATTTTTTAATAAATTGAAAATGGGAATCATAAAATTTATTCATGTATAGTAAATGAAATCACCAATTACAACTTAATTTTTATAAAATTAATACAAAGTAATTTGAATTTTATTAATTTTTCTTTTTATTTCTTAAGGTTATGAAATTTGTACTGGTAAGATTTTTTCAATCTGAACAAAACATAGAAATTTCTTCCTTTATAAAACAATACACCTTGAATTATTATGCATTATCTATTTTTTATTGTTTATTATTACTTATAAAAAATTAACTCAAACAAAAAAGAATAAACTTTAAATTTTCATTCGTAGTTACTAATTAAAGAATAAAGTATTGAAAGTAAAAGAGAAAATAAATTTAAAAAAGAAAAAGTGAAATAAATTAATTAACGAATGGAAATAAAATACAAATTACAAGTAAATACTCGTAAATAAAATAAAAATATATATATTAATAAAAAATAAATAAATATATTATTTTTAATAAATAAAAGTAGATGTGTATATATTAATTACAGTATTATATTATATAAAATAATAGAGTAGTTATAAAAAATTTGATTATTATAAAAATATAATAATAATATTTTATTTTCATACTAATCCAATTATAAATAAACAATTATTATAAATCAACCCTATTTTTTGTTTATTTTGTAATACTTAATAGACCTATTTAGCACACATATCCAATTATTTATTATACAATTTTTTTTTATAAATCTATACGAATAGAATTTTTTTCTGTTAGATTGTGTAAACAATTGATTCAATTTAATTACTTTATCGACATTTACGTACAAACATACAAAATGGTATAATAATATAATACTGTATTTGGTCGTTTGTTTTTTATAGAGGAAATACTTAGAAAATTTCTAGTACGCCGAGGTATGCCGAGTTTCTATACATTTTTTTCTAGGATCCTAAAAACTAATATAAAATTAAAGGGTTGTTCTATTTTTATATTAGTAAACAACTCAAAAAAAAACCTATCAGTTTTTTTTTTTTTTTTTTTTTTTTTAGCTACAAATATTTAAATTATAACAGCTCAACAATTACAAATAAGACATTCAGATAGATAGACAAAGAAAAATAAAAAAAAAATACATAAATAAATAAATAAAAGTTTCATAAAATGTATTCAGTAGCAGTAAGATAATTTATATTAAAAATTCAGCAGTGTTAATAAATTTAAGTGTTTCGATAATTACATGAGGGGATTTGCTATTAAGTATACTTAACGGATTTATTGTTGGAGAGTTATTATTATGGAGAAACTGAAAAATGGGATGCGTGAGGTATTGAGAGAAGGGCATTCCATGATAATATGAGTGAAGTCGCATATGATTTCACCTTCATGGCGAGTGCAGAAAGGGGAATTATTAAGGGAAAGACGGAATGCATGCGCTGGAAGCAAATTATGACCCGATCTGAGCCTCGAAAATGATATTATTTGAGCCCTGGAAAGAGAAAGATTGAAAAACCAAGGATGAGCTGGAATAATTGGTGAAATCTTCCTAAACCAGGAAGCGAAATCTCTATTTAATGATGTCCATTTGTTTTGCCACATGTTATAGTATTTTTTTTTTAGAATAGTAAGAAAATCGGAAGAAGGAATTTTGAGAGTAGGAGTTCTCATACTGAGATTTGTTGATGAAGCGAGAAAATCGGCCATCTCATTGCCTACAATGCCTGCATGACCTGGAATCCATAAAAACTTAACAGAAAAGCCGAGGATACATAGATGAAAGAGTTTAGATTTTATACGAAGAACTAGAGGAGAAGTATCTGCACAAAAAGAAATGGAGTTAATCGACAGCAGAGCAGATTGAGAGTCTGAAACAATTAAGACATTTTTTAAGGGATTAAATGCTGGATGTAGTCAAGAGCCATTAGAATCGCATAGCACTCTGTGGTAAATGAACAAGAATGACGGGGAAGGGACTCCGAGAACTTTACATTCAGCTCAGGAATATAAAAAGAAAAACCAGCGGAGTTAGGCGAAACTGACCCATCAGTAAACACCAAACAGCAATTTGGAAAATTGGATTCTACATAATCAACAAAAATATGATTTATAGTTAAATAAGGCATGTTTAACTTTAGAGTTTTTGATTATTAGATCTTGAAACAAAGGTACAATGTGAACTTGAGGAAGAAATGTTAGAGCATCATAAGGAACATCATAAGAAGTTAGCCGGTTATGAGATACGAGAATTGAAGACGAGAACGAAGTGATTGTAGAGGCAATAGATGCTAGAATAGGAAGCGTTTTGGAGACATATCGCCAATGGGTAGAGAGAAAGAAACGAAGTGAAAATAGAGTTATGAGAATTGGACATATGTTTTAACAAGAATTTTCCCGCGAGTTGCCTAGATCGAATTTCTATAGGGGGGCACACACATTCTACTTCCAAACATACATTTGGCATGGATTGTAACGCACCGATAGCAGTGCGAAGGCAGGAAGTAAGTAAGGCATTCAAATTGTTCCGGTGTGTGCGAGAAGCAGACACAAAGAAAAAGGATCCGTAATCTACTTTAGAGCGTATAATTGACTTAAAGAGTAATAATAAGGAAGAAGGGTGAGCACCCCACCAAGATCCTGTTAATGCTCTAAGCAAATTGGACCATTTAGAAATCACTGTTTTAAATAATTAATATGGGGAACCCACCTAAGTTTTGAATCTAATTTAAGCCCAAGATATGTGATTGACTCTGACGGGATGATATTCTTATGATACAGACGTATGGGGGGGAAGTCTAAATATCGCTTCCTAGTAAAAATTATGGATTGACTTTTATCAGGGGCTATTGTGAGAAATGAGAACAAGAGAACGTTACTTAAAGAATGGAGAGCTGCATTTAATTGATGAATTGCATTAGGCAAATATTTATTTATTGAATATACTACAATATCATCTGCGTAAAACAAACAAGAGTATCCTTGAGATGTGAGTTCATTACTTACGGCTATCATATAAACGTTAAAAAGGATAGGGCTGAGGCAGCTCCCTTGAGGGAGTCCCCTGTATGTAGAGCGATAACATACCAGTCCTGAAGGAGAAATGAAGGATAAATACCGAACGTGAAATAAAGAGAAAATATAAGAACAAAAGAGAGAAGGGACATTAAGAGCTTGAAGACGTGATATAAGAGTGGGGATATGTACAGCATCGTAAGCGCCTTGAACATCAACGAATGTGGCCGGAAGAAATGCACGGTCACAGAAACTTTGATATATAGGACCAATGAAACTAGACAGACATTCCATTGTGCCAAGTCCGCGCCGGAAACCAAATAGATTGTTAGGAAGTAGAGAGTTGGATTCAAGGTACCAATCTAAACGGTTTTTAAGAATAAATTCTGTTAATTTGCAAAATGACGAAGATAATGCTATCGGGCGATAAGCAGGATTTTTTACTGAAGGTTTTGGAATAGGTATTACTTTAAAGTGCCTCCATGAATCAGGTATTACATTATTTTATCCACAAATTATTTAAGACAGCAAGAAGGATATCGAAAGCTTTATCCGGAAGGTGTTGTAACAAAAGAGGAGAGATGTTATCCAATCCTGCAGTGGAGGACTTACGAGACGTGATTGCGAGTGATAATTCTTGTTTACTAAAAGGAGCAGAGAAATGAACAGAATTATTATTTTGTGAATCTATATTATTAGGTAGTAATTCCAAAGACACTTCAGACTCGGAAGGAACATAAGGGGGTGAAATTTTGTTACAAAAACTCTCAAACCATTCATCATTGGTAGCCAAGGGAGTATGATTTAGACAATTTTTGAATTTTTTAGCAGTATTCCAGAATTCGTTGAGCGAAGTGGAAGGATCTAGGTTAGAGCAAAGTTTTTTCCAAGAGTCTTTTTTAGCTTTGTTGAGGACTTTGGTTGTATCCGCACGTGATTTTTGATAAATATAAAAATCGTCATAAGAACGAGAAGCTCTAAATTTTTGAAAGTAAAATGAACGTGTTCTTACAGCTATAGTACATAGGTGGTTCCACCAGAGGGCTTTTAGGATATTTACCATTGTTCCTTCTTTTTGATGGAATTGATTTGTCTGCAGCCATTAGTAACAATTTGACAAAACGATTAAAATCGTCTAACGGTGAAGGGGATAGTTCAAATGAATCGATCAGAACCGAGACATGATGCGAAAATAAAGTCCAGTCAGCTGCATTAAAGTTGAAGCTAAGAGGATTATTTATATTATTAGAAGGAGAACGTGAGAGGGAATGACCTAGTGACATTTTTATAAGGATAGGATAATGATCACTACCATACGGATCAGATAAGACTGACCAGGTACCAGAGAGCATAATGTTGGGAGAGGATATTGAGAGATCAATACAAGTATCAGGATATGGAGGACGATTGATTCTTGTTGGAACACCGGTGTTGAGTAGACAGAGACCATGCGTGGAGAGCGAAGAATACACAAGATTACCTCAAAAGTCAGAAGAGAGGGATCCCCAGGCGGGATGATGGCCATTGAAGTCACCCCCTATTATAGAAGAACGAGACATAAGAGCAAAGATACTATCCAAATTTCCAAGGATGGATTAGACGAAGGAGGAATATAAATAGACCATAATTCGAATTTCCTGCCATTAATGACAGCTTTGATACCTACTAGGTCAATAGAATAGAAATCTAACAATTGAATAATGTATTCGTTTAGTTCAATAATTAGTTTTGTTGAGAAATTATAGCAACTCCACCATAACCATCTATTCTGTCTTGCCGGATAATATGAAATTGAGGTATAGAAAAAAATGAGGTTGGAAGGAGCCACGTTTCGGAGAGAAGAGCAAATTGGCAGAGATTTTCTCCTAATAGGAAAAAGCTCATTGGAACGAGCTCTGATACTGCGACAATTCCATTGGAGAATTGAGAGATTATTACTGTTTTTAATATTATTATTCCTGAGTACCATTACTGATTGATGAGAAAAAATTAATGACATAAGACTCAATTAACTTGTTAAGGGATGAATGAGATAAAAGAGATGAAGGACTATTAATAAGTTTGAAAGAGAGTTGATCAGCCAGGGGAGCAACCCAGGACATTTCATCTTGTTTAGCATAAGAATTATTTGACATATACTTTAAAAAAGAGCCATTGGGAAGGGAATATTCCGTGTTTTCAGGGATTGGACCAACGTTACGATTAGAGGGAATGATATTATTTTTCTTATGAGAATATTTAGAGTTATCTTTTCTTTTAAAATATGTTTGTGGCAGGGATAATTTAGAAAATATTTCATTCGATACATTGATAGATGAACTGCTGAGTTCTTTTACAATATTAGGTTTGAACTTAGAAACAGTATCAGAAAAAGAAACAGATTTATTAACAATATTATTATTAAGAATAAATATCGCATCCTTAAAGGATACGTTATCAGTAGCCATAATTTTTTTAATTTTTTTCTGGTGAGTCCATTCTGGGCACGATCGATCGGTGGCAAGGTGCGGTCCTTTACAGTGAAAGCAGGAGGGCACGGTCGTATCCTTTGTGGGGCAAATACCAATAGAATGTTCGGATGCTCCACAATGTTGACAGTTGGGTTTACTTCTGCAGAATTTGGCAGTGTGACCATAGCGCAAGCAATTTTGACAAATAACAGGAGAGCGTATGCTGGGAGATATTCTGAACAATACTTTGTAAACAGAAATTCTTTCCGGAAGGGTTGGAGAGAGAAATTTTAATTCTACCATCTTGGTTGGTGTGGGTGGACAACCATTTTGGCTGGTTGAAACACGACGAAAATTAATAACTTTTACTGACGATTCTAAGCCTTTCCCAAAAATCATCCTCAGGAAACGAGGTGTCCAGATTAATAATGCCGTAAGAGTATATCAATGTTGACGGTATATATGCACGTAAACCTAACGCAAGAAGATCTGTTGAAGAAAGACAAAGGTTAGCAGAGTGAACCGAGTCAAACGTAACTTTAACTCTTATGCCAATTGGGTCGATACGCAACTCACCTTTGAATTTGTTAAAAAAGAGTTTACCCACTTTCATCGGGTGCAGTTTACCAAAATTATTTTCACTTAAACTTGATTCTACAATAATAATTGGCACGCCTTTGAATTCATCCGAAAACATTGATAAGTTAGGATCTTGAAATAATTTTGTATGTTGCGACTGCGAGACATTAGACAAAGATTTATCATTATTGTTCATTAAATATGAACCTTATTACGATGGTCGTTAATTGAAGCCATAGAAGTATTATCACCAGCTTGGTGCGATAAATTGTCTAATTCCATATCAGCAGTAGAATCATTTACGTTATTATCGGAGTTATTTCCTACTCCCGCGAATAAGTTATTAAACTGAAATTCCGTACCTTGAGGTAATAATCGAGGTTGATTTTCTATAATATGTTGTAAACTGGGAGAAATTGGAGACGAAGAAGGATTTTTCGACTGTTTGCTTTTTTTTGGTACCACCGTCCATTCTGTTAAAGAATTGTTTCTTTGGAGATTTACATTAATTTTATGATTTGACTTGTTGGGCTTTTGGCCCGGTCCACCCGAGGTGGACGACATATAATGCGTAAACGAAATATAAGCTCGGAGTTAACACAGATAACGCGAAAATACTAGACACTAAATATAATCGCACGACTGTACACAACGAAGGTAGAGACCGAACTGAACCTATCAGTTTAGTAGTTCATAATTTCAAAAATATTAAATACATATTAATGTATTCATATTAATGATTTTAAAGAATTATGATTATAAATAATATTTTAAGTCCTGATGTTTATTTGGTTGTCTCACTTTGTCAAGAAACTAAAGTACAAAAAAAAATATTAATAATGTATAAAAAAATGTAGTAATATTATAAATTATAAATGTTTAAGGCGTTAAAAGATCATACCAAATAATGAACAGTTTCAATTACGCATTCAGAGAATTGAGTATGTTATAAATATTCATAAATTATAAAGGATTATATACTGATAACACATTATTATTATTGATTTATTGAAAAACGATTCTTTTTTTTATATATATTATTCGAATAAAATCTGTATACGAATAATTACCGAGCACACATTTCGTGTAGATGCAATTTAATTGTTCAAATATAATATACAAACATCGCATGTAACACTAGCTGAGTACACGAGTCGAGTGAGACAGGCTTAACAACGTTGTCGGTCGCGACAACGCAACGCGCCATTATAAAGTTCAACAAGATTACAATCAATTACTTACGCCTATATATTGCCAATAAAGATAACGTTAACTATGATGTTAATAAAAAATTGCAAACATATTTTAACCAGAAATAAACTAGCTGTCTTTTTAACGTATAAAACGTAAAAATTAATTTTTCAAATGTTCTTATTCTGTGCTTATTTATTATCAGTCACCATCAGAGTTTTTCCCAATGGCACCACACGTACCGAGTAAATCGTTGAGTTTGAAATAAAGAGTTGGAATTAGTCGGTATAAGGACACTAGTGCCCATTCTATTTCTACATTTGCTGAAAAATTTTACATCAGAACAACACAAGTGGCCCAAAATTTTAAAGAATAAAAATGAGACTTTTCGTCGATACAAAAAAAACGCTATAAATTAATAGTACCATCGATTCCAAAGAAATGGGCCAGGTGAGTATTGATAAAGCTATTTTAGAGTGGTTCAACCGTAAAAACTTTTATTCTAAATCAAATCCCATGGAAGATGAGCAAAAAAACGACGACCAACCAGAACACTGAAATTAAATCATCTGAAAACAATTTAAAAGCACTTGGACAGCTTAATCATATAAAAGAATTTTATTTTAAAAAATGTGACAGTAGGATAAAAATAGCTGTTCTAGCCCCGGTGCCGGTGCCGGTGCAGGTGCCGGTGCTATCCTTTTACATGGCCGCCCATTCCGGTGCAGGTGCCGGTGCTGGTGTCGGTGCCGGTGCTATCCTTTTACATGGCCGCCCATTCCGGTGCAGGTGCCGGTGCTATCCTTTTACATGGCCGGCTATTCCGGTGCAGGTGCCGGTGCTGGTGTCGATGCTGGTGCTATCCTTTTACATGGCCGCCCATTCCGGTGCAGGTGCCGGTGCTGGTGTCGGTGCCGGTGCTATCCTTTTACATGGCCGGCTATTCCGGTGCAGGTGCCGGTGCTGGTGTCGGTGCCGGTGCTATCCTTTTACATGGCCGCCCATTCCGGTGCAGGTGCCGGTGCTATCCTTTTACATGGCCGGCTATTCCGGTGCAGGTGCCGGTGCTGGTGTCGATGCTGGTGCTATCCTTTTACATGGCCGCCCATTCCGGTGCAGGTGCCGGTGCTGGTGTCGGTGCCGGTGCTATCCTTTTACATGGCCGCCCATTCCGGTGCAGGAGCCGGTGCTGGTGTCGGTGCTGGTGCTATCCTTTTAAATGGCCGCCCATTCCGGTGTAGGTGCCGGTGCAGGTGCCGGTGCTATCCTTTTACATGGCCGCCCATTCCGGTGTCGGTGCCGGTGCTATCCTTTTACATGGCCGCCCATTCCGGTGCAGGTGCCGGTGCTGGTGTCGGTGCTGGTGTTATCCTTTTACATGGCTGCCGCTACCTTCCGCCTCCTCCTCTTTGCCATCGCACCGCAGATGGCCGATCAAAACCACCTCCACCTCACGACACCGCTGCCGCCGCCACCGACCCCGTACAAAAACCGTTATCACTATACTATAACACGGTTTTAACCCTATCAACATCTAGCACCTCTGTGACGATAACCTGATAACTTACAAGTACATATATATACATGTTAAAATATAAATTATTTAAAAAAATTATATTTCATTACGAATATCTCTGTATGTATACGTACGTGTGTGTTAATGGGTAATTATTAGCGTGTTTATATTTAATATAATATATAAAGTACATTTAATGTCATACGTAAAATACGGGAAATCGTTTTGTGTATCGAAATTGTCATTACCATTAAATTATGAGTGTTAACACATACAATTATGTTGTTTCTTATGTAGAAAGTATAATTATTAGAAATAAATGCTTAACGAGTGTACACGAAATATATTTAATGCTAAACGAATATTAGGAGGGGGGTATCGGTTCGTGGAAAAATAATTGTTCATTATTACAATAATATACATTTTCTTTATTCGGTTGACAATTAGTCTCGCGCTATTCTCCGAACGATAGACACGTCTACAAAGTGTTCAATTATTTTTACAATGATGGCCGATTCAAATAAAGTAGTATACAAGTACGTTGCACCAACACCGCCAAGCCAGCTTATCGACTCGTCAATTTTTGTAATTGATTTTGCTGAACGAAAATTTATACACGTTGGAATCGACCCCGTAAACCAATTTAAACGTTATGTCGCATATTATTACACCGTCAAGATATATCAGCATAAATACCGATTTTCTAAGACGTATATTCGCATTAATGGGGAATATTCTATCATATATATTGGATTCGCCTCAAAAAATGAAGACGGTATTTTTAAATACTGATGAAGTAATACTAACAAATATAATTTATCGTGGTGAGAATATGCTTGTTATCGAATCAAAAACCCAGGTTGGGTGCCGTGTATTACTTAGCGGAAAAGATTTGATGGCTATGCAATATTTAGAGTGGAGTATATACGAGACTATAGTGCGTAAAACCAAGATAATTGTTCCATTGGTTTTTCGACAATTTAAGCAAATGTCTTCGTACTTAAAATCTTGTATTAACTCGGAAAAATTAAAGACTAAAGAAGAAATAACTAATTTCATCAAAAGCGTTAACGACGAATTAATTAATAATAATATCTCAAAGTACGAGTGCAACTATGTCAGTCAAATAAAATTATTTGCTGTAGAAAAACTAGCAATCAATGTGTTGGCAAATGATGAGCTAAAGGTATACTATATTACTTTATAAATATATTTCATTATACTAATTTTTTTTTTTATTGTTTCTTGTCATATAGTGACTTGAAGAGTGTATATGAGGAAATGGATACGTTTACTACTTTAGTGAAAGAACCCAAGGTAATATAAAATAATTGTACTTATAATATATGAAACTAAATTCAATTTGTTTTTGTTAGCTGTGTGATCAGTATGACGGGCCGCTAAGAATAATTTCACTGCCCTCATCTCCATGCCAACTGTTAGAGATGCGAGCTGAGGACGAAAACGATGGACCAACAATATTCAATTTACATAAAATACCGTCGCCTTCGCCACCACTATCTTACACCAACTTTTATCAGTCATCTGAATGGAAAACCTCACACGAATTGTTTTCCAATTTTAAATAGTTCAATGTACAAAATATTAATATAAGCTATGTATTAAAAATAAAAACACACTATATTATTTATAAAAAAAATTTTTTTTATTATCTCATAACATTAATTTATACAATAATTATTTACAAAATTCTTACTTCCCCGTTGAAGGGGTTATAAGTTATAATTTGGTCATGTATAATTAAACAATATGCTGATGTTGCATCTGCAAACGTCTCGTTTGCCTCGAATTCAATCCTTAGGTCCACGGTCTTGACGTTGTCGTTTTGTCTACTCATATCGACAACTCTGATTGGAGCGTATTTTTTGAAATTGGATCTGTTCAGTAAAGGTGTGACATTATCATTACCGTAGTATGATTTTTGAAACTCTGTATAAGCTCTGTATAATGTAGCTATTTTATTCTTTGTGAAATCACATTGAAAATCTTCGTATGGAAACACGTCGGAATTTAAATATACTTTTAAATTTTTAATTTTGCAGTGGTCGAAATACGATATCGGTTTATTATTTCTATTTTTCCTATCAGTTTGAAAACCTATTATTGCATAACGTGGTTTTCCTAACTTGTTTGAAGTTTTTACTTTCCACGAGTGCGTAGTATTTTGTGGCAAAACCGGGTATTCACACAGTTCCCTTGTTCTAAACGCACACGTAACAGGTTTATGACTGTTTATCACTTTTAAAAGTGTAATTTTTTCTCTATCATTAACTTTAACCATGGGCATTCTTCATAATATTTTAGTTACATTTAATTTAACATCTTTTAGTTTCGAAGTATTTGTATCCAAGGCATTATCGGTTTTAAATAATTTAATAGCATTAATATCCAACGATGATCTGTTCATAGTAAGTTGTTGATTACAGTTAATTAATATACGTTTATAATCATCACAAAATCCAAACAAGTCTTTTAGGTTAATACAACCGTTAAACATGTTTGATTCTATAAAATCATGATTTATATTATCAAAGTCGTCATCCCAAGCAGAGTTACAACGTGCCACAATATCCGTGTTATTGTATGAACAATAACCTTTTAAGGTCGAAGTTATTCCGGGGTTAACAAGTTTTTGAATTTGAACACCATTTATTTCGTATTTCATTTCGGAAAAAAGAAATGCCAAACCATTGTTTATGAAACGAACGTTATCATTCAAACCTGCAGGTTTGTCAATTGTTCCTTCGATGTAGATATAACATTCACATGGGAGAGTATATGATTCAACATTGTGTAATGCGATACATATTTCATCGTTATTGGACAGTGCCGATGTTGAATATGGTAAAAACGAGTGATACTCGATGTGAGTTATCCTGCAGTCGTCTATATAATCACCGGTCACGTTTAAATAGCTGTCGTCCATTACTAAAAAGCTTTTATTGAACGGAGAAAATTTAAATTGTTTTTAGTTAATTTCTTAATGACTTTTGAACGTATTCCTTTCTTTACACGTGTTATCGTACTGACGTTTTTTACGTTACTGACAGGTTTGTGGTATATAGCATTTTTTATATTATAAAATTGCTGACCCATCGTCAATAATGTCTTGAATTAATAGGCGTACCGAAACAGATTCTCCTCTTAGGTCAATTAACTGTCCATTTTGATCTTTTAAAGTTAAACTAATTTGATTAATTGTCGTACAATTTAACGAATACAAAACTAAATGTTTAGGAATTTCTATAATTTTATAACCGGGTGGAACGTTTGGATAAAATTCGTGTAATATATGACACTGTCTTCCGTTGTTGAATGAGCCCGAGACCAAGTTCGATTCAATATATATACAGTTTATTTTGGTCATATTCACCAATGAATCCGATTGATATTGAACATTAGCCTCATATTTTTTATCTGTTTTGAAACCTAACATTGTACCTATACTATTATCCATGGAGAAATCGATAATTTCTGTACTTTTCATTTCACATTTTAACGTATTGTTGTTTGCTTTCAACTCAAACGTAATGTTTGTACCTGATAACAATTGTTTAATAAACACTTCCAATTCATTTAACTCGTACGAACCTGTAGGTAATGTATACACATCGTTTACTAATTTGTTTTCCGAATAATGTACGAACCCTATTTGATTACATTTATCGTTTATATTAGGAATAGAATTATTTGTTTGTAAACTTAAAAGACTCATCTTTGTATTTGTACTGACTTCTATAGGCGGAAAAAAATCACATGAATTTCCATTTAATGTTATCGTGTACATGATAAAAATTTCAAAAAACAAATGTCCACAGTTTGTCGTATTATATTTCTGATGGTTTTCGTAATTATATTTTATAGCGTATCCGTCAAAATATTTTTGTAATTCTAATGGTGGAGTCAGGTTTTCGAAACTGTCATAATAGTCTATTTGATTTCCGACTTTTTTATACGCTACCCAATGAGTGCCCGTACCATCTTCAATATCCAAGTTAACCACTGCCGATTCGTTATGTTTAGGATTGATAGGTAACCTGTCCCTCGAAAATACTCCGATGAAATGAGGTATTTTCAGCATGCGCGCATACTTTATAACTTCATAATCGTATAACGCTCTATTGGGTAACGTAGAAATTAGTTTTTTGAGATTTTTTTCGTTTTTCTGGTTTTCTTTTTTATTCCATCTCCTCTATATGGCGTTAGATACAAACCATTACCTTTTTCAATTTTATACGATTCCACTTTATACGGTGCTAGATATAAACCTTTACCCAAATGAATGGGTGTATTTCTATTAGATTTCATATCGTTTACGGTTTTAACTACGTTAGCGATACCACCCGTAAATGCACCTAGCGCGGACAAGCCTGCGAATATCGGAATCAACGGTAACACTCCGCCCTTTTTAGGTATTGGTATAACTCTAGGAGTTTTAGTCTTATTATTTTTACATGTTTTTTTAGCTGCCGCAACACATTTTTGTTAATTTTATTATATTTTTTCCACCAATTTTATTTCTTATCGCGTTCTTAGCAGCACTGACCACACATTTAAAACTACACCCGGCACCCATCTTGCGTTTAGCCTTCATAACTGTAGTCACCAGCCAAGAGGCAGCTTTTTCCTTAAGACCCGAATTCTTCGACTTGAATACTTCCCAAGCTTGATTTTCTAAAATCTCGTCTGCTTTATGTCTATCGACTAACGAATTATTATTTTCATAAGCTATATCGTGTTCTCGTGCCAATTCGTCCAAATCATTTATTTCATGTTCGCCGCGTGCCAACCTCTCACGTAATTTAGTACCCGGACCACAAAATCTAGAACAATATTATATGTTATATATCGACTTATCGTGAGTTAATGATTTACGTACCTATAGCTTGGTAAATTTAATTCCACTGGCAAATGGTTTATAAGAGAGTTCACAACCCCCGAGCCTTTATTCGTGTTATCCTTTCGAACGCGAACCATCGTGTGATACATTACACAACAGTACCACTGTATATATATTAAAAATGCATTTTATCGAACAAGAACAAAAACTACCAGTTTATAATATCGATACACCGGATATTGTGAAATCAAGACACGGACCTCTGTTTACAAACACTGTACGTTCATTAATATTGGGTAGTTCTGGTTGTGGAAGAACAAATTTAATTTATTTTTTATTCGTTAATGAGAACGGTTGACGATTCGAAAACGTTTACATATATGCTAAAACGTTGGACCAACCGAAATATAAATTATTGCAGCAGATTATCGATGATATCGACGGTGTTAATATATTCACATTTTTCGAAAACGATAAAGTCATTCACCCCGAAGAGGTTTTACCTAATTCCGTGTTTGTGATGGATGACGTCATCGGTGAACACCAAGGAATTATAAGAGAATATTTTTCGCGTGGTAGGCACAACAATGTAGATATATTTTATTTGGCCCAGAGTTACTCGAAAGTACCCAAGCAGTTAATACGTGATAATGCGAATTTAATTGTATTATTTAAACAAGACGAGAGAAATTTAAAACACGTGTATAACGAACACTGTTCCGGTGATATGAGTTTTACAGAATTTAAATTTTTTTGCACAACATGTTGGAATCTGGATCGATTTTCATTTATTGTAATTTGTAAAGACAGTGAACGTAACAACGGACGTTATCGACTCGGTTTCGACACGTTTAGATTTGCGATATAGAATAGATCGCATAGAAACATTGAAAAATTAATAGAAAACGACTTTATGATCCTCCTTTCTGAAGAAGATACATATATGAGCAGAGGTAGCGGGTTTTCTCTGCAGAAAATCGACGGATTATTGTTGGCCGTATGTCGGTATATACCTATGAGTGGATCGTCATATATTTCTTTGCCAGTTGATATTCAAAATAAAAAAGCAGTTATCAACCCACAAAATAAAGATCAACACTGCTTTAAGTGGGCTATACTGTCAAAACATATTATAGGAGATCACAAGTACCGTGTAGACGAAAATTATTTACTACATGAAAACAAATATGATTTTTCTGGATTAACTTTTCCGACACCTATTCATGAAATAAAAATATTCGAAAAAAATAATCCAAACGTTTCAGTGAACGTGTATGGGCTGAAAAAAGAAAAAGAAAATGAAATTGTAAAAAATACTGTATACCCGCTTAAAGTTGCTGATGAGGAGAAAAAAGAACATTTAGATCTACTTTTAATTAACGACAAGAAAAACACACATTATACATACATTTCTAATTTTTCAAGACTCGTACGAAATCAAAAGACGTCCCATCATTATAAAGTTTATTTTTGTAAACGGTGCTTCACGAGTTTCGATAATCGCCCTAAAAAATTCAAATTGCATGGACAGGCTGCCCTCGAAGAGCATATGAAGATTTGCGGAGCTCATAAACCCATACAGCCCGTATTACCTGAAAAAGGAGAAACACTCCAATTTGAGGCATGGTCGAAAGTACAGAAACATCCAATAGTGATATACGCAAATTTCGAAGCTCTTCTTATAAAATGCATGGAAAATAAAGGTGAAAATACTCGAATTATTCAGAAACATAACCCAATGAGCTATGGATTTTTGGTCAAACCTTCAAACGATATACCAAACGAGTTGTTAGAGAAATTTAATATACCACTAGAACCAATCATTTTTCGAGGATCAGAGTCAAACACTGAAGTGGCTAAATCTTTCGTGAAAACGATTGTTGATGTGGTACGTAGAATCGATAAATTATTAAATACAAATATACCCATTATTATATCGGATGAAGAAAAACGGGAACACGTAACAAAGACGGAATGTAATCTATGTAAAATGAAGTTTTCCGAAAAAAACCATAAAGTCGCAGACCATCAACATTTAACCGGCCGTTTTAGACAAACATTGTGTAATAAATGTAATATGAAACTGAAGAAACCAAATTTCGTACCATGTTTTTTACACAACTTATCACATTATGACGCTCACTTTATCATACGCGAGCTCGGATATGATGAAAATACCATTTCTATTATTCCTAACAGTGAAGAGAAATTTATCTCATTTTCAAAATATGTAACCTCAACCTTCACTGTAAGGTTTATCGACACGTATCGTTTTATGGCTTCGAGTTTATCAACATTGGCCTCGAATCTTATTACTAAAGATTTATCTAAATTTCGTGAAACAGCCAAAGTTTTTAACTCTATGGATTTACCACTCGTTCCACGGAAGGGTGTATATCCATACGAGTATACGGATAGTTGGGATAGTCTGAAAGAAATATGTTTGCCGCCAAAGGATGCTTTTTATAGTACATTGACAGAAACAGAGATTTCTGAAGACGACTACAAGCATGCGGAGAAAGTCTGGAACCATTTTGGATGTAAGACTTTAGGAGAATATTCAGATTTATATCTCAAAGTGGACGTCTTGTTGTTGGCTGATACTTTCGAAAATTTCCGTCACCTATGTTTAAACACATACAATCTAGACCCGGCATATTATTATACAAAGGTGAAATTGGAACTTCTCACAGATTATGATATAGTGCTTATGCTGGAAAAAGGTAATATTATTTAATTTCTTATATAATTTATATCTGATTAACTAATTTACAGGTATTCGAGGTGGCTTAACACAGGCAAGTATGCGATACGCGAAAGCGAATAACCCAAAAATGGCCGATTACGATAACACTAAACCAAATTCTTATTTTATATACCAAGATTGTAAGCATATACATGTATAATTTATTTTTTCAAAAAAAAATATTTTAATTTAACTTATTTTCAGGTAATAACTTATACGGATGGGCCATGTCGCAGTACATGCCATACGGTGGTTTTAAGTGGATCGAACCGACACTCGACGGTCTTAACGAGTTAACAGAAACGTCAGACGTAGGAAAAGTGTATGAGATAGACATTTCATATCTACAACATCTTCATGACAAACACAACGATTTGCCGTTCCTCCCGTCTAACGGAATACCACCCAGATCAAAAATTCAAAAACTAAAGGCAACGTTAGAGAAGAAGGAGCGATATATCGTGCATTACCGAAGTTTAAAACAGGCTATTGCTAATGGACTAAAAGTTGAAAAAGTAAATTTTATTTTAAACAATGTTATAGCATTATTAATAATTTTATTATATTTTATAGGTGTTTCGTACCATTAAAAGTATTATGTAGGAATAACAATAAAACCGATAGTGGTCGCGACGGTTGTCGCGATATTAAAGGTACAAAGGTCCGACTAATTCCAGTCGTATTACTTTCATTCCGTAGCGGCTCACGTAGAGCAAACGATGTCCGCCGGCCTTGAGCGCTACGTATAATTCGAATGTAAAATTGTTTTATAATAATAGTAATAAAGAAAGTTGAATCAGTGAAAGTTCAAAATAGCGTTAAATGTTTTATTGCACTTTAACACCGCGCAAACATTGGTCCTTCGGAACGGATAAAACATTTAATATTTGTGATTGTGCGTTAGCAGCTAAGTGTACACGTATTAATTAATGCACTTAGATCGTAAACAAGGTAGTGAAGTCGTGCGGAATCTCGAGTTAAACGCCTAATTCGATCGTCTAGTGATCTAAAATTTCGCAAAAATAAAGCGTTTAAAATTTATAATATTTATAAAATATTCGTATTCACGTAATCTCGTTATTGTATTGACACGTATGTGGTATAGTTTCGCATCGTGGTATCGTTTCGCTAGTTAATACAAAATCGCGATTGAAAAGTCCACTTACGTGAGTGTTCATTTTCATTTTCAACCCAGTGGAATATTATCAAGAAAATAAGGTAAGAGAATTTAGCCATATTTAAATTTTGCCGTTTTAAATTTTTTTCCCTTATGTTACATGATTCTAAAGTATAAAAATAAAAATAAAATAATATCCCGTTTCTACACGTTGAAATTCTTACATTTAAATAGTACAAAGTAATATACACGTGAAACAAAGCTCGAAAAACCTGTTCGATATTATAAAGGTCTACATCGGAGTCTATACGTAAATAGATAAATCGTTAATTGAAATAATATTACGTGTTTGTACCAAGAGTCAAATTCGAGTAACGAGGTCCGTAAATAATATTTTATAATACTATCGGAGAAATGAGTGAATTAGCGGCTCTCATTACACGACGAGGTACATTGAAAGGGCAAATAACACGCCTAGCAAATTATATACGCGATAATAAGACGAAATTCGATATTGACCAAATTCGACTTAGAGTGGAAAGAGCAGCGGAAACTTTTGACGATTTTCAACAAGTAACAACTCAAATCGAAGAGGAAACAGGTGTATACGAAGAAAATGAAAAATACCGAGAGGACTTCGAAGAGCTTTATTATGAAAACGTAGCAATATGCAATAGGTTGTTGAGAACATTATTTGATCGCGGTTCAAGTTCAGTAGAAAATAGCTTGACAAGTAAACCAAACATCGTAGAGAATAATTCTAGTATACAAGCAGTACAACCAGCAGTCAAGTTAGCTGCGATACAAATACCGGAATTTTCGGGATTATACACGGAATGGGCAGCTTTCTATGATATTTATATGGCGTTAATCCATAATAACAAGGCCCTAAGTGATGTTGAAAAATTTTTCTATTTGCGATCATCACTACGAGGAGAAGCCGAAAACGTCATACTATGTCTTCAGACCACGTCAGAAAATTATTCAGTCGCCTGGAAAAGTTTAATTGCGCGATACGACAACAAAAAAGTATTAATTCAAGTACATGTAAATGCATTGTTCGAATTAGAACCTATAAAAAAGGAATCGTCCAGTTCGTTGCGTGTATTGGTAGATACGTTATCGGGACATATAAAAGCTCTGGAGTCACTGGGACAAACACCCGCCAACTGGGGCGCATTGTTGTTGTTTCTAATAACATCGAAATTAGACTCGATTACAAGGCGTGAGTGGGAGAGTGTTTCTTCAACATCAATGACATCTGAGATAACAGAGTTAATTGGGTTCTTGGAAACACGTTTTCGAATTTTGGAAGCAATCGAGACTGCTAAACAGGCAAACTGGCATGAGAGTAATCAAAGAGCGGCTACCTCGAAAAACAGATTTATAAAATCAAACGCGTTTGCCGTCACGAGTGAAATTAAGTGTTTCATATGTAAACAAGCTCACACCATATATCGATGTCCAGTTTTCTTAAATTTATCGGTACACGAGCGTATAAAAAAGATAAGCGAATTAAAACTTTGTAAGATATGCCTAAGATTGCATGTCGGCGAAAAATGTACGTCGCGTCGGTGCCCAAAGTGTACGCGACCGCATTACGGTCTATTACATTTATCGCGCGGAGAGACAATTAGTAAACCAAATAATCAATGTATCAGTTCGGATACTATAAAAGAAGTTAATAATACCGATAACGATTTTGGTGACAACAGTCCGTCCGTATCGATTAACGCACACGCATGTCGGAAAAATAATAATCAAATATTATTATCGACCGTTGAAATAATTGCATATGATTGTCAACACAGGCCGATACCATGTCGAGTGTTACTCGATAGTGGTTCTCAACATAACTTTATTTCGGAATCAATGAGCCAATGTCTACGTTTAAAACGAATAAAAACATTATGTGCGGTGATCGGTATAAATGAAACAGCGCATACATCGACATATAAAGTAACGGCCGTAATCAAATCTCGAGTTTCGAATTACTCAGTAAATTTAGAATTTTTCGTTCTTCCAAAATTAACAAATAAATTACCATTATAATTTATAAATATAGATGAATTTAAATTGCCGATTGATATCAAATTAGCAGATTCGTCATTAAATACGCCCAAGTCGATCGACATGATTCTGGGAGCAGAAATATTCTTTGAATTGTTTAATAGTGGCCAAGTACGTCCAATCCCGCATGGACTTATTTTGCAAAGTACTCGGTTCGGTTGGGTCGTGGCTGGACCCGTTCTTTCTGCAATCAAGCAAGACCTAGCGACGAGTGTAGCATTATTTACAAGTATACCGCTTAATGAAACAAATTTGGAAAACCAAATGGAAGAGTTTTGGCGTCTAGAAAAGGTAAAAAACAATGGAGCTTATACCTTGGAAGAGTAGGCGTGTATAAAACACTTTAAGCAAAACGTGAGTCGTGATGTGAACGGACGGTTTACCGTAGTTCTTCCGTTTCGGGACACGCGGAAATTAGGTAACTCCTATGAAATGGCTCTTCGTAGGTTTCTTTCGTTGGAAAGACGTTTACAATCCGATGATAATTTAAAAAAAGATTACGTAAAGTTTATACATGAATACCTCGAACTCGGACATATGGAATTAGCTCACGTGGATAATTGCGAACGCAAATGTTATTATTTGCCACATCACGCCGTTCGAAACGACAGTAGTACTACGACAAAGTTGAGGATAGTATTTGATGCTTCGGCAAAGACAGATAGCGGACTAAGCCTTAACGATATACTATTTAAGGGCCCATGTATACAAGAGGAGTTAGTCACGATAATGGCGCGGTTTCGAACACACAAGTACGTACTGACAGCGGATGTGAAGAAGATGTATCGACAATTTTGGGTCACAGAATCCCAACGTGATTATCAAAGAATATTAACCTAACCAGCCTATTCATATATTTCGTTTAAAGACAGTCACTTATGGTGTTATTACATCGTCCTATTTGGCAACAGCCTGTTTACAAAAATTGACTGAAGAAGAGGCTATGCGTTATCCGGAAGCATGCCAGTCAATAAGTCAAGATTTTTATATGGATGACTTTCTCGGTGGAGCATCATCAAAAGAAGAAGCAAGTAAACTTCGTGATGATTTAATTACTGTGTTAGGAACGGCAGGTTTGCAACTAGACAAATGGTCAAGCAACAGTTCAGATTTATTACCGTCCAGTATGATAAAACCGACAAATGATTTGTATACAAAACCGACTTCTGAAAAAACATTTGTAAAAATACTAGGTGTATATTGGAGTCCCGAGAATGACATATATCAATATAATGTTCGACCATATGAAAGTAGTGCTCGCGTCACCAAACGCACGGTTTTATCGGAGATAGCAACCATATTCGACCCACTAGGACTCATTAGTCCCGTCGTCATAAGATTCAAGATTCTGATGCAGCAATTATAGCAATTGAGTATAGGATGGGATGAGGCATTACCTTGCAAGCTGGACGAAGAATGACGTAATTATCGAGGTCAATTAATAAGTTTAAACTCGTTAAAAATAAATCGGTCAGTTATCGGCAGTGGTAATGTATCCGATGTACAATTACACGGATTTGCCGACGCTTCAACAATCGCATACGGTGCCTATATATATTTACGTGTGACTAATACTGATGGTATATGTATAACAAATTTAATTTGTTCAAAATCGCATGTGGCGCCACTAAAAACCGTGTCTTTACCACGATGAGAATTATTAGCCGCCGTGTTATTAACACGTCTAACCGAAAAGTATACTTCCAAATTACGATTAAGAATCACGAAACAATATTATTGGTCTGATTCCACTATTGTATTGGCGTGGATCTCATCTCAGTCAGCTAAGTGGAAAACCTTCGTGGCTCATCGCGTAGGTGAAATACATAAACAAACGGCAATTCCACAATGGCACCATGTAAGCTCGAAAGACAACTCGGCTGATATTGTGTCGCGAGGATGCTATCCGTCAGAAATACAGGACAAAATACAGGACGTGGCACGGCCCCAAATGGTTATCAGAAGACTACTCAGCGTGGCCAATACTCAACAAGGAAGTTAAAGATGACGACGAAGTGTTGATGGAACGGAGAACAACGTTATCATGTGTTATGACTGCTAGAAGTGAATATGATTTGTCCATAATCGAACGATATTCGTCGATAACCAGACTATTACGGGTTCTATCGTACTGTCGTAGGTTCGTGCACAACGCGTCACGGAAGAATGATAAGATTTGTGGAGAGTTGCGAGCCTCGGAGATCGAGGAGACTAAGATTAAATTAATTAAATTGATACAAGCTAACAGTTTTGGACGTGACTTGTTGAACTCACAAAATACACGTCGCGGTGGAATAGTACATTTACGTCCATTTTTTGACCAAAATGGCTTGATCAGAGTGGGAGGTCGTCTTCAAAATGCGCCTACACTTAACGAGTTCCAGCGGCATCCTATTATTTTGCCAGCAAAAAGTATTTTTACCAAACTTATATTTATACAGGAACACGAAAGACTCATGCATGGTGGGCCTCAGGCTATGTTAGCTGCTATACGTTTAAAGTTCTGGCCGCTTAACGGGAGAAATATAGCACGTAATGTAGTACATCAATGAATAAAATGTTTTAAATACCGATCTGTAGTCATGCAACCCATTATGGGGGATTTGCCAAAGGCACGAGTGGAGCCAGCAAGAGTATTTAAAAAAACGGGCATTGACTTCGCAGGTCCCTTTCATTTCAAGGTTAACTTACGTCGAAACGCACCATTGAAAAAAGCTTACGCTTGTTAATTTGTGTGTTTCACTACTAAAGCAGTGCATGTGGAGTTGGTTGGAAACTTGACTACTCAAGCGTTTTTAAACGTGTTACAAAGATTTTGTGATCGACGCGGTCTTTGCACGGACATTTTTTCTGACAACGCAACAAATTTTGTTGGTGCCAATCGACAACTCCAAGAATTAAAGACCCTTTTTCAATCAAGTAAACATCAACAGGAAGTTGAAAACTCATTGTCAAAGATTGGAATTCAATGGCATATTATACCACCACGGTCTCCTCACTTTGGAGGCTTATGGGAGGCCGCGGTAAAGTCCCTAAAATCTCATTTATATAGGACATTAGGTAACGCTTCGCTAACCTTCGAGGAACTAAATACAGTACTTATACGTGTAGAAGCAATATTAAATTCCAGACCTTTAACTCCAATGTCTACACATCCCTCCGATTTTTCCGTCCTCACTCCTGGGCATTTTTTAATCGGCGATTCTCTACAAGCCTTACCTGAACGCGATGAAACATCCACCCCTATGAATCGGTTATCAAGATGGCGAAGAGTAGTTCAATTTACTCAACAGCTGTGGTCACGATGGACTCATGACTATCTTAATCAGCTCCAAGAGAGAAAAAAATGGTCAACGTCAGGGGGACCAAGGCTGTGCACGGGAACAGTCGTACTAATTCGAGACAACAATTTGCCCCCTCTTCAGTGGTCCGTTGGCAGAGTAATTGAAACGCATGTTGGTAAGGATAATCAAATCCGTGTCGCTAAAGTGAAAACACCTAAAGGTGAGATTACACGTGCTGTGCGATATCTCTGTCCTTTACCGTTTGAAGGCAATCAACCCGAGAAACAATAAATTATATTATATTCATTATTTTTTTTCTTTTTTTTCTTATTTATATAAGCTATATTAATTTGTTATCTATTAGTTTATGTATATTTTGATGATTTAGCAGTTTGATTATGAATTATTAAGCATTTAAAATATGCATTGTTTTCTGAGAAATCGTATATTTTTATTTATATCTTTGTATTTTTTAGATTATCTATATGATTGTTTTGATAAGCGCTTTTAAATGTAGTTTACTATATTCTTGTTTAGTTTTTTGGAAACGTTGTTCCAAGGCAGGCGGCATGTTTCGTACCATTATAAGTATTATGTAGGAATAACAATAAGACCGATAGTGGTCGCGACGGTTGTCGCGATATTAAAGGTACAAAGGTCCGACTAATTCCAGTCGTAGTACTTTCATTCCGTAGCGGCTCACGTAGAGCAAACGATGTCCGCCGGCCTTGAGCGCTACGTATAATTCGAATGTAAAATTGTTTTATAATAATAGTAATAAAGAAAGTTGAATCAGTGAAAGTTTAAAATAGCGTTACGTGTTTTATTGCACTTTAACGCCGCGCAAACAATAGGTACATAGAGTATTAGAATTTAAACAGTCACCATGGCTTTCCGAATATATTTCACTCAACACCGAAATGAGGAAAAATGCAAAAAAACGATTTTGAAAAAGATTTTTTCAAGTTAATGAACAATGCAGTATTTGGTATGTTATTATTTTAATATTAATAGATAATATATTATTTTTAGGAAAAACTATGGAAAATGTACGAAAACGTATGAAAATGGAATTAGTTTCTTCAGATACCAAGCTGCAATAATTGATTAATAAACCAACTTTCAAATACGCAATGTCATATAATGAAAACCTATCCCTCGTAGCTATGGGTAATAATATCATTAAATTTGATAAACCAATTAATATCGGTTTTGCAGTGTTAGACGTTTCAAAAACGTTAATGTATGATTACCATTACAATGTAATAAAACGCCATTATAAAGACTTAATTACATTAATGTACACAGACACAGGTATATTAAATTATTTATTTACATGTTTTTATTATTTTATTTATTTATTTATTTATTTTAGTTTGGCTGGTATATTATATACAGACAGAAGACTTTTATAAGGATCTGCAAGAAAATTCAAGCTTGCTGAGTCGCATGGACACCACAAATCTCCTCCAAAATCATCCATGTCATATCCAGCACCATAAAAAAATACCGGGACTTTATTCAGACGAGACGGATGGAAAAATAATGTCAGAATTTATCGCGTTAAGAGCAAAATCGTATGCATATAATATTGAAGGAAAAGAGCAGATCAAAGCTAAAGGCATCAGAGGCCATGTAGTTAAAAACCACATGACCTTGGAAAATCACAAGAAGTGTTTATTCGGTGACCAAAGATAACGTTTCCATCAGGTCATTCAAACACCACATTATGACTATCGAAACATAAAAAATAACTTATAACAGTCATGACGATAAACGTTATGTTTAGAAGATCAAATACACACTATAGCTCATGGACACTATAAAATTAAGTGAGTTAATTAAACATATAGATTAAAACTAATCAACTAATTTTTATTATATGTTACAGCAAAATAATGACCGAGATAGAATCCGATGATCATGCCGATTATTAGTTGTAAATAACTATATATATATTAAATATGTAAAAATATTTTTTTTTTCTATTTCATAGTATAATTTTGTAAATATTCTGTATATTCTGCCTCATTCACTCATCGCCGGTGCCGGTGCCGCCGCCGGCGCCGCCGCCGACTTTTACAAAAACCGCCATTTTTATCCTACTATTGCATCCGTCTCGTCTGAAAAAAGTCCCGGTATCTTTTTACGGTGCTGGATATGACATGGATGATTTTGGGGGAGATTTGAGGTGTTCATGCGAATCAGCAAGCTTGAATTTTCTTGCAGATCCTTATAAAAGTCTTCTGTCTGTATATAATATACCAGCCAAACTAAAATAAATAAATAAATAAATAAAATAATAAAAACATGTAAATAAATAATATAATATACCTGTGTCTGTGTACATTAATGTAATTAAGTCTTTATAATGACGTTTCATTACATTGTAATGGTAATCATACATCAACGTTTTTGAAACGTCTAACACTGCAAAACCGATATAAATTGGTTTATCAAATTTAATGATATTATTATCCATAGCTACGAGGGATAGGTTTTCATTATATGACATTGCGTATTTGAAAGTTGGTTTATTAATCAATTATTGCAGCTTGGTATCTGAAGAAACTAATTCCATTTTCATACGTTTTCGTACATTTTCCATAGTTTTTCCTAAAAATAATATATTATCTATTAATATTAAAATAATAACATACCAAATACTGCATTGTTCATTAACTTGAAAAAATCTTTTTCAAAATCGTTTTTTGCATTTTTCCTCATTTCGGTGTTGAGTGAAATATATTCGGAAAGCCATGGTGACTGTTTAAATTCTAATACTCTATGTACCTATAATATATAATAAAATTATTAATAATGCTATAACATTGTTTAAAATAAAATTTACTTTTTCAACTTTTAGTCCATTAGCAATAGCCTGTTTTAAACTTCGGTAATGCACGATATATCGCTCCTTCTTCTCTATCGTTGCCTTTAGTTTTTGAATTTTTGATCTGGGTGGTATTCCGTTAGACGGGAGGAACGGCAAATCGTTGTGTTTGTCATGAAGATGTTGTAGATATGAAATGTCTATCTCATACACTTTTCCTACGTCTGACGTTTCTGTTAACTCGTTAAGACCGTCGAGTGTCGGTTCGATCCACTTAAAACCACCGTATGGCATGTACTGCGACATGGCCCATCCGTATAAGTTATTACCTGAAAATAAGTTAATATAAAATATTTTTTTTTGAAAAAATAAATTATACATGTATATGCTTACAATCTTGGTATATCAAATAAGAATTTGGTTTAGTGTTATCGTAATCGGCCATTTTTGGGTTATTCGCTTTCGCGTATCGCATACTTGCCTGTGTTAAGCCACCTCGAATACCTGTAAATTAGTTAATCAGATATAAATTATATAAGAAATTAAATAATATTACCTTTTTCCAGCATAAGCACTATATCATAATCTGTGAGGAGTTCCAATTTCACCTTTGTATGTTTAAGCATACAATCGAAACTAAACCCTGGTGCCGTATAATAATATGCCGGGTCTAGATTGTATGTGTTTAAACATAGGTGACGGAAGTTTTCGAAAGTATCAGCCAACTACAAGACGTCCACTTAACCTTGTAGTCGTCTTTGGAAATCTCTGTTTCTGTCAATGTACTATAAAAAGCATCCTTTGGCGGCAAACATATTTCTTTCAGACTATCCCAACTATCCGTATACTCGTATGGATATACACCCTTCCGTGGAACGAGTGGTAAATCCATAGAGTTAAAAACTTTGGCTGTTTCACGAAATTTAGATAAATCTTTAGTAATAAGATTCGAGGTTAATGTTGATAAACTCGAAGCCATAAAACGATACGTGTCGATAAACCTTACAGTGAAGGTTGAGGTTACATATTTTGAAAATGAGATAAATTTCTCTTCACTGTTAGGAATAATAGAAATGGTATTTTCATCATATCCGAGCTCGCGTATGATAAAGTGAGCGTCATAATTTGATAAGTTGTGTAAAAAACATGGTACGAAATTTGGTTTCTTCAGTTTCATATTACAATTATTACACAATGTTTGTCTAAAACGGCCGGTTAAATGTTGATGGTCTGCGACTTTATGGTTTTTCTTCGGAAAACTTCATTTTACATAGATTACATTCCGTCTTTGTTACGTGTTCCCGTTTTTCTTCATCCGATATAATAATGGGTATATTTGTATTTAATAATTTATCGATTCTACGCACCACATCAACAATCGTTTTCACGAAAGATTTAGCCACTTCAGTGTTTGACTCTGATCCTCGAAAAATTATTGGTTCTAGTGGTATATTAAATTTCTCTAACAACTCGTTTGGTATATCGTTTGAAGGTTTGACCAAAAATCCATAGCTCATTGGGTTATGTTTCTGAATAATTCGAGTATTTTCACCTTTATTTTCCATGCATTTTATAAGAAGAGCTTCGAAATCTGCGTATATCACTATTGGATGTTTCTGTGCTTTCGACCATGCCTCAAATTGGAGTGTTTCTCCTTCTTCAGGTAATACGGGCTGTATGGGTTTATGAGCTCCGCAAATCTTCATATGCTCTTCGAGGGCAGCCTGTCCATGCAATTTGAATTTTTTAGGGCGATTATCGAAACTCGTGAAGCACCGTTTACAAAAATAAACTTTATCATGGTGGGACGTCTTTTGATTTCGTACGAGTCTTGAAAAATTTGAAATGTATGTATAATGTGTGTTTTTCTTGTTGTTAATTAAAAGTAGATCGAAATGTTCTTTTTTCTCCTCATCAGCAACTTTAAGCGGGTATACGGTATTTTTTACAATTTTATTTTCTTTTTCTTTTTTCAGCCCATACACGTTCACTGAAACGTTTGGATTATTTTTTTCGAATATTTTTATTTCATGAATAGGTGTCGGAAAAGTTAATCCAGAAAAATCATATTTGTTTTCATGTAGTTAATAATTTTCGTCTACACGGTACTTGTGATCTCCTATAATATGTTTTGACAGTATAGCCCACTTAAAGCAGTGTTGATCTTTATTTTGTGGGTTGATAACTGCTTTTTTATTTTGAATATCAACTGGCAAAGAAATATATGACGATCCACTCATAGGTATATACCGACATACGGCCAACAATAATCCGTCGATTTTCTGTAGAGAAAACCCGCTACCTCTGCTCATATATGTATCTTCTTCAGAAAGGAGGATCATAAAGTCGTCTTCTATTAATTTTTCAATGTCTGAATCTACGAAGACTTCTTTTGCCGATGTTTTAAATGCTCTATTCTCGGCAGAATTTTCAACGTTTGGTATATTGTAGCTACTTTCCAGTTTCAAGTTGTATTTAATAAGACGAACAATTGTGCTTTTATGTAATATTTTAATTAAATCGTTCTTTATGGAGTTGAAAAATACGCGATAACTACATAAATTGTTGATATTCTTTGCATAGTACCAAACGACTTTACGATGATGTGATGATGCGATTTCTATAAAACCCGGTGTGTTTACCAATTCCATTCGAGCCATTTTTAATTTAATTGCACAAGCAGAATTCTCGTTTTCCCGTTTACGTGAATCGAAAATATCTATAATATAACGATGAAAAAAAAATTAATTTAATATAAAGATATAGTATAGTATGGTAACGAAGACATTATATCGGTATATAATGTTTATACTAAAAAAATAATATTAAACATAATATACAATATACGTTGATTTAATTAAATAGATATTTATACAGTCTTACCGTTATAACTATGATTTTTTTCGGTTAGCATCATATGTTTGAAAATATTACTTTTGTTGTCGACTGACGAATTTTCGGTTTTTGAATTATTTGTAGATACTTCCAAATCTGTGTTTTGTTGTTTTACTGGTAAATTAACATTGTTATCTGTTAAAATAAATAATAAATATGTATAATGATTAACATACAAATAATATTTAAGATACTTACTATGAATTTTTTTCGTATGATTGGTTAGGTTTTCCTTGCGTGTAAACACTTTCGAGCATACCTTGCACGACAATTTGTTCTTGTCGTGAGCTTTAGTGTGTCTTACTAAACTACGTTTGGCTGTAAATACTTTATTACATACCGTGCAAATAAACATTTTTTCAGAATGTTATGATAGAAAGTTGTAATAATTATAAATACAATAAAAAAATTAATGTACATGTGGGGACAAAACGATGAGACCCAAACGAGTAGATTAATGAAAGAGAAAGCACAATTGTATTGCGATACAAATAACGACTGTACTGTATGGATGTGAAGACTTTACTGACAATGGGGCAAAGCCGATTTAGTTAGTAAATGAATGATTTTTATTATTTAATGTACGCATGCGCAGAAACGGCGATACATATACGAGTATATCAAAGAGAGAACACAATTGCGGCGTGATGTGAATAACGACTGTTTGGAAGTAAAGACGATACTGACAATGGGACAAAGCCGGTTTAGCGTATACAATTACTAACAAAACATATTATGCTGGTCTCGACCGGTTTCTACAGGTCTGTACAACCCTATCGTATGACTCATTCTATGAGAATGTTGTGTATATTATTATTTAACGGTCTATATGATAAAGGACTTTTTCGCTACATTATATATGTCATTAAATTTTTAAGATATGGATATATTTGAGTGAATTAGTGAAATTATTATAATATGTGTGTGAAAGTGAAATAAATTTCATAATATATCGATAGACAGCTATGAATAATATTTTAGGTGAAGATATAGTTTGTCATATAGTACTATTAATAATCCGATATATGATAATTACTATAACAATTATATGTATTATATATAGTAATTATATTGATTAAAATAATATATTATATATAATATATATATATATATATATATATATATATATGGGTTAAATTAATTGTGTGATTTGAAAAGCGACTTAAAGTGTTTACAAACTAGTATAGTACCAGGGGTGAATGTGAATTTGGTTGTTTTCAAGAATAAATTCTATACGATAGTCAGTAACTATATACATTTTATATTATGAAGGACACACCTATTATTCTTTTGACAACAAAACTCATGCGGATCTGGACAGATTTGTACAACCCTATAGTATGACACATATTATAAAAATGTAGTTCATGAATATTACTTCATTTGCACGAGGGGGAGTGAAATATGTTATTATTTATGTATGTGTGGGTAAAGGAATTTTTTACTTATGTATTAAAAAGTCATTTAAAATCTAAGAAATGGATATATGTATGTGAATTATATAAATTCTCATAATATACGGTTAAATAGTTATGAATAATGTTTTTAGAGTTTGTTATAAAGTATTATAAATAATGAGATATTTTTTAATTATTACAATAATATACGTTATGTGTACAACGTTCGTGCGTTTATGTACATGTGATAAAATACAATGGGAGTCTAAGGGTGAATAAGGTTTGATTGTTATCAATCGTAATCAACCGCGAATCAGGCTTAATCAACCGCGTATAATCATTAGATATTATATGGGGGGGGGGTAATAGAGGTATGTAAGGGTTAAATACAGCAATGAAATAGTATTGAGGTACCAGGGTCGAATAAGGTTTGGCACCTGCAGCGGTGGCAGTGAGCGGCCGTGTTAAAGGTATAGCACCCGTATCGACGGTTTGGGCGGCCGTGTTAAAGGTATAGCACCCGCTACACTTCAACGGGTGATATGGGTTTCCCTATGGCCCAGAATTCCCCATTATACACTACTTCTGTTATTAGATACATGGAGCAATTCACCCATATGTATATATATATATACTTCGATCTATTATCGACGTAGGTAATACCATTAATTATAAATACAAGTATAACCACAAATTATAAATAAAAGTAGGTTGCAATAATATTACATATAATATGTCTTTGTGTACCTATGGTGAAATATTACAATTTGTTTTCAATTTATGAAGCATGACCAAATTATTAAGTTTAAGGTCGAGCCAATGATAGGGTCAGCAATTTTCAGGTAGTTTCATGGCCCAACCTATCTCCTCCTTGGCGCCGCCACTGTCAGGAGGTAATAATATACAAGGATAGTTTACTCACCCCCCTCCTACAGTGCGATAAGATTATACTATGGCAACATTACTGTGGGTTTAGAAGTCTTTGTATTATATTAGCGGTGGAAGGGGACTCGGTGGAAGTGGTGCAGAACCGCCCGAACGCCGTGCTCGTGACGGTGGCGGAGCACATACATGTGCTCGGCCTACGGCTTGTCGTCGAGAAGACGGAGGCCTTAGCGTTCACGAAACGTTACGGGCTGGTGGAACCCCGGTTACAGTCGAAAGCCAGACCATACAATTATGAGCGATCCATAAGTATCTAGGAGTGATCCTAGAGAACAACGGGCGATGTTCGGTGCGCAGTTGCGACCATTGCGGACCACCAGACTCATACAGCGAGGAGGATATCGACGCGTTTCACACGCTTGTTCGTTGCGAGTCCTTTGAGTGGGCTAGAAACTATGTTATACACGGTATATGTCATTTCCGGCCACGTGACCTCATCGCTCAGATGCTGGAGTCCACGACCAATTGGGAAGCAGTTGCCCAATTCGCATCGGATGTGATGGGTTTGAAGGGAGAAGTAGAGCGAGAGAGGCAATCCCTGCAGGGGATAGCTCCATCACGTGGTTGGAAGAAGATGAGGGCGGTCGCTAACCGCCCTTAATCGAAATTTGTGAGGGGAGGTGCGTTAAACGCTGAACTGTTGCTCTTCCTCATACTAGATAATTTTTTGTAAATATACATTTGTAAGGGGTGGTGTGGCCGGTGATTGACCGGTCACCCACCTCAGTGAAATATTTTAATTTTCATTTGAAATAAACGATGGCGACACATTGCCCCAAGTATTGTTTGATAGGTATTCTGGATTTTTAGTGTTTTCACCCCCGGTAGGGAGTTGAGATTTGACGGTTATACTGAAAGTTTACGTCATATACGAATTTCACTGTATATTTATGTGATAATAAATATGTAGGAAACGTTTACATAAGGTGTATGTATATTCGACAAAAATTTTAATGTTTTAAGAATTTACATTTGTTTTATAAGCACTTAAACTCAGTACTAAATTGTATTAATTACAGCTCTAGATAAGTACAAGTTTTTCGAAGGTAATATAGTAGTAATATTTTAAAATTTCTATGGGTACATTATTATTATCAATCAATTTATTAACAAATTACAATGTTGTTATAGACCATGCGAAAATGTACTTTCAACTTATAAACGATAGATCATTAGTTGAAGGTAATTTTAAATTATTATAATAACAATAACCGAATTATGACGCATAATAATTGTTCTCTTATTGCAATTAAAGGCATCGATATTTTGAACACAATAATATCCGATTTCTTGCATTTTCAGATAATGCATTAGATCTAAATCAATGGTGCTCAAAAAATTGTTATAATGGTGATTAATTTGCAATCAAGATTTAAAAACATATTACAAATTTATAGTTTATGCACGTGTAATGCAATATAAAAAGTCGTTGATAATTATATATTTTAATCAGTCTCGTTGATAAAATAATTTTTTTTCAAAGTTTATCTATATGTGTGCTTTAAAATAATATTTTAATTTATTTATATATAAATTGATTTGATCAATTTGTTTTTGTTTTTTCGGAATACATCAGTTTCCCATTAAATATAAGCTAACTATTTGTGTATAATTTTCTCAAGAAGAAGTTCGATTATTTTAATAGAAAAACATAAATTATAAACTTTTCAGACATTTTATTCGTTATTGATGCATTGTATATCGTTTTTATTTTATTTCTATATAAAAATGTGGTTTTATTGGTGATTAAATAAATATTTATGATTTGTGATTTGTTCTTTTTATAATTTAATGCTTTATATTAAATATATGAAGATTTATTGTGTATTTTATAATTTCACTAGTTATGTTCGACTATGATATACCTATAATATCAAAAAAATAAATCAACCAAAAATACCATTGTCGATAATATATATATGTATATAATATATAATAAATAAAATTCGTACAATTTAAAATAAAATTGTTGTTCTCAGATTTATTTTATTTTTTATTGATCAAAGAAACATTGCCAGCAAATGCCATTAGTTAGAATATATATATATATTGTAAATAAATAAAAAAATGTAATAAAAAATAAATCAACCAAAAAAACCATTATCGATAATATATATATATAATATATAATAAATAAAATTCGTACAATTTATAATAAAATTGTTGTCCTCAGATTTATTTTATTTTTTATTGATCAAAAAAACATTACCAACAAAGGCCATTAGTTACAATATATATATATATACACAAGATGTAGCAAGGAAGCTAATATAATTCTTTTGGATTAACATTCCCGACACATATTAGTCTAATGTGTGTTTTGATAATATATCGGTGAATTTATATAGTTTGAAGAAAGAAAAAATTATTGTAAAAAACACCGTATATCCGCTTAAATTTATCGATGAGGAGAAAAAATATCATTTTGATTTACTTTTAACTAACGAAATAGAAAAATCGCAATACTCTTATATTAAAAATTTCTCAGGACTCGTACGATGTCAAATCACGTTACATAAAGAAAGCATATTTATATGTAAAAGGTATTTTTCTTGTTTTAACAATCAGAAAAAAATAAAATTAGATTGTCAAATGGCACTTGAAAATCATAAAAAGTTATGCCGTACAAATAAAACTATTCGTTCTGTAATTACCGAAGGAAGGTACTAAGCTTGATTCATGGAATATAACTCAAAGGTATTCAGTTGTTATATACGTGTATTTCGAAGTTTTATTGATAAAAACTTTGGAATCTACAGGTGAAAATACAATTGATTTTCAATCCCATCACTCGATAAGTTATAGATTATTGGTGAAAGCTTCAGATGACGTCTCAGCGAAACTACTTTAAAAGTTTAATTTAGATTTTATATCATTAACGGTCTTAACCACGTCAGCAATTCCATCCGCAAGCGTTTCTAACGCAAACAAGCTGCCGAATATCGGTATTAACGGTAATACGCCAACCTTTTTCGGTATTGGTATTACTCTGGGAATTATTAGTTTCTTATTTATACTTGATTATTTTAAATCTACTGCAACACACATCTTTGTCATTTTCACCATGTTTTTTTCACCGATTTTATTTTTTAATTCTTATTTAGTTTTAACAAGAAAAGGAATATTTCCTTGTGAATACATAGATAATGGTCTAAATTAAAGAAAAATTAGTTATCTCCTAAAAAAAAACTTTATAGTACTTTAACCGGTACTACAATTTCATAAGATGATTCCGACCATGCAAATATTGTTTGGATCATTTTCACATTAAAATTTTGGGTGATTATTCGGAGTGGTATTTAAAAGTGGGAGTGTTATTATTAAGTGATATATTTGAAAACATTCGGGATAAATTATACAGACTTATGAATTAGACCCAGGTTTCTATTTTACTGCTCCGGGGATGTCATTCGTCTGTATGGAAAAGCATACTGGTGTTGTACTAGAGTTATTAAATGATTATGATATAATCTTTTTTTGTGATCGAGGCATTAGAGGAAGTATAGCACAAGCTGTTCAGCGTTTTTCAAAAGCAAACAATTTTACTACTCCCAAATATTATGAAAACAAACCCGGCACATGGATTGTTTATTTAGACGCAACAAATTAGTGAGTGTTTAAATAAATTGTATTCATTCATAAACATATGTGATTTTAATATAATAAATGTATTTTTTTTTTTTTTAGTTTTGGATGGGCAATGTGTAAATTTTTACTGGAGAACAGTTTTCAATGGTATAGTGGTGATCTAAGTGTGCAAAATATAACAATTATATTGAACACATTCTCTGATAAATCCCCGAGTGGAATGTTTTTTGAAGTCGATGTGTTATACCCCTCAATCTCCATGATCTACACAACGATCTACCGTATTTGCCGGAAAGAAATATTTCACCAGGTTCTAAAACTCCAAAGCTTTTAACTACACTGAAATCAAAAACAAATTATGTAGTTCACCACTCGACATTAAAACAAGCTTTGAACGCTGGTTTTATATTGAATAAAGCAAAAAAAAAATTTTAATATATTTATTTATATATATATATGTTATATATTCTTTATAACCGTCAATATTATTATTATAGGTACACAGGATATTGAAATTTAATCAATCGCCTTGGTTAGCCACTTATATAGAATTGAATACAAAAATGCGAAAAATAGCTACAAATGACTTTCAAAAAAATTTCTTTAAAATGTTGACTATTAGTGTTTTTTGTATGAATTTCATTTATTTATTTTAAAGTCACACGTAACTATATATATATATAATTAATATATAAATTAATATATAAATTATATAAATATATATATAATTTGCTTTAGGTATAACTATAGAGAATGTTCGAAAAAGAATGAAAATGGAGCTTGTTTCAGATTAGAAATGGTTTTTAAAATTAATCAACAAACCTAATTTTAAAACTACAACGATATATAACGAAAACCTTTTCGCCGTTCATTTAAATGTAGATCTGCATACTTTGAACAAACCAATATATATGAGTTTATCGATTCTAGATATATCAAAAACACTCATGTATAATTTTCAATACAATGCGATGAAAAAATATTATAATGATAAAATACAACTATTATACATGGATATTTTAAAATACATATATTAATACATTATATTAAAGTATATAATTAATTTTTTTTTTTAGATTCATTTATGTATTTATTACAAACAAAAAGTTTTAATGATGATATTCTAAGAAAACCAGGTTTAATTGAACAATTAGACACATGAAACTTCCCGTCTACTCATGCTTGTTTTCGAACAGAGAATAAAGGTGCCTGGAACTTTTACGGATGAAACCGGGAGTAAATCTACATTAGAGCAAGTTGCCTTACGAGCTAAATCGTACGGGTTTAATCTGAGTGGTGAAGAAATTATTAAGGCCAAAGGGGTATCTAGAGCTTTTTTTTTTTTTTATTAAATTGGTGTACGAACGGAACCGCCTTAGCACTACTGCGTCCGTACACCATCATTTATTTAACGTTTTAATATAAATTACAATTACAATGCTACAATACATATTTAGAGGGGCTCTATCTCCTCAATATTTGCCATAGGCATACATTTTACACTTAACTAATAAGATTTAATGCGGCGCCTCCTGTTGTATTTTCCGCTCTTCGATCTCTCTTGTCCTCAGTATGCGCACCACCATGATATTGATTACCCCCTAATCTTGCCTTGATCTGAGCATTAGTTCTCCTATGTTTCCGGCGTTGATGCCATCCACCTCTAAGATATAACATGTTTCCCTCCTCCAGTTTGCCCATGCATCGCATATCGCATATCGCTCCACATATGAAGCACGAACCAGTCTCCCTGGCGCAGAATTGGTTGAGGTACGTGCCAAAGCCGCCATGACCTGTCAGAAACTGGGTGAGATGGTAGTTCACTTGTCCAAAGTTTCTGTTGGACCATTTTTTAACATCCGGTATCAGTTTATATGTCCATCTACCGTTGTTAGTCGTATCCCACTCTTCCTGCCAGCGATCTAGCAAGATAGCTCTCGCTTGTTCTTTGCTACTGCCACGGTACGTGTCGGCTCGCTCTTGTGCCAGAAGTTTGAAAGGTGGCATGTTTGCAACCACGGAGCCCGCGGCGTGCGATACTGTACGATAGCCACTGCAAACCCGCAACGTAGCTTTTCTGTATACGGATGCCATTCGATTTATAGCCCTCTGGTTTATAGTGTCAATTCAAAAGGGGGCGCCGTAAAGCAATTGAGAGCTTACTACCGAAGCAAAGAGGCGACGTTTAGCTTCCTTCGGCCCTCTCACGTTTGGAATAATCATTGTAAGCTTTTTAATAGTCGCTGCTGCCTTATCCGTGACTTCAATGGAGTGTTGGTTGAAGTTCATCTTTTTGTCAACTTGTACGCCTAAGTACCTTAAGCTTGCGCTTGATAGTAATGTCGACCCTCCAGTGACTATCTCTAGCTCATTTCTTTTTCTTTTATTGGTCAGCGCAACCATTTCCGTTTTTTCGACCGCTACTTCCAGCCCATGGTTTGCCATCCACGTTGATACCTCCTCCATCGCCGAAGTCAACTTTTCCTGTACGTCGAGGTAGTCAGCCCCAGTTGCGATTATTGCCAAGTCGTCTGCATATGCCAGTATTTCTGTTCCGGGTGGCAGAGTCGTCCTCAGTAGACCGTCATATAAGATGTTCCATAGGTCTGGTCCAAGTACAGAGCACTGAGGGACGCCGCTGCTCATATCTAATGTAAAGCTTATGGAGTCATCTGTCCACACCCTTATCTTTCTTTCGTAGAGATACGACTTCAGTGCACCCGATAGTACCGGGGAGAAGGATTTGCTCTCTACCGCTTCTAAAATTTTATTCCACGGAGCAGAATTAAACGCATTTTTTACGTCAATGGTGACGATCCCTGAGATGCGCTTCGCTCCCGATGTGGAGACGATTTGTTTTATTCTCTCCATGGCATTTAGAGTTGAATGACTCCTTCTGAAGCCGTGTTGGTTTTCTGTTAATCCTGCTGTGCGCTCTAGGTGAGATCTTATTTTCTCCGAGATTAGCTTTTCGTAAAGCTTGCTTATAACGGGTAGCATGCATAGTGGCCTATATGCCGATGGCTCTTCCAGTGGTTTCCCCGGTTTCACGATCAGCACTAGGTCCGCTATTTTCCAGTCCTTCGGGAATAGCCCATTCGTCCAGCATTTATTGAACATCGTTAAGAATACATCCCCTAACTCCTTAACTGCTATCTTCAGAACCTCGTTTTTGATACCGTCAGGTTCAGGTGATTTGCCATTTGAGAGCGTTTTGGCTGCTTGCATCAGTTCATTCATCCTAAAGCCTGGGTCATCGTATTTATCCTCTGTTGGTAGGTTTTCTTTTCTTAGGGGATTTTGGGGGAATAATGCTTTTACTATACCCTCTAGTCTACCCGGCAAGCTAATTCCCGGTATAACTCTCCTCCGGTTGAGCTTTTTCATCACCGCCTTGTACGGGATACCCCACGGATCTTTGTCTAGCGTTTTGATGAGGTCATTCCACGATTTTTCCTTCGCTCGCTTTATGCCGATGACAAACGCTTTCCGAGAGTCCCTCATCGCTTGCGCTTCGTCTTCGCAATCTTTGCCGTCCTGTTTTTTTCTTTGTCTCTGGTACGCTCTCCTGCAGGCGCAGGCAGTTTTCCTTAGGCCGTCGAGTTCCCCGTTCCACCATGGGACGGGATTTCTTTTATATCGCTGGCTAAGTTTTGGCATTGCATGGTTGCAGGCGTCTCGGAGCCATTTAGTTACTAGCTCCACATGTTCCTTGGGTGTTAAGTCTGGTGTCCATGTCTTCGAGCTGTTTTTAAGTGAGGTGATGAACTTTGTTCTATCCAGCCTCTTGATTGCCCAGCCTTCCTTTGGATTTACTTGCCTGTCGTGGTCGTTGTTGGAGCACACGTTAAACGTGATGTATCTGTGTAAGCTTAGAGAATCGATCTTTAGAACCTTCCAGTCCAGGATTTTCCCCCTGTGGGTAGGGGCAGTAGAATTTACCCACGGTAACTCCATGCCTGTCGTAGAAGTCGACTAAGGAGGCCGAACGATCGCCGGCATAAGCGATCTAACTCATGTCAGCCAACAGCTACGGGTGGAGGAGCCGACATGAGAGGGGCACTCTTTTGTCCTAGTGTTGGGAAACCGGCTCTAAAGGCGGATGAACTGCAGAACGCGGTCAACGGCATAGGAATGAGGAAGAATTTTCGGACAAACCACCTCATTAAAGGTCCATAATGGATAAGTCCTAGTATATATCATCATGACTACGAGTGCGATTAAATTATTATCCGGAGTAAGTTCCTCATTCGGATCTCCGGGAGGAACGGTTGCATATAGAAGTACTGATGTTTGTTGTAGGATTAAGAAGCAGGAGAAAGTTAGAATTGGATCATGGAATGTAAGAACAATGTACCAGGCAGGGAAAATACACAATGCCATTAAAGAAATGGATAGGATGAATATTTCAATCCTCGGTATCAGCGAAATGAGATGGCCAGATTCAGGCAGCATAAATATAGAAAATCACAAAGTACTTTATTCAGGTTCAACAACTGGAACACATGAGTATGGAGTAGGTGTTATCCTGACAGATAAAATGGCTAAATCTGTAAAGAACTTCATACCAATCTCTTCAAGAGTTATACTCGTACAGCTATTAGCTTCACCAGTAGATGTTAACATCATTCAAGTTTACGCCCCAACGGCAGACAAAGAGGAGAATGAGATAGAAGAATTCTATCAAAGCGTTAATGAAGTTATGGATAAATTGAAAAAGCAAGACTTAACAATCGTTATGGGAGATTTTAATGCAAAATTAGGTGTAGGGAAGACATCAATGAGCGTGGGACCATTTGGCCTGGGAGAAAGAAATATCCGAGGAGACAGACTAGAAATATTTGCGGAAACAAATACAATGACAGTAATGAATACATGGTTCAAACTACATCCACGAAAACTGTACACATGGAAATCACCAATGGATAAACCTGGAAGAATTGTGAGAAATCAAATCGATTACATATTAGTGAACCAGAGATTCAGAAATAGCTGTATAGCGGTTAGAACCTATCCAGGAGCAGATATTCAATCAGATCACGTCCCACTAGTGGGCACATTCAAAATTAGAATGAAAAGGATAATCCCAAAAAGTGGAAAAAGATATGATCTACGAAAACTTAAAGATCCTAATGTAAGAGAAAATGCACAATCAGAGTTAAATAGCAAACTTACCAGAATTAACAGCAACACGATCATTAACGTAGAAAAAGAGATTAATGGCTTTCAGAAAGTAGTAGAAGAGATAAAAGAAAAATATTTGAAGTTGGATAAACGGAAGAAAAAGTCATGGATGAGCGATGAGATTTTGGGTATGATGGAAGAAAGAAGGCTCAATAAATCCAATAGCACAGAATATAGAAGAATACAAAATAACATAAGGAGAAAAATAAGAGAAGCAAAGGAAAAGGAAAAAGAAGAACAATGTGCAGAGATTGAGTTCCATCAAAGAAACTATGATGACTTCAATGTGCATAGGAAAGTCAGGGAAGTCACTGGCCGATTTCGAAAGAAAAATTATGGAAAATTAGTTGACCCAGATGGAAAAATAATAGTCACCATTGATGAGAAAAAACATGTATGGAAGGCATATCTAGAAAATCTATTTCATGATGTTAGAGCAGAACAGGAACCTAAAATTGGAGACCGAACGGGTCCAAACATATTATTAGATGAGGTGAAGTCAGCTATTAAACAACTGAAAGAAGGCAAAGCATCCGGTCCCGATCAAATACATTCCGAATTCATCAGATTACTGGATGATGAGAAAATTAGATGGATCACAATAATATTCAATTCAGTTTATAAGTCAGGTATAATTCCTGAGGATTGGATAAAATCCGAGTTTATTGCATTGCCTAAAAAATCAAGCGCAAAAACATGTGGGGATTATAGAACGATCAGCCTGATGAGCCATCTTCTGAAATTGTTTTTAAAGATTATTCATAAGAGAATATATAGGCTATGTGAAGAACAAATAGCAACTAATCAGTTTGGGTTTTTGAATGCGGTTGGCACAAGAGAAGCACTGTTTAGTGTACAGGTCCTCTTCCAAAGATGCAGAGATGTAAATTGCAATATATTTGTCTGTCTAGTTGATTACCAAAAGGCTTTCGATCGTGTTAGACATGATATAATAATTAGAATTTTAGAAGAAATAGGAATAGATGAAAAAGACCTTAAAATAATTGCCAACTTATATTGGAGACAAACAGCAGTTCTCAAAATGGAAGGTGAAACAACAGATCCGATTGAAATTCGACGTGGAGTGAGACAGGGTTGTATTCTGTCACCCATCTTGTTTAATCTTTACTCTGAATATATCTTTAAAGAAGCTCTAAATGAGGTAGAAGAAGGAATATCAATAAACGGCACAAGATTAAATAACTTACGTTATGCCGATGATACCATAGTTTTTGCGGACACTATTGAGGGCCTTCAAATACTTATGGATAAAATAACAGAATCTAGCATGAGATTCGGACTGGATATAAATACAAACAAAACAAAATTTATGATTATAAGTAAAGAAGACATCACTGGAATTCACTTAAGCATAAATCAAACCAGAATAGAAAGAGTAAATAAATACCAATATCTTGGCACCGTCATTAATGAACAATGGGACAACGCAGAAGAAATTAAGTGTCGTATTGGAAAAGCTAGAAATGTATTTAATTCAATGAGTGCATCATTCAAGAGCCACAACCTATCTCTACATTTAAAAATACGACTACTGAGATGCTACGTGTTCTCAACTCTTTTGTATGGTGCAGAAACTTGGACCCTAACCAAAGCCACTTCAAATAAGTTAGATGCATTTGAACTATGGATATACAGAAGAATTTTGAGAATATCATGGACTGAGAAAATTACCAATACTGAAGTATTACGTAGAATGGGAAAAGAAAAGGAATTAATGATAACAGTTAAATGCAGAAAACTCCAGTACTTAGGACATATTATGCGGAACAAGCGTAGATATGATCTTCTCCAATGTATCCTACAAGGGAAAATAGATAGCAAAAGATCGCCTGGAAGAAGAAGAACATCGTGGCTCGCCAACCTGAGAACATGGTTCGACAAAAATTCAGTAGAACTATTCCGGAGTGCAACTAATAAAAATTGTATATCAATGATGATCGCCAACATCCGAAACGGATCGGCACATTAAGAAGAAGAAGTCCAGGATTTTATTTATGATGTCGTCCGAGGCGAACGTGACGTCGATGTGCGATCTTGACGCATTTCTTACAAATGTAGCAGCGTCTCCCCTGTTGCGTGCGGATATACCTAGCGACACCATGGATTCTGACAGGTGCCCACCGCGGTAGTCCTCTACCGGGCTACACCAATCTGGCGATTTCGCATTAAAATCTCCCGCGACGATAACTGGAACGCTGGACTTTCTGATGCTCTCCTCTATGCTTCGTAGGACATTTGTATATTCCGTGCGGCTTAAGCTTGGTGGCCAGTAACAGCTATATATCCTTATTCCCATTAGCTCTATCCATCTGTAGCATTTTTGTGGCTGGCCGGCCCTGTCGATTGCAATGTTTCCGAGGACCACTATCGCCGCTTTATTATCTATGTCGCAGAACCAGCTCTCCTCTTCGCTTTTGCTCCGGTTGAGTTCGCTTATTATTAGTATATCCGCTTTTAGGTCCATCGCGGTTTTTTGCATTAGATGTTGCGCTAAACTTTTGCATCCGAGGTTGATCTGCAAGAAGCGTATCATTGGTTTATTTTATTCGTTGCATCGCCGTCTGGAGTGCGTACTGCCATTTCTCCTTTATCCTTTATCTAACCGGAGGATTCCGCCTTCAGAATCTCTTGGAATCTGCTCCTTTCTGCTATTGTCGCATTACATGCTGCCTCTTGGTGGTCCGCTAGTCCGCAGCCGCGACACTTGTTGTGCCTGTCCGGACCTGTGCATTCCCTGGTCGTGTGCCCACTGGCTAGACACCTCGGACATCGACCTTTTCGGCGGTCTTCCCACCTTCTGATCCTGCATGAGACGAGGCCGACTCTTACCTTTCCTGTTTTGAGGGCTTTTTCTATCAGGCCAGGCGCCATTGAGACTATCATCCACCTCATACCTCTTGCCACACTGAAATTGCCCGTGATCCGGATATCCGTGGGTTTGGCGCTGACCAGTTTACCGACCGCTTCCAGGACCTCGTCTTTTCCTGCCAGTTCGTCAAAATCTTGTACCACCAGCTTATCGTATCGTGTGAGTTGTTTAACTTTTGTCGGGTCGCCGATTGCCTCACCGATGGCTTCTGCGATATGGGTTTAAGACGTTGCTCCCCTTTTCAGTTGAACTAGTATATTGCCTTGCTTGGACCTGGATAAGGAGTTTATTTCTTCCGCCATTTCTCGTACCGACTCGTCTGCCTTCAGCTTTCTGAGAGCGCCGGCGTACGAGTCCTGGCCAACATCCACCAGAATAGCTGGAGGACGGGTTCTGGGCTTATACTTGTTGAGCAAGTGCGCAGGTTGTCCTTCCTTTGGTCTTACATCGTTTTTAATTTGCGCTTCCCCTGTTTTCTTTTTGCTTTTGGCCACCTCTGCCCAGTGAACAGATGGTGCAACCTTAGGGGCGCAAATAAAATTCATTATTTTTTCCTCCTGTTCGTCGAATTTCTTATTCACCTTGTTCAGCGCCTCCAGTATTTTGTTCACGGGATTTTGAGTGGAACTGCTACTTTTTTCCATCAGCCTGAAGTTTAGCTCGTTACTGGTTCTCTTGGTCTTCTTGTACTGGTTGAATATCATTGTTGTGAGCTTTAGAGCCTCCTTCAACTCGGAGTGGACATTTCTTGTCCTATTTGTAAAATCTGCCATTCCCTGTATAGTCTCCCCTAGTTTACCTAGCAGGTCGCCTTCGCTAAGTAGCTCCAAGCCATCAGTTATCTTATTCGCTGTGTTCTTCGCTTCGCCCATTCTTGCCGCCAATAGGCTGCTTTTGCTACTCACTGGATCATTTGCAGTCACCAGCGTTGCTCCGACAGAGCCACTTGGAGGGTCCGTGGCGAGGGGGGGTTTACACCCGGAGCCCCTTTTGCTGCTGCCACATTTCCCCCTTTATTAGTTGGCAATTTAGAATTACCAGCATTCCTTCTTTTACCGCCTTCTAACGCCTCAGCTCTAGTAGTAATTAGAGTAGCGGGGGCCTGGCTGGCCACCCCCGCACTCACACGGTCGCATGATATCGACCGTAGTGGGCCCGCTACGTTGGATCCGGCTTTGACCCCGGATCTACCCACTACTGCCGCCTCCTGGGGGTCCGAATCCCCTGGAGGAGTAACAATACTCCTGTTTTTAACGCTCATATTGAGTTTTTTGACGGGTGTCTCTCCCATGCATTTTAACCCTACTGCCAGGGGGTTATTTTTTCATGGTTTTCCTACCATTAGGGCTTTGCTGGCGCTAGCAGGCTACCTCCGATCTGCCGACCCCAACCAGCTAAGGAGAGGGCCGGCTCTAGAAACTCCGGACCCATCTAACAAAAGACAGGCACGGAGCGTGTGGAACTCTTAGTCGGGTCGTTCTCAGTTTAGTCCTGTCCAACATGGGAGGCCCTGCTGGTAGAATACACTATAAAGGGGTATCTAGAGCTAAAGGGAAAAATAAACTAACTCTGGAAGATCATAAACGATGTCTTTTCCAAGGTCTCAGAATAAATGAGCCTAACCTAACCTACTCCGCGTATAGGGATATGACTTTATTTAGATCCTTTCATCACGATAAAAACTGTATCAGTAACGAAATTAGCCCTGAATCGTGCAGATGACAATAGATTCGTTTTAGAAGATCAAGTTCATATCTTAGCTTATGATCATTATAAAATTGAGTTAAAATTTTAAAAAAAAAATGTTTTTTATAATTTTTAATTATTGTTTTATGAATTAAAGTAAAATGGAATTGTTAGAAGCAGAGTTATTGAAAGCCAGAGGCAGTTGAATACTCATATTTTTAATCGTTACTTATAAAATATTATATATATATATATTTTTTTTAAAAATAAATACTAGGAATATTTCTGTTTACATATGTATTACTGTAATTACATTTATTAACCTACACTATTGTATGTTATAATCTATATTGTTCTTTTTCATATACACATTTTTTTTTTGTAAATATAATTCATAATATAATGTAACATTTATACGAGTAATATTTACAAACCATTTTCTTAATGCAAAGACTTTACGTATAATTTTTTCACGCAAATAATTATCGAGGTAATATGTTTTTAATAATTCTTCATAATAAAAACACCCCGCCACAGGTTTACCGGTATAATCTTCTAATTGGTAAGTAGTGGGCAATGTTTTATTTATTTTTGTGACTTTAAATATTTCTGAAGACCAGTTAGGTAAATAACTTTTTGTAAATACACTCTTCTGTGAATTAATGCGCACTTTGTCATTTATTTCAAAATTAATTTTTCTATTTACAATATTACGCTATTTCAATACAATCAATGACGGGTTTTTATCGGCTTGCATAGGTGATATTCCGATGGTGCTATGTTTTGAATTATATGAACTTATCTGTTAAAATTGGTAATATAGATATCCAATTATGCGAATTACCCCTCCCCTCACCCCTCCCCTTTTTTTACTTTTTATGTGATTTCCTCCGCATTGAAATTCCTCCGCATTTCTCTCAGCACTTCCCTCCGCATTTGTGATGACCCCCCAACCCTCGCACTCACACATTGCACCCCCCCCCCTCTTCCGCACCACGGCTATCACTATACCTATATTATATTATATTTTTTTTTTTTTCAAGTTTTAAAATTTTTAACTTATTGCTGACGATGCATTTTTTTTTTTACTTTTTACTTATTTCAATTATAGCTGACGATGTTTTTTTTATTTAATGTTTAAATTTCTACATTTCATTTCGCATTTTAACGTATTGTTTTTTTTTTACTTTTTACTTATTTCAATTATAGCTGACCATGACTTTTTTTTTACTTTTCAAAACTGTACTCGGTAGAGACCTGTTCGAGTTTTGTCGAATCGTTTATTCACGATTGAAAAAAAAACATTATTATGAACGTATGGTGGAAACTGAGTTAAAATCAGTATTCATCCGACAGTCTTAGTATAAAGATTAAATTCATACTACCCAGTTTTAAGTGTTTAAACATATTTCAAAAAGTGCCTTAAAGTGTTTATACATTTTTAAAAAGTGCCGTTAAAGTGTTTTTTCATTTTCAAAAAGTGTTTTTTTATAATATGGCTGATTCAATCCAATTGAACTACAAGAAACAAACATACAAATATGTTCCACCTTCACCACTAACCAATTTAATTGAAACCACTGCGTTTACTATTGATTTTGCAGAGTGTAAGTTTTTGTTTATTGGGTTCGATCCGACTGATAATTTTAACGTAAAGATTCTTATTTTAACACCATCAAGACACATAAGCTTACACCCAGATTTTTTAAAAAGAATATATTTGCATATGGGAAATATTTTTTCGATTATTCTCGATCCACCACAAAAAACTAAAGAAAGTATTTTTCTGAATGATAAATTTTATACGCTCTCAAAAATGGTTTATCGTGGTGAAAATATGTTGGTTATAAATTCTCGAATATTCGAAGGACATCGCATATTACTCAATCGATCAAATTTATTCACACTTCAAAATTTGGAACATTCAATTTTTAAATCGGTTCTAAGAAAAACTATAATCGTTAGACCAATTATTATAAATCAATTTGAAGAAGTACTGAACGTACTAGCTGCAAAAGATTTCAAAAACGTGTCAGACATTAGAGAAATGATTTCATATATTAATAATAAATGTTTTATTTTATATCATAATGTACAATAATTATTTACAAAGTTCTAACTTCCCCGTTAAAAGGGTTGTAAGTTATAATTTGATCGTGTATGATTAAACAATATGCAGAAGTGGATTCTGGAAACATTTCGTCAGTCTCGAATTCAATCCTTAGGTCTACGGTCGACGTCTTGATGTTGTCGTTCTGTCAACTCATATCGATAACTATAATCGATGCGTAATTTTTGAAATTGGTTCTGTTCAATAAAGGAGTAACATTATCGTTACCATAATATGATTTTTGGAACTCTGCATAAGCTCTGTATAATGTAGCTATTTTATTCTTCGTGAAATCACATTGAAAATCTTCGTAGGGAAACACATCGGAATTTAAATAAACCTTCAAGTTTTTGATTTTACAATGATCGAAATATGACATGGGGTTTACAGTACTATTTTTTCTATTAGTCTGAAATCCTATTATGACATATCGTGGTTTTTCTAATTTATTCGATGTTTTTACTTTCCGTGAGTGCGTAGTATTTTGTGGTAAAACCGGGTATTCACACAGTTCCCATGTTCTAAACGCACACGTAACAGGTTTATGACTGTTTATTACTTTTAAAAGTGTAATTTTTTCTCTATCGTTGACTTTAACCATAGGCATTCTCCAAAATATTTTGGAAATATTTACTTTAACGCCTTTTAGTTTTGCAACATCTTTCTCAACAGTATTATCGGTTTTAAATAATTTAATAGCATTTATGTCTAAAGACGATCTGTTCATGGTAAGTTGTTGATTACAATTTATTAAAATATGTTTATAATCCTCACAAAATCCGAATACGTCTTTAAGGTTAATACATCCATTGAACTTGTTTGATTCTATAAAATCATGATTTATATTTTCAAAATCATTACTCCAAGCAGAATTACAACGTGCAATTATATCCGTATTATTGTATGAACAATAACCTTTAAATATTGAAGTTATACCGGGATTTATAACTTTTTGAATTTGAACACCATTTATTTCATACTTCATTTCGGAAAAAAGATATGTTAAACTGTTGTTTATGAAACGAACATATTCGACCAAACCTGCAGGTTTGTCAATCGTTCCTTCGATATAGATATAACTTTCACATGGAAGACTATACGATTCGGCGTTATGTAATGCGATACATATTTCGTTGTTGTTGGACAATGCTGATGTTGAATACGGTAAAAATGAATGATATTCGATCCGAGTTATCCGACATTCATCCACATAACCCACCGTTACATTTAAATAACTGTCGTCCATTATTATAGAGCTTTTATTGAACGGAAAAAATTTAAATTGTTTTTAGTTAATGTCTTAGTGATTGGGTTTTGTTCCCCTTTGTTGACACTTCTTGTCGTATTGATGCTTTTTACGTTACTGAGAGGTTTCTCATACTCGACTCTTTTTATATTATAAAATTGTAGACCCATCGCTAATATGATCTTGAATTAATAACCGTATCGAAACAGGTTCTCCTCGCAGATCGATTAACTGACCGTTTTGATCTTTTAAAGCTAAACTAATTTGATTAATTGTTGTGCAATTAAGAGAGTACGAGACCAAATGTTTTGGGATTTCTATAATAGTTTTGGATAAAACTCGTGTAATATATGACACTCTCTCCTGTTGTTGAATGAGCCCGCAACCAAGTTTGATTCAATATATATACAGTTTATCTTGGTCATATTCACCAATGAGTTCGATTGATGTCGCACATTAGCCTCATATTTTTTGTTTGCTGTAAAGCCTAGCAATGGACCTATACTATTATCCATAGAGAAATCGACCATACCACTACATTTCATTTTGCATTTTAACGTATTGTTGTTTGCTTTCAACTCAAACGTAGTCTCAGTATCCAATAATATTTGTTTTATTACCGTTTCCAATTCACCTAACTCATACGAGCCTGTAGGTATTGTATACACATCTTTTACGATATTTTTTGTCGATTTTATATGCACGATTCCTATTTGATTTCATTTATCGTTTATATTAGGAATAGAATTATTTGTCTGTAAACTTAAAAGACATATTTTCGCATCTTTACTGACTTCTATAGGTGGAAAAAAATCACAGGACAAATTCGAGGAATTTCCATTTAATGTTATCGTGTACATGATAAAAATTTCAAACACAAATGTCCGCAGTTTATCGTATTATATTTCTGATGTCTTTCGTAATTATATTTAATATCACATCCTTTAAAATATTTTTGTAGTTCTAATGGCGGTGGCAAGTTTCCAAAACTGTCGTAATATTCCATTTGATATCCGATTTTTTTATACGCTACCCAATATGTTCCTGTGCTATCTTCAAAATCCAAGTTAACTACAGCCGATTCTTTATGTTTAGGATGGATAAGTAACCGATCTCTTGAGAATACACCGACGAAATGAGGTATTTTCAGCATACGTGCATACTTTATAACTTAATAATCGTATAACGCTCTATTGGGTAACGTAGAAATTAGTTTTTTGATATGATTGTTTTTTTTTTCGGTTTTTTGGTTGTCTTTACCATTTCATCTCTTTTATACGGTGTCAAATATAATCCATTACCTTTTTCAATTTTATACGACTCACCTTTATACGGTACAAGGTATAAACCTTTTCCCATATGAATAGAAGCGTTTCTATTAGATTTCATATCGTTGACGGTTTTGACTACGTTAGCAATATCACCCGTAAGTGCACCTAGTGCAGACAGACCTGCGAATATAGGTATTAATGGTAACACTCCACCCTTTTTAGGTATTGGTATAATTCTGGGGGTTTTTGTTTTTTTATTTTTACATAACGATTTTCTCGCTGCCGCAACACACATTTTAGTCAATTTTGTTAGGTTTCTTTCACCGATTTTATTTTTATTGCCTTTTTAGCGGCATTGACCGCGCATTTAAATCCACACCCAGCACCCATCTTACGTTTAGCTTTCATAGCTGTAGTTACCAACAAAGAGGCGGCTTTTTCTTTCAAACCCGAATTCTTCGATTTGAATACTTCCCAAGCCCGGTTTTCTAAAATTCCATCTGCTTTATGCCTATCAATTAATGAATTACTATTTTCATAAGCTATATCGTGTTCTCTAGCTAATTCGTCCAAATTATTAATTCCACGTTCACCGCGTGCCATCCTTTCGCGTAATTTAGTACCCGGGCCACAAAATCTATAATAAAAAAAAAAAAAATTTATATTCTTATAATAAACTTTAGATTTATATTCACATACTTATAGCCTGGTTAATGTAGTTCTACTGGCAAATTGTTTATAAGAGAGTTTACAACTCCCGAGCCTTTATTCGTGTTATTCTTTCGAACGCGGGACATCGTGTGATACATTTCATAACAGTACGACTGTATTTATATTAAAATGCGCTTTATCGAGCAAGAAAAAAAAAATCTCAATTTATAATATTGATACGTCAGATACTGTAAAATCAAGACATGGACCTCTGTTCCCAAACACTGTACGCTCACTAATATTGGGCAGATCTGGTTGTGGAAAAACAAATTTAATATATTTTCTACTCGTTAACGAGAACGGGTTACGATTCGAAAACGTTTACATATATGCCAAGACGCTGGAACAACCAAAATATAAATTATTGAAAAGAATTATCGGTGATATTGACGGCGTTAATATATTTACATTTTTTGAAAACGATAAAGTTATTCCCCCAGAAAAAGTAATGCCTAATTCTGTGTTTGTGATGGATGACGTAATTGGTGAACACCAAGGTGTCATTAGAGAATATTTTTCACGTGGACGACACAATAAAGTAGATATATTTTATTTGGCTCAAAGTTATTCGAAAGTACTCAAGCAGTTAATACGTGATAATGCGAATTTAATTGTATTATTTAAACAAGACGAGAGAAATTTAAAACATGTGTATAACGAACACTGTTCCGGTGATATGAGTTTTATTGAATTTAGAAATTTTTTTTTAACATGTTGGAATCGGGATCGGTTTTCGTTTGTCGTTATTTGCAAAACAGTGAGCGTGATAACGGTCGTTATCGACTTGGTTTTGACACTTTTGTTGTTATATAAGATGGTGTTTCACAAATTGGGTCGCATTTAACACGTAATCATGGACGAAGAAAGTATATTAAACGAGTTAGTTAAAGCAAAAGATTGTATTAGACGAAAATTGAAAGCGTTAAAAACTGGTGAAACTAATGTTCAACAATTAATATCACAAACGTTTAAACCAATAATCGATCCACTAAACAAAATATCAAATATAACGTATTCCTAATTTATGTCACCATCATCAATGCAGAATATAGACAAAAAAAATACTGAGGCATTTGAACCTATTGAAAATTTTACTGACGAAGAAAACATAAACAAAGATAAACATCATCAAAGATCAATCAACTGGTATCAATCTGATGATTTAGATAAAATTTCATTTTTACACTTTTATTATTTTCATTATTACTTTCATTATTTCACTCTTAAAAGGTCCAAAATTAAATAACTCCAATTGAGTTATAACTTTAGGTAATAAAAAAATTAATTTCTTTCAAAACACATTAATTATCGGAGACATCACTTACCCGTTAACACCCGGACTCGTTCGTTTGTTATAAACATCCAGTAGCATACACCGAAAATGACTTGGAAACATATAAACAGTTACTTGTTCAAACCTCTGCACATTTGACTCTAGACGGAACAAAAATTAAAAAAGACGGGGATAAATACACAGAAATCGTTGTAAAATTGTTCTCGGCCTCAGGGAGTGGGCTTTCCATGAAACTGCAAAGACATAACTTAGTATATTGGGATGATCCAAACGAGCTAGTTGATAGATTACGACTTTTATTGTCATCACAAGCTGCGGGTAATACTGGTGTATCCAACGAAATTTTATCGATTTTCGAAGAACTACTGGAAGTGGGCTTAATAAAACGAATACCAAATGTCTAAACGCGAAATCGCGTTTGAACTGCATAAACCGTCGAGAAAAAATTATATAAGACGAAAAGTATAGTGTATGGAAAAAACGATTTATGGCAAGCCGACTTGGTTGAAATGATACCGTATTCAAAACAAAATAAAGGGTTCAAGTATATACTATGTGTAATCGATTGTTTTACAAAATTCGCGTGGACTATACCACTTAAATCAAAAACAGGAACAGAAGTCGCCAATGCAATATCGAAATTATTAATTAGACGCTCACCGAGATTGTTACAACTCGACAATGGTAAAGAATTTTACAATTCGACTTTCGACAAGTTAATGATGAAATATAACATTAAAAATTATTTGACTTATAGTACTATGAAAGCATGTATTGTCGAACGATTTAATCGCACATTTAAATCATTAATGTTTAGAGAGTTTACGGCTAGAGGTTCGTATAATTGGATATCTATATTACCAATTTTAACAGATAAGTACAATAATTCAAAACATAGCACCATCGGAATGTCACCTATACAAGCCGATAAAGACCCGTCATTGGTTGTACTGATACAGCGTAATATTGTAAATAAAAAAATTAAATTTAAAATAAATGATAATGTCCGCATAAGTACACAGAAAGTTGTATTTACAAAAGGCTATTCACCCAACTGGTCTTCAGAAATATTTAAAGTCACAAAAATAAATAAAACATTGCCCACTACTTACCAATTAGAAGATTATACCGGTAAACCTGTGGCGGGGTGTTTTTATTATGAAGAATTATCTAAAACATATTATCCCAACGATTATCTAGTCGAAAAAATTATACGTAAAAAAGGTGACAAAATATTCGTAAAGTGGGTAGGTTTCGATAAATCCCATAACAGTTGGATAAAAGCTAATGATCTTAAATTATAATTGTAGTATTGTATACGAAGCCTTTTGTCATGGACGTATTCAACAACTCGATCAGCGAACGTGGAAATAAAACTATTTATCAAATTCAAGAATCTCATCGAATACTTAAATCTCATGTAATGATGAATAATCAAATATTAGACGTACAGAAAAATTTTATTATTAACCTCGAAGAAAAAATACATAAGTATTAGAGACTGTGTATACAGATATCGAAACATTGAAAAAATATATTATTACTCTTCAAACAAAAACCAATAGTATTGAGAATAATATTGAACGAAATAATAAATCTTTTTCTGCTCTTGAGAAAGATGTGATAAGTGTACGAGGTGCTTTAATTGATATTAAAAAAAAAATGTAAAAATATTAAGCAATAAACATGCTGATATTAAGTATTGATATTTAAAAAAATATTATGTCAGTAGTAGACTGACTATACTTAGAGAAAGACGTGCGTAACAATGTCTTCGGCTATATTAGATATTCAATGCGTTCTAGGAACAAACTCAAAGTACCTTATTAAAGAAATGTCAGTTATCGATACTGATACTTGGTCGGCACAGCATTGGATTTTCAAACATCGTAACAACACACAAGACGCAAAGAGTCAAAGGACAAATAAATGGCTTGAACAGAATTACCATGACCTATCAATGGAGTACGGTGATGTCGAGTATGAAGAAATCGATAGAATATTAAACTCATTGAACTTTGACCAAATTTACGTTAAAGAACAAAAACAGAAAATAATCAATAATTTTATCCCATATACAATTGTTACTAACATTGAAGAACTCGGGTGTCCACGACTGGATCAACTCTGCGTTGAAGATAAATTACCATGCTGTATTTTTCATATGAATTTGAACCCGAAACATTGTACATTTTACAAAGTTTTCGCATTAAGAAAATGGTTTGTAAATAATATTTAAAACAAAATATATATATTTTTTTTTGTAACTGAATGTTTTTTAATTATTTTTATATCCACATATATATTCATATAAATGAAGTATTACATTATGAATTATATTAAAAAAAAAAAAAGTGTGCGTGTGTGTAAATAAGAACCATATCAAGTATAATAATGGTTATAACTTACAATAGTGTTAATCAATAAATGTAATTACGGTAATACAGTATGTATATATTAAAAAATATATTTTATAAGTCATGATTATTTAACTGCCTCGGCTTTCAGTAGCTCTGCTTCCAACGATTCCACTTCACTTTAATGCATAAAACAATTTTAACATTAGTTAAATATCTTATAATAAACATTTTTTAAATTTAAACTTACTCAATTTTATAATGACCATAAGCTAATGTATGAATTTGATCTTCCAAAACGAATCGCTTGTCATCTGTATGATTTAGAGCTAATTTCGTTAGTGATACAGTCTTTATATTGTGATGAAAGGATCTAAATAAAGTCATATCCCTGTACGCTGAGTAGGTTAAGTTAGACTCATTTATCCCGAGACCTTGGAAAAGACAGCGTTTATGATCTTCCAGTGTTAGTTTATTTTTCCCTTTTTCTCTAGATACCCCCTTCGCTTTAATAATTTCTTCACCACTCAGTTTAAATCCATACGAATTAGCTCGCAAGGCAACTTGCTCCCATATAGATTTACCACCGGTCTCATCCGTAAAAGTTCCAGGCACCTTTTTTCTCTCTGTTCGAAAACAAGGATGAGTATACGGGAAATTAGATGTGTCTAGTTGTTCAAGTAAACCTGGTTTCCTTAGAATATCATCGGGTTGTACAGGCCTGTAGCGACCGGTTGAGACCTGCATAATACGTTTTGTTAGTAATTGTATATGCCAAATAGGCTTTGTCCCATTGTCAGTATCGTCTTCCAAACAGTCGTTATTTACATCACGCCGCAATTATGTTTTCTCTTTGATATACTCGTATATGTATCGCCGTTTTCGCGCATGCGTACATTAAATAATAAAAATCATTTATTTACTAACTAAATCGGCTTTGCCCCATTGTCAGTAACGTCTTCACTTCCATACAGTACAATCGTTATTTGTATCGCAATACAATTGTGCTCTCTCTTTAATTAATCTACTCGTTTGGGTCTCATCGTTTTGTCCCCACATGTGCATTAACTTTTTTATTGTATTTATAATTATTACAACTTTCTATCATAACAATCTGAAAAAATGTTTATTTGCACGGTATGTAATAAAGTATTTACAGCCAAACGTAGTTTAGTAAGACATACTAAAGCTCACGACAATAACAAATTCCCATGCAATGTGTGTTATAAAGTGTTTACACGGAAGGAATACCTAACCAATCATACGAAAAAAATTCATAGTAAGTATCTTAATTATTATTTGTATGTTAATCATTATACATATTTATTATTTATTTAAACAGATAACAATGTTAATTTACCAGTAAAACAACAAAACACAGATTTGGAGGTATCTACAAATAATTCAAAAACCGAAAATTCGTCGGTCGACAACAATAGTAATATTTTCAAACATATGATGCTAACCGAAAAAAATCATAGTTATAACGGTAAGATTGTATAAATATCTATTTAATTAAATCAACGTATATTGTATATTATGTTTAATATTATTTTTTTAGTATAAACATTATATACCGATATAATGTCTTCGTTACTATACTATACTATATCTTTATATTAAATTAATTTTTTTATCATCGTTATATTATAGATATTTTCGATTCACGTAAACGGGAAAACGAGAATTCTGCTTGTGCAATTAAATTAAAAATGGCTCGAATGGAATTGGTAAACACACCGGGTTTTATAGAAATCGCATCATCACATCATCGTAAAGTCGTTTGGTACTATGCAAAGAATATCAATAATTTATGTAGTTATCGCGCATTTTTCAACTCCATAAAGAACGATTTAATTAAAATATTACATTAAAGCACAATTGTTCGTCCTATTAAATACAACTTGAAACTGGAAAGTAGCTACAATATACCAAACGTTGAAAATTCTGCCGAGAATAGAGCATTTAAAACATCGGCAAATGAAGTCTTCGTAGATTCAGACATTGAAAAATTAATAGAAGACGACTTTATGATCATCCTTTCTGAAGAAGATACATATATGAGCAGAGGTAGCGGGTTTTCTCTGCAGAAAATCGACGGATTATTGTTGGCCGTATGTCGGTATATACCTATGAGTGGATCGTCATATATTTCTTTGCCAGTTGATATTCAAAATAAAAAAGCAGTTATCAACCCACAAAATAAAGATCAACACTGCTTAAAGTGGGCTATACTGTCAAAACATATTGTAGGAGATCACAAGTACCGTGTAGACGAAAATAATTTAGTACATGAAAACAAATATGATTTTTCTGGATTAACTTTTCCGACACCTATTCATGAAATAAAAATATTCGAAAAAAATAATCTGAACGTTTCAGTAAACGTGTATGGGCTGAAAAAAAAAGAATATGAAATTGTAAAAAATACCGTATACCCGCTTAAAGTTGCTGATGAGGAGAAAAAAAAACATTTTGATCTACTTTTAATTGACGACAAGAAAAACACACATTATACATACAATTCTAATTTTTCAAGACTCGTACAAAATCAAAAGACGTCCCATCATGATAAAGTTTATTTTTGTAAACGGTGCTTAACGAGATTCGATAATCGCCATAAAAAATTCAAATTGCATGGACAGGCTGCCCTCGAAGAGTATATGAATATTTGCGGAGCTCATAAACCCATACAGCTCGTATTACCTGAAGAAGGAGAAACACTCCAATTTGAGGCATGGTCGAAAGCACAGAAACATCCAATAGTGATATACGCAGATTTCGAAGCTATTCTTATAAAATGTATGGAAAATAAAGGTGAAAATACTCGAATTATTCAGAAACATAACCCAATGAGCTATGGATTTTTGGTCAAACCTTCAAACGATATACCAAACGAGTTGTTAGAGAAATTTAATATACCACTAGAACCAATAATTTTTCGAGGATCAGAGTCAAACACTGAAGTGGCTAAATCTTTCGTGAAAACGATTGTTGATGTGGTGCGTAGAATCGCTAAATTATTAAATACAAATATACCCATTATTATATCGGCTGAAGAAAAACGGGAACACATAACAAAGACGGAATGTAATCTATGTAAAATGAAGTTTTCCGAAAAAAACCATAAAGTCGCAGACCATCAACATTTAACCGTCCGTTTTAGACAAACATTGTGTAATAATTGTAATATGAAACTGAAGAAACCAAATTTCGTACTATGTTTTTTACACAACTTATCAAATTACGACGCTCACTTTATCATTCGCGAGCTCGGATATGATGAAAATACCATTTCTATTATTCCTAACAGTGAAGAGAAATTTATCTCATTTTCAAAATATGTAACCTCAACCTTCACTGTAAGGTTTATCGACACGTATCATTTTATGGCTTCGAGTTTATCAACATTAACCTTGAATCTTATTACTAAAGATTTATCTAAATTTCGTGAAATAGCCGAAGTTTTTAACTCTATGGATTTACCACTCGTTACACGGAAGGGTGTATATCCATACGAGTATACACATAGTTGGGATAGTCTGAAAGAAATATGTTTGCCACCAAAGGATGCTTTTTATAGTACGTTGACAGAAACAGAGATTTCCGAAGACGACTACAAGCACGCGGAGAAAGTCTGGAACCACATTGGATGTAAGACTTTAGGAGAATATTCAGATATCTCAAAGTGGACGTCTTGTTGTTGGCTAATACTTTCGAAAATTTCCGTCACCTATGTTTAAACACATACAATCTAGACCCGGCATATTATTAAACGGCACCAGGGTTTAGTTTCGATTGTATGCTTAAACATACAAAGGTGAAATTGGAACTCCTCACAGATTATGATACAGTGCTTATGTTGGAAAAAGGTAATATTATTTAATTTCTTATATAATTTATATCTGATTAACTAATTTACAGGTATTCGAGGTGGCTTAACACAGGCAAGTATGCGATACGCGAAAGCGAATAACCCAAAAATGGCCGATTACGATAACACTAAACCAAATTCTTATTTGATATACCAAGATTGCAAGTATATACATGTATAATTTTCCAGAAAAAATATTTTAATTTAACTTATTTTCAGGTAATAACTTATACGGATGGGCCATGTCGCAGTACATGCCATACGGTGGTTTTAAGTGGATCGAATCGACACTCGACGGTCTTAACGAGTTAACAGAAACGTCAGACGTAGGAAAAATGTATGAGATAGACATTTCATATCCACAACATCTTCATGACAAACACAACGATTTGCCGTTCCTCCCGTCTAACGGAATACCACCCAGATCAAAAATTCAAAAACTAATGGCAACGTTAGGGAAGAAGGAGCGATATATCGTGCATTACCGAAGTTTAAAACAGGCTAATGCTAATGGACTAAAAGTGGAAAAAGTAAATTTTATTTTAAACAATGTTATAGCATTATTAACAATTTTATTATATATTATAGGTACATAGAGTATTAGAATTTAAATAGTCACCATGGCTTTCCGAATATATTTCACTCAACACCGAAATGAGGAAAAATGCAAAAAACGATTTTGAAAAAGATTTTTTCAGGTTAATGAACAATGCAGTATTTGGTATGTTATTATCTAAAATATTAATATAATTAATATTAATATTTTAGATAATATATTATTTTTAGGAAAAACTATGGAAAATGTAAGAAAACGTATGAAAATGGAATTAGTTTCTTCAGATACCAAGCTGCAAAAATTGATTAATAAACCAACTTTCGAACACACAATGTCTTATAATGAAAACTTATCCCTCGTAGCTATGGATAATAATATCATTAAATTTGATAAACCAATTTATATCGGTTTTGCTGTGTTAGACGTTTCAAAAACATTAATGTTTGATTACCATTACAATGTTATGAAACGTCATTATAAAGACTTAATTACATTAATGTACACAGACACAGGTATATTATATTATTTATTTACATGTTTTTATTACCCCCTGTGGGTAGGGGGGCAGAATACACCCACGGTAGTCCATGCCTGTCGTAAGAGGCGACAAAAATGGACCTGAAGGTGAGCAGCAGCGCCTTCAGTACTGGCTATAGGTGGATGTTTCGTAAGCAGGTACAGTTATAGACAGGTGGAAGTAATAGGCGTGCTTGGAGACCATGAACACGGCTACTACACTGCGATGTGGAAAGCAAGAGGAAACTACCACATTAATCTCCTTAGTTAATTAACAAATGAACAGCACAATAAATGATATAATGTATGGAAACGACCTTATCGGAGAGGTTATTCCCGGCAGGAGGCCAAACAAGGTACCTCAGGTCGTCACCAAGCGAAATCCTTGTAGTATGATAGGAACATGGAATGTCAGAACCCTGTTGCAAACAGGGAAATTAGAAAATCTTAAGATTGAGATGAAACATCTCAAAATTGATATTCTGGGGATAAGTGAAATGAGATGGAATGATCAAGGTGACTTTATATCGGGAGAATACAGAGTCATCTATTCCGGTGGTGATAATGGAAGAAATGGAGTTGGCATTATTCTGAATAAAAAATGGGCACAATGTGTGAAAAGTCACATTGCTTACGATGACAGATTGATAATGATAAAATTGAAATCTGCTCCAAATTACATCACAATAATACAAGCATATATGCCCACAACTCAAGCGAACGATGAAGAAGTAGAGGAGATCTACGAAAAGATAGAAGAACTCATTAGTCTCACAAATAGTAAGGAAAATTTAATTATCGTGGGGGATTGGAATGCGGTTGTGGGTGAAAATAAAGATGGCAGAGAAGTTGGTAAATATGGACTCGGAACACGGAATGAAAGAGGCGATCGTCTTGTCGAATTTTGCAGGCAACATGATTTAATCATAACCAATACTTTATTCATGAACCATAAAAGAAGACGCTATACATACAAAATGCCAGGGGATATTAACAGATACCAACTAGACTATATCATGGTAAAGAATAGGTATAAAAATCAGATCAAATCAAGTAAATCTTACCCAGGAACTGATATTGACAGTGACCACAACCTGGTAATGATCAAATCCGTATTGAAATTCAAGAAGTTAGAAAAACCAAAAAATAAAGGGCATAAATGGAATTTGTGTCAACTAAAGCAACCAGAAATAAGAAAACTGTTTGAAGAGAAATGCAAAGAAAAACTGGAAGCCAAAGGTAAGCCGAAGACAGATGATTGTAATAATATAGAACATGGATGGCGTAGCATAAAAGAATCTATTTTACAGTCTGCAGAAGAAATATTAACTAGGGAGAAACCAACACCGAAACGCGAATGGATAACAATAGAAATAGTTCAAGATATAGAAAAAAGAAGAATGCTTAAAAACAAAACAGATGAAGAAAGTAGAAAACAATATAAGACGTTAAGAAATAAAAAAAACCGTAAAGCAAAAGAAGCCAAAGAGGTTTGGATCGAAAATAATTGTGAAGAAATAGACAATATGATGAAATACAATCAACAGGACAAGGCATATAAACTTATCAAACGATACTTCAACGAAAAAAAGTCACAATGTACACACGTAAAGGACAAAGAGGGAAATTTACTTATAGAGGAAATAGCGATAGCGAATAGATGAAAAGAATACGTAGAAGAACTATATGGAGAAGAAAAAAATACCGACTTACTCGTACTCGTTGAAAACCTAACCGACGGTGACTTTAATTCAAATGCAGATACAAGAATCCTAAAATCAGAATTTGAAGACGCACTTAAAACAATGAAGAAAAACAAAGCACCAGGTCCAGACAAATTAAACACAGTACTCTTACAACAGGCAGGAGATGAAATAAAGAACGCTCTGTATGAACTATTATGTCAAATATACGAGACTGGAAAAATTCCGAGAGATTTTGGATGTTGTAGATTAGTTATCCTACCAAAAAAACCCAGAGCCAACCAGTGCGAAAATTTTAGGACCCTAAGCTTGATATCGCATACAGCTAAAATACTGGCAATAATTGTAAGCAAAAGGATAAGTAAGAGGATAGAAGCTAGATTAGCAAATGATTAATATGGTTTCCGGAAGAACAAAGGAACTAGGGAGGCTATTTTAGGTCTAAGAGTAATACTTGAAAAACAAATTGAGAGACAAAAAGTCACTTATATGGCTTTTGTAGACCTAGAAAAAGCATTTGATAGCATAAATTGGACAAGTCTCTTTAAGATTTTGGAAGAAACTGAGATAGATTTTAAAGACAGACGTATTCTCTATAAGATGTATGAAGAACAAGAAACCATTATTAATATTAATACAACAAAAGTGACTGCCAAAATCCAAAAAGGTGTGAGACAAGGGTGCCCACTTTCACCTGCATTGTTCAGTGTATTTATTGAAAAAGCAATAAATGCGATAAAGCTTTGCTTAGAACAAAAAGGAATTGGAGTGAAAATAGGAGGGGTACTAGTAACAATGCTTCGCTTCGCTAATGATATAGTCGTTCTTGCAACGTCTGAGGAAGACTTACAAGCAGCATTAAATGCAATGAATATTACGTTCAAAGAATATAGTCTGAAAATAAATGCAGCCAAGACCAAAACCCTAGTATGCTACAAGAAAAACATACCATCTTTAAATATATCATTAGAAAATAAAGAAATTACCCAAGTAGACTATTTCAAATACCTAGGCAGCATTATAACAGACGACGGGAAATCAATTAAAGAAATCAGAAATAGGATAGGTCAAGCAAAGAATACATTCCTCAAAAACAGAAAATTACTTACATCAAAAAATATGAACATAGTAACGAAGAAACGACTCATAAAAACATACGTCTGGAGTGTGGCATTATACGGAAGCGAGACCTGGACAATTAATAAGAAAGAAAAAGATATGTTAGAAGCTTTTGAGATGTGGTGTTGGAGAAAAATGCAGAGAATACGCTGGATTGATAGAAGATCAAATGAAGACATCCTGAGGACAATAGATGAAAAACGAACATTAATAGACATTATAAAGAAAAGGAGATGGCAGATGATAAGACACACGATAAGGCATGTAGATGAACTACATAGTATAATAATCGAAGGAATGATAGAGGGCACAAGATCAAGAGGAAGACCTAGGACGAGATACATAAGTCAAATAATGCGGGATGCAGGAGTCACCACCTACAGGGAACTTAAGAATATAGCGAATGATAGAGAAAAGTGGAGAAGTCATTTATTGTAAAACATTTTGTTAAAAACCAATCTCCGGATTGAAAAAAAAAAAAAATGTTTTTATTATTTTATTTATTTATTTATTTATTTTAGATTCGCTGGTATATTATATACAGACAGAAGACTTTTATAAGGATCTGCAAGAAAATTCAAGCTTGCTGAGTCGCATGGACACCTCAAATCTCGCCCAAAATCATCCATGTCATATCCAGGACCGTAAAAAGATACCAGGACTTTTTTCAGACGAGACGGATGGAAAAATAATGTCAGAATTTATCGCGTTAAGAGCAAAATCGTATGCATATAATATTGAAGGAAAAGAGCAGATCAAAGCTAAAGGCATCAGAGACCATGTAGTTAAAAACCACATGACCTTGGAAAATCACAAGAAGTGTTTATTCGGTGACCAGGATTATAGCAAATATACAGATAACGTTTCCATCAGGTCATTCAAACACCACATTATGACTATCGAAACAAAAAAATTAACTTATAACAGGCATGACGATAAACGTTATGTTCTAGAAGATCAAATACACACTTTAGCTCATGGACACTATAAAATTAAGTGAGTTAATTAAACATATAGATTAAAACTAATTAACTAATTTTTATTATATGTTACAGCAAAATAATGACCGAGATAGAATCCGATGAACATGCCGATTATTAGTTCTAAATAACTATATATATATTAAATATGTAAAAATATTTTTTTTTCTATTTCATAGTATAATTTTGTAAATATTCTGTATTTTTATATATTTTTGTAAATGTTATAAAATAAAACAAATTTTCAAAGATAAAATTATTTGTTTTAATCATATAAAACTTATAACAAAAGTAAGGAAATGTTCATCAATTCACAAATTACAACTGTTAAGGTGTGATAAAGTATCATAATGTAGATATGCCGAGAATTCGCATATTATAATAAATGATTAGATGTATATGCTATCCCACACGATCATTATACATATATATGCATGTTAATCAGAAATTATTTAAAATTATTAATTTTTGAAAACCATATTTTAATAATATGATATACTGGGACACTATTAATAAATTAATATTGAATAAATAAAATAATAAATGAAATGCACACGCGTCACGAAAATGAAAAAAAATATACTGTTTGCTTGGCAATCGACACACATGTCGGGCGATTACTAGTATTACCCCGTCAGCCGTGTCATTATTGAATAAACGGAATTTTTGTATTTTGGATATGACGGGCGATTGCCGCCGGCCACCGAGTACCATGCAGGAAACCTGATAAGATAATATTGTATTGATTCGATAAACGATAACCACGCAAATACCTACTTCAACCGCGGTATCACATACATATATAAACTCTGATTATCTGATAGTATCAAAATTCAAATGTTCCAATCTTGGTACAATAACATGTAGAAATAAACTGATTTCAAATTAAAACGTTTATATAGAGACATTATACGTATACATACAATACATATTCTATATGCACCACACACACACACACACACATACACACACACACACACACACACACACACACACACACAAACACATGCACTAGTAGGATAAAAATGGCGGTTTTAGTAAGAAGTCGGCAGCCGTGACGGCATCGGTGGTGGTGCGGGGGAGGGGTAGGCGGAGGCGGTTTTAGTACGAAGCCGCCGACTTTTGATTGATGAACATTTCCTTGCTTTTGTTATAAGTTTTATAATTAAAACAAATAATATTATCTTTGAAAATTGTGTTTTATTTTATAACATTTACAAAAATATAAAAATACAGAATATTTACAAAATTATACTATGAAATAGAAAAAAAAATATTTTTACATATTTAATATATATATATTATTTAGAACTAATAATCGGCATGTTTATCGGATTCTATCTCGGTCATTATTTTGCTGTAACAAATAATAAAAATTAGTTAATTAGTTTTAATCTATATGTTTAATTAACTCACTTAATTTTATAGTGTCCATGAGCTAAAGTGTGTATTTGATCTTCTAGAACATAACGTTTATCGTCATGCCTGTTATAAGTTAATTTTTTTGTTTCGATAGTCATAATGTGGTGTTTGAATGACCTGATGGAAACGTTATCTGTATATTTGCTATAATCCTGGTCACCGAATAAACACTTCTTGTGATTTTCCAAGGTCATGTGGTTTTTAACTACATGGCCTCTGATGCCTTTAGCTTTGATCTGCTCTTTTCCTTCAATATTATATGCATACGATTTTGCTCTTAACGCGATAAATTCTGACATTATTTTTCCATCCGTCTCGTCTGAAAAAAGTCCTGGTATCTTTTTACGGTCCTGGATATGACATGGATGATTTTGGGCGAATTTTGAGGTGTCCATGCGACTCAGCAAGCTTGAATTTTCTTGCAGATCCTTATAAAAGTCTTCTGTCTGTATATAAATTACCAGCGAATCTAAAATAAATAAATAAATAAATAAAATAATAAAAACATGTAAATAAATAATATAATATACCTGTGTCTGTGTACATTAATGTAATTAAGTCTTTATAACGACGTTTCATTACATTGTAATGGTAATCATATATTAACGTTTTTGAAACGTCTAACAATGCAAAACCGATATAAATTGGATTATCAAATTTAATGATATTATTATCCATAGCTACGAGGGATAAGTTTTCATTATATGACATTGTGTGTTTAAAAGTTGGTTTATTAATCAATTTTTGCAGCTTGGTATCTGAAGAAACTAATTCCATTTTCATACGTTTTCGTACATTTTCCATAGTTTTTCCTAAAAATAATATATTATCTAAAATATTAATATTAATTGTATTAATATTTTAGATAATAACATACCAAATACTGCATTGTTCATTAACCTGAAAAAATCTTTTTCAAAATCGTTTTTTGCATTTTTCCTCATTTCGGTGTAGAGTGAAAAATATTCGGAAAGCCATGGTGACTATTTAAATTCTAATACTCTTTGTACCTATAATATATAATAAAATTATTAATAATGCTATAACATTGTTTAAAATAAAATTTACTTTTTCAACTTTTAGTCCATTAGCAATAGCCTGTTTTAAACTTCGGTAATGCACGATATATCGCTCCTTCTTCTCTAACGTTGCCTTTAGTTTTTGAATTTTTGATCTGGGTGGTATTCCGTTAGACGGGAGGAACGGCAAATCGTTGTGCTTGTCATGAAGATGTTGTAGATATGAAATGTTTATCTCATACACTTTTCCTACGTCTGACGTTTCTGTTAACTCGTTAAGACCGTCGAGTGTCGATTCGATCCACTTAAAACCACCGTATGGCATGTACTGCGACATGGCCCATTCGTATAAGTTATTACCTGAAAATAAGTTAAATTAAAATATTTTTTCTGAAAAAATAAATTATACATGTATATACTTACAATCTTGGTATATCAAATAAGAATTTGGTTTAGTGTTATCGTAATCGGCCATTTTTGGGTTATTCGCTCTCGCGTATCGCATACTTGCCTGTGTTAAGCCACCTCGAATACCTGTAAATTAGTTAATCAGATATAAATTATATAAGAAATTAAATAACATTACCTTTTTTCAACATAAGCACTATATCATAATGTGTGAGGAGTTCCAATTTCACCTTTGTATGTTTAAGCATACAATCGAAACTAAACCCTGGTGCCATATAATAATATGCCGGGTCTAGATTGTATGTGTTTAAACATAGGTGACGGAAATTTTCGAAAGTATCAGCCAACAACAAGACGTCCACTTTGAGATATAAATCTGAATATTCTCCTAAAGTCTTACATCCAAAGTGGTTCCAGACTTTCTCCGCGTGCTTGTAGTCGTCTTCGGAAATCTCTGTTTCTGTCAATGTACTATAAAAAGCATCCTTTGGCGGCAAACATATTTCTTCCAGACTATCCCAACTATCCGTATACTCGTATGGATATATACATTTTCGTGTAACGAGTGGTAAATCCATAGAGTCAAAAACTTTGGCTTTTTCATGAAACTTAGAAAAATCATTGGTAAGAAGATTCGTTGCCAATGTTGATAAACTCGACGCCATAAAACGATACGTATCGATAAACCTTACCGTGAAAGTTGAGGTTACATATTTTGAAAATGAAATAAATTTCTCTTCGCTGTTAGGAATAACCGAAATAATATTTTCATCGTAACCGAGCTCTCGTACGATGAAATATAACGCGTCATAATGCGATAAGTTGTGTAAAAAACATGGTACAAAATTTGGTTTCTTCAGTTTCATATTACAATTATTACACAAAGTTTGTCTAAAACGGCCGGTTAAATGTTGATGGTCTGCGTCTTTATGGTTTTTTTCGGAAAACTGCACTTTACATAGATTACATTCTTTCTTCGTCGTGTGGTCTCTTTTTTCTTCGTCCGATATAATAATAGGTATATTTGTATTTAATAATTTATCAATTCTACGCACCACATCAACAATCTTTTCCACAAAAGATGTATCCACTTCAGTTTTTGACTCCGACCCTCGAAAAATTATTGGTTCTAGTGGTATATTAAATTTCTCTAACAACTCGTTTGGTATATCATTCGAAGGTTTGACCAAAAATCCATAACTCATCGGGTTATGTTTGTGAATAACTTGAGTATTTGCACTTTTATTTTCCATGCATTTTATAAGAAGAGCTTCGAAATCTGCGTAAATTACTATTGGATGTTTCTGTGCTTTCGACCAAGCCTCAAATTGAAGTGTTTCTCCTTCTTCAGGTAATACGAGCTGTATGGGTTTATGAGCTCCGCAAATTTTCGTATGCTCTTCGAGGGCAGCTTGACCACGCAATTTAAATTTTTTCGGTTGATTATCGAAACTCGTGAAGCACCCTTTACAAAAATAAACTTTATCGTTATGGGACGTCTTTTGACTTCATACGAGTCTTGAAAAATTCGAAATGTATACATAATGTGTGTTTTTCTTATCGTCAATTAATAGTAGATCGAAATGTTCTTTTTTCTCCTAATAAGCAACTTTAAGCGGGTATACGGTATTTTTTACAATTTTATTTTCTTTTTCTTTTTTCAGCCCATACACGTTCACTGAAACGTTCAGATTATTTTTTTCGAATATTTTTATTTCATGAATAGGTGTCGGAAAAGTTAATCCAGAAAAATCATATTTGTTTTCATGTACTAAATAATTTTCGTCTACACGGTACTTATACTTACTTAATAATCATGTTAGGTGAATGTCATCACCTAACATGTCACACCATGAATAAGCAGATAATGTTCCATTTGAAACTGTATACTTTCACTGTATACTGTGATACAGTGAAAACAAATTTGAGTGATAGAGTAGTAAAGAATTTATCGATTTCGTTGCAGAATAAAAATTATACACATTATATTGATAATTATTTTACAAGTTTACTACTTAAATCATGTATTAAAAAAATATATAAACTCCTGTGGAACGATAAATCTATTAAGAAAATATCTACCATCATTGATACCAGGTAAAAATATGAAATCAGAGGGAAAAAAATGCCGAGTTTTGTCCAGTTTTCAAATTCAATATCTTCCTTCTTAGGCATCATTTGAATATAATTTATATATAAAATAGATAGCACCCAACCAAAACAAATAACTGTCATTAATTTATTAACATAGTCATCGTGAAGATATGGTGATGTTGACCAATAAACCCTGTAGCATGATGAATTTTTATGTCCCAACGATGTGTTTAATCCTAAAAAAGTCATCATTTCTTGAGTGCTAGTTTTTATGAATAGTTTGCTTGACTTCATAAACATTTGCTTGGTATATACATTTGTTTGTTTAATTTTAAATTAATTATTTTATGAGAAAAGATCAGTTTGAAAATTGGAAAATTATTTATGTTCCTGGTTTCGGTTATTTATATAATTAGGACCTCCTGGTCTAGTAAAATTTGGTATGGAGGACATGCTTATTTTTTTTTTACCATGTTGGTATAATAAAATTAAATTCGTTAAATTATTTTGTCGGTCTTCAAAATAATCAGATGTTTGAATATTTGAGGAAATATCTTACATTTCTTTGTTTTAATTTAGAAATCCTGTTAAATACATGTCGTATTTGTTAGTTAACCGGATAGATAATAACAACGAGACATTTTATTATAACTTCTTGAGTTTTTTGAACTTTATGTGAACTAAGAAATTTCAAACCGTCATCATTATTGAGATTTAGTATTTTTACCAAATCGTCATCATCATTACCAATTTCATCATTTAAGATATTTTCTTCTATAACTGGAATGGCTGACGGAGGACGTAAATAGTAACGACCGTCGTCCAAGTAATCCTCTGAATTATAACTTTGATCATCTGACTGGAGATCTTTATACATTCATTCAGAAATAACATGTTAATCCATTTTTAATTTATTATAACGTACAAAAATAAAGCTTACAAATGTTATTTATACTTAAAATGTAATTACTAACTTCTATTCAATTTATTATTTAAACGTGTCTGATTAAATAATTGTATTTTCACTGATTTACCGACAAAATAAATTATTGAATATAAACCAAATATAACTTCTTGGCACGACACGTCATAAATGCTGAGTTAAATTTCGTACAGTGATTATGTTCAAAATAACATTTAATATCGCATGTATATATTATTATTTCCGTATCATATATGAAGAGTATAAGTATTGTACCCCATTAAACACAATCTTATAAAAATAAACCTATATATTGTGGTATATTTTGGTATTCAGCGAAATCATAATATGAAACAACCCAAATTTTATATGAAATAAATAGAATAAAATTACACACATTACTAAATTATATTTATAACCAAATATAACTTCTTTTTCAACGAAATAGTCAAGAAAAAAATAAAATTCAAAAAAAAATTTTGAAAATTATATAAATGAATTATATTTTGTATCATGATGCAGATATGGCTTTTATTTTGGTAAGTTATTTTATAGCCCGCCATGCTCCAAAGAGTTAAGAGCAATTATAAATCAATATATAAAAATACGATTTAGAGGGAAGCTGGTGTACTATTATAATTAATGAATATGATGACAATTGTCTTTATGTCTAGATTTAAATATCATTTTCAGTTTTCCAAAAACATAAAACTGTTATTGCCAGCAGAAGATTGACTACAATTAAATCAAAGTATTTTCTATTAATTTTGTGGTATTATATTAATATGACCGTATGGAAATCTACAATGCAAATTCCTTTCACGTCCAATTGATATAAATGTATATTTATACAGCTAATTTGGAACAAGTATATAATATATCATTTTTGTTAGGTATGTAATATATTAAAAACGTGTAAATACAAATAAAAATATTTTACCTAATAAAATTTAATTTAATAAGGATAATACATTATTGATTATCATAACATACATATCAGTTAAAAGCGAAAATCGAATTATGAATAATTTTAATAAAAATGTCAATTATTAAGAGATTTTTTACCCATAGATGTAGAATGCTCAATATATTTGATGTATCCTTTTGAATAATCTAAAAAATATTAAATCATTTATTTATTATTTATCATATAACCAAGGCCACAGTAGGAACACATTTTCGGGGAGTATGGGGGGTTAAAACCTAATCATATATTTTCAACTACTATATTTAAATATAAGATTATATTTTGTATGATAAAATTGTGTCTAAATACAGGTTAACACGTAGCGTACAAAAAGTGTGTATCCACCTTAAAAATTTAGTTTCATAAATTCAATTTATTATATTTGTTTGTTAGAAATCCTTAAAAAATCCGTTATAAATCTCTTGAACATTGGTCATATTACCTTTCGTAATAATTTTTGGAACGGGAACGAATGGAAAAGAATTATGAGACGTGGAAGAGTAATGGACCAATCCTTAAGCGGACTGTTATCTATTTTATTTTGAAAATAAAATATTTATATAAATATTTATAGACTTTTTACAAATGCATCAAGGAAGAGTACAACTTGATCTGTGAGTATGACTCTGACTCTTCTGGCATCCGGGACAACGTGCTATGACGGTTGGACGACAGAGAAGACGTCACTTGCAAAATGGCACGAGAGCCGTAATCGAATTTGTGCTAGTACGGACGTGCCAAACTCAATCACCGGACATAAATCAATACAATAGTACGGACGCTCTACAAATTTGCCGATGCGATGATGTGTGTTTTCGCGTTGCCGTCTCATTCACGTTGCATGGGAAAAGAGAGCTTTTCGATCGACCGGTTGGGCGGCGACCTTATTGCGCCTGATACCGGGACGGAGACCAAATATACCGCGATCAGTGGGGCGGCTGGGCCTAATTTATTTAGTATCCAACAATGGTTAATAAACAAATTCAATGATGGGAAGTGTTGAATCCCTTCCCCTCTCAATTACAGCCTTGAATGTAATACAAACAAATCCACCCATTTAGGACATTATCTATATTTTATTATTTAAAGCATTTAATAAAGGTGAATCAAAAACTATCCTAAGTATATGGATGTATATATATTAAATTTTTATATTACTAAGAGAAACGATAGTTCTTGATGCATTTTACATGTAGACCAATACTCTGACTAAATCATATGTATAGCAATCTGATATTAATTTAAAATATCTGATTTGATAGCCTATTCTTTGTGATGATGTAAAAGTATTGTGTATTATGAAAATGTATTATATGTCCTACAGACATATTTTATTTTAATCATATTGTATAAATAAAATATAAAATACTTTGATGTATTATATATTAGTATCATACTTTAATACATGATATGCGTTTATATAAAAAAAACCCATTAAATTATATTTAATACAAAATAACATACTTTCTTCTATATAATGTATGTACACTAAAGGAGTGCAAAATTATTTTAGATAAAAGTATATAAATATTATTATTTATCTTCATCTTGATTAAATGCAAAGTACTACTAAATTCATTAAACGTGAACATTTTCTTACACTTCAATGATAGTATTTAGGACACCAGCATATTGGGGAAAAATATTCAACGTAAATATTATAAATGTTTATATCCCAACAAATAGAAGAACTAACAATATAAAAAGAAATATTAATGAAAATCTAGAAAGTGTCAAGTATTGCTTTAATATATAACGTATTTTCCTAGAGAAAATATACTTAAATGGGAATGAATGATACATAATCAAATTAACTACAAACTAGTCAACTGAAGATATGGTGGATATATAAAAAGTGTTAATACGTATAGAAAATCTAATATATATATTCTAATCAATACCCCATTTTAATTTTAGACTTTAAAAAATGGAAGATATCGTAATCCATAGTAAAATAAAATGTACAAATATTGGATTTCTTCCTTAATCGGCCAACGAAAGAACGAAATCTAGATCAATTTAAGACTACTATACAGCAGAAATAGATTTAGTGTTACTGAAATACGAGAAATGTAGAACTTAATTATGAAACTCAGAAATAATAAAACTCCTGTGTGGAACAACATAGTTTCAGAATTTTTTAAAAAAGGCGGTACAATATTGGTAAGCAGAATCAATCAACTCATTTTACCAATGTGGAAAACCCAGACCATTCTAGAAGAATGTAAATTTCGAAAATATGCCCAATATTTAAAAAGATAAATCTCATTAATAATGAGACTCATAGAGAAATATCTTCCTGGACTATGCTATAAAATCCTGACATCATTTAGATAAAAAGAACTTAACCCATATATCAATGAAACAAAAAATAGAATTACCAATGCGTATTTATGAAAGGATACACCATAATTGACCATATTTTTAAATTAAGACAAATAATGTACAAATATTATGAACTAAGAAATTATCTGTAATTAATGTTTGTATATTCCATACAAGTATATTGTTATCCACAGTTAAGTAATACATAGGTTACGGAAGGCACTGATAATTTTGGGAATATCTTAAACTTATGAGAACATAATAAAAGTATGTTATGTAAAAACATTATACAGAATACACTTTATGAAAGCAATATTATTAATCATATATTATATTTATTATTTTTCCGAAATGTTTTAATTGGCTCTCAAAAACACTATAAGAAAACCAAATGACAATCGAAGGATTGATATAAGTTATAGGATACTAAATATTTGAGAAAGTTTATAATTTCAAATACTAGGCGTTTTTATCAATAGTAAGAACGACTTGCATGTTAAAAAATTAACGTATCAATACTTGGTATAAATGTTTTTCACTATCAGTAAAGTATCAAGATCTAAGTTGTTATTTAGGAAATCAATGATACAGAAGCGTATCACAATGACGGATGGAGAGCTTGTGATGGCTGTACTGGTCCTTAATGGACTGTTAATCTTGTGACTGTACGGGTAAAAGCAGTGCTATACGACTTTGAGATATGTATCTACCCGATCACATGGAGTCATCTATCAAAGAAAATATGCGACAACGTGCACCGCTTCGACGAACGTGCCACGCATTCAACATCTGTGGAGGACGTTCAACCATGAAAAGTAATGAACAAATATAGGAAACCGAAACAAATGGTAACCAAGAACTATGGTGTAGATAGCAATGGGAAACCAAATTAGAGGCATATTAAAGAGAGACAGCAATGCGTCGAAGAGGCCGGAATCATGTAGACGGTGGCGTACATTGATGGGAACCGACCACCCTTTCAGACAATTTACAAACAATAGTACATATGTACACAAATATGACCGAAGCCAAATTCACAACCACCTACCTTATCTTTATCAAAAACGTAAGATAAAACCAATTATATATTTGATATTGGAGACTTATATGCAACTAGACGAAGTAATCACACCTACAAGTAACCGATAAACTTAACCCACAATCACGCTAAGGAACAACAACATCAATACAAAATTCAGCCGTTGTCATCGAGGATCGAAGAACCGCTGAATCTCTTCTACTCTATCTACTTGAGAATTGTGCTGTGTCCTCCATCACGAACACGTGGATTTCGGATTGGTAATAACCTAAGTGTTTTGTTGTCTCTCTTAGGCGTGGGAACTAATAGGATAAAATATTCACTCCAGATAAAGTTTGTAAAATACTAAACTGTACACTAATTTGTTATTGTTACCTGACGCATTTGTAAAATTAATACCTTGCATAATACACTAAAATTATAGTTTAACCGAACCAAGTTGACTATTTTATTTACGAGTTGGTCACTTCGAGAGCTCCGTCACAAGCTGACGAAGAGGAAATATATAAATAAGTATATCTATATGTTTATTTTTGTGCAAATATTTGTATAATAAAATCTCATTTATTGTATAAGGAAATACGTTCTTTTTTAACTGTTTTTTTTAAATATTTTTTTCCATTTATCTTTAATATTTACTTGTTTGAAATTTATTAAATTCACAAATCTCTACTAACTGTGAGTTTTTTCAACTGAATTTATTTGAAATAGTCTTTTATAATCATACAATGTTTTATCGTTGTTTTTCATTATTTAGTAGTACAATCATAAATATTGTTCTGATTATTATGTTTAAACACTTTATAATATTTATAAAAGTACTTATTTTACTTACATTTATTTAAGAAAATTGTTGATTTACAAGCTGCGGCCGTAGTAGTTTCTTATAGAGAAATATAAATAGTAATGTGATGATCGAAATTTCCATGGCATCAATGATTTATGTTATAATTTAAACACTTACCATCACATAATTCATATACTTCTTCTCCACAGATAAATTATATAATTAATTTCGATTGAGTAAATGCGATATTAAAATATAAACGGTAAAATATACTAAAATAAATACTATGCTGTGATAAAATATATTTTTTACGATGTAATAATTAATAAATTTATAACAAACATTTTTTTTTCGATCAAATCTCAGACAGTTTTTTGTTATGCATTAGTATTTTAAAGTCAAACATTTATGGACTCTTACCGTTGCATCCTTGAAATTAAAATTTTTTTTAAAAAAATAATTAATTATATAATAAATTTATTTATTGAAATTATACAATAAATAATATTGTTTTAATTATGTGAAGCATATAATACTTATTATATTTCAATATATATTTACTTCTAAACTTGTAAATGAATTTTTTGAGTTTTTTTAAAACTTACGAAGAAAATATTCTTCTCTTCAAGTAACATGTTTGGAATACTTACTTTCGATATCTGGCATTTCTTCTAAAATGTATACGTGTTTAATTATAAAAATATCATATGTCTAATACCATATTTCCATTTAGTTAGACTACTTAATATTTGATATCGTATGTCAAATATCTATTAAATCTGCATAATTAAAATGCTTTTTGCATTTATAACATATAACTTTATTTGAGTGTGTGTGTATAATAACAAATGAATGTATATGAAATACTTTTTCCATTCCAAATAAATGTAGTGATATATATTCCTACCAATACCATAATTAGTAATTATAGAAACATTAAATATTTTCATGAAAAATAATACTTATATAAACCAAACAATTAAACTCTTATTAATGTTAAACTGATTGACATCAGATTGATAAATAACAACGTCAAAATATTTAGTAAATTATAATTGTTTATTATTTATTGAAAACGTTGCGTGTTGGAATCTCTGTTATAAAAAATTATTTACCTTGAGGTGAATCTGAAATACACATTGAATAATGAGAATAGTATAAATTATGTTTTATTTCGACGTGCAATATAACATTTACCTTATACTTAAATTATGACACATTTATAAGACATTCAATTAATAAGGACTTCGTAATATTAAAACAATTTTGTACCAGTTTCTACGAAAACTACACTATTCATAGTTATGTTAACTGATATTAAAAAAGTAATCAAACCATAAACAGAAATAAACAGTTCTGCTTTATTCAAATTCAATATAGGGTTAAATTTTATATGTATTTTTTCAGGCACGTTGTTAATTTATTTCAGGGTGTATGTATGGTGTAATACATTTCAACAACTGACGCGTAGTAGTACAAATTAAACAATTTTAAGGTAAACTGTTTTACATCATCCAGAATTTTCATTTCATAGTTTTGTTAAAATCGTTATTTTCATCGTGCTTGTAACTGTTACAGTTAATTCGATTTTGATCTTTAAAACTGCCAATGCGCTTAAACGATCATTACAGATCTAAAGTATCTTTTTATTCTTCGTAGGATTGAAAATAAATATTCTATAGGTTATCTTGGTATTTTAACTTTATGTATTTCACGTAGCTTTAATAGTGAACACATTCCATCGCAACAGCTCTCGTGTAAATCATTTAAATAAATATTACCTAATTGTTCGGCGCATTTATACACTTCTGACTCTGGTATGGTGACAAGTTATAATGGAAATAATATATCAATGCGATGGTAGGAAACTTTTCGTTTCATCATCTCGGACAGTATATTGTCCAAAATTATATGATGTGTTGATTAAAACATGTCATCTTCCGCAAACATGTATTCGTCTTGTTTCATATAATATTTCTTCACGGTTTCTTTCAGTGTTCTCTTCTCGTTGATTATACTGTTGAAAAATAGATCGAATAACAAAGTTGTCGTTTAAATTGTTAAAATATGATAACTGATAAGACTGCGGTTGTATTACAACGATGTAATATATAAACAACCAGTAGACGATGACAAATAATAACGAATAATTTCAATGTGAAAATTGAACCACACGGGGCAACCGTCACCTCTGCTTTTCGTAAATACAGCGTCTTGCGCGCGACGTTCAAACAAACGCGCTCGCAAAAAAAAAATGATAACGAGTTTTTGGTTGGGCTAAGGTGGCGGTGTGGTTGTGCGGTGAAGCATTTTGTGGTGATTGAAATGGTGGAGATGGTAGGGTGGTTGGAATGATTAAGGTGGTGATGCGTTTGGTTTTTCGAGTGTTACGTTTCCCCGGGTAAAACGAAATATCTGACGTTTGTGGACGTACAAACCACGAAAACATTGGAAATCGAACAACTTTTTTAGATAGATTTTTAATTAATTTTTTTAATTAGAATTTTAATTTTGTTTCTGTGGTCTTTGACGAACTACGACAGACAAGAATTAGCGAAACCAAACACGAGGTTCGCTCGGAGTCGACGACCCGTTGATAATTAAATATTTTATTGAATGTGCGTTGAAAACGGGTTTCGCAAATTAAAGTCTCGTTCACCGGGTACAAATGCGTGGCGCGATAGCGTCGATTTCTATAATGAAATAAGTGGTGACAGTAATCAAAAAAAAAAAAAAAACCCCAAAATTAATGTCTGCGTACATAGAGTAACGTTTTTTCTTCTTATCTCGGCAAAACAGTCGACATTTGTGGTGAACAAAAAACCTGTCTACAATTACGTATCACGTCGATATGAGATCGGCTTTGTGAACAACGGTTAAGTTCCACTAAATAAATATGAATCATGAAATTTAACGCCATATACTTAATATCCGTCCGCTTGTTATAATGTTTACTATACAATAATGTCGTTTTATTATTATTATTACTGTTTTATCAAAAGTTATTACCGTTACGAATTGTTAAGAACATCGTTAATTAAAATTATTCACGTACGATATATTATATAATATTATTATTGTATAAGATGACAAACGGTGAAAAACTTAGATTTCTTTTTCTTTTTAGAATTAAATATCAAAAAAAAAAAAAAAAACAAGAATTTATTAACTAACATTCGTCTTTACATTTGGCGACGAACGATAATTTTATTCATTCATTAATTCAGCGTTTCATTGTGAATATTGGTTTCGGATTACTTTTTTTTCATCAACATATTAATTAATAAAAGTTACTTCTTTTATTAAAATATTGTACCTAATAGTTAGTAAATTAGATACTTTTTGTTGCCTTTATAAAAAATGTAATACTGCTTTAATTAATTAACAATATTCTAAAGTAGTACATTATAGTACGTACAGTAGTTGTTTATTTAATAAATATTCATTAAATTAGAGTTCAGATGTTGTAGTTCTATAAAATTCCAATTGATAATTTCAAAAAAAAATAAAAAAAGAACATTAATAAAGTACCAACAATTATAAAAAAGTACTAAAAATTAATCTAAACAAAAAAAAAATCCTTTTGACGTACTGATTTTGTTTTGTTTTTTTAACTTAGTATTTCCCTTGGTTCCATAATCTTAATCTATGCTGAAAATTCGTACCCTTCTTCCGACTCAGCTTTAGTTACTTTTTATTTTCTTCTAATTCTTTTAAGCTTTCATTGAATAATTTCTTTGTACCCTCCACAATAACCCCTCGATCTATGACATATTTCACCTCCTCTTCAACTGTCCAAATTACGAGCATCTACTAAACGTGAATACCAGAACACCCATTTAATTCTTCTAATATTCCTTTTAACACCAAACTCATTTTCTCGTCCCAACAACCACTTTTCATTCTATCTGTTCTATCTTTTTTCAACCATTCAGGTTTTCTAATTTAACTTTTTGTTTTGTTTTTATTTTCATATATTCCAATATAATTCATAAAATAATTATTAAGATAAGTTGCTTATTTAAAGCTTAAAAAGAACTTAATATTTATGTGTATCCATATTATTAATTATCCATTTATTAAAACTATGAAAGGTTAATTGAAAATTCTACATTTTAATATTTGTTTGCAATCTATGATTTTACCATTAACTTAGTATCGATGAAGGGAGGAGGCAAAATATTCACGTATTTAGAAAAAATTGAATTAAAAAAAATATTTTAGACAAATTGTATTAATATAATGTGTTTTTATGTGCAATATCGCGTGTGTGAAAATAGTTATATCAAAACTACTGATAGTTGTATGAAAGTGCTAACATATATGATTACAGGCGGTGTATGCAAGAATATCAATAACCCCAAAACTATAGAGCCAAGAACTATATTTCGATAAAAGTTGGACCAAATATTTATTGAAATGAAAAAGCGCACTTACTACTATGTATGACATCGTTGATTATATCACATTTAGTTATTTATTTATTATCTATTGTCACGTAAACATTGTAATATACATTATGAGTAATCGATAATACCAAGGGTCAAATTTATATTCATTGCATACACGTGTCTGGTAATCCTTTTGTTTTCGTGTTAGTTTAAGTTATTTAAATATGTATATAAATATAAATAAATATGTAAATATAAATAAATATGTATATAAATATGTATAGTATATATATATATATATATATATATATATATATATATATATATATATATATATATTTGTTTTAGTTAAAAACATTAACATTACAGCAAGGCTATTATTTTAGAAAGAGAGAGTGAGATAGAGAGAGAGAGAGAGAGAGTTTATAAATACAAATATATATACTTAAATCTAAATTAGGAAGCTAGCGTTATGGATTTAAATTAATGATTAGATAAATAACAATGGAAGAACGGGAGTTAAGAATATGATATGAATTTAAAAAAAAAAACCTAGAGAGGGTAAACGTGAAAAAGACACTGTCTGTCAGAGAAGAGAGAAAACAGTTAAATATGATATGATTAAAGTTACGGAATGCCCCTTCTTGGTGTAGGGTATATAGATGGGATGAATTTAAAGAAAGGTGGAAGGCGTGATGGAGAAGCAAGCTGTTCGATGCGTAGACGGGAAAAAGAATTAACAAGCCATTTAAGAATATCAAGATCTAGAAACCATGGATGTAGAGGGATGGTACGATAGATTGTTCTATGCCAAGAAACAAAATTGAAAAAAATTTATATATATATATATATATAAATTATTATTATTAATTAAATTTTGTATACGTATATAGAGGGTGGGGCATGGAAATATCCCTAATTTTAGTTCATATGTTGAACAACAAATGCTAATTTTAAAAAGCGACTGAACTGTTAGTCGGCCGGACAATCACCAAAGTCGGACACATCAAAGGAATAATAAAATAAAAATATCTGTACTCCAGATTCCTCGATGTTCTTATGTCCTTGTTACTAGTGCGTTAGCACTCGGTAGTAGTGTGTATGTATTCGGAAGTCGTGCATAAGCACGAGTAGTGCGTGAACATTCAGCAGTAGTGCGTTAGCACTCTTAGAAGTATTGTGCACACACTCCAGCTACGAGCCAGTATTCCAGACTAAATCTATGTTACAAATTTTAGTGTGTAAATTTAGTTTGGTGTGAAAACTTTAACGAGAATTGGCTTATTTGATTTTGTCGGTGAATTTAATTTTAAAGTTAAGGCACCGATTCAACCTATTCCATTTAATTTTAATTTTTTTGAATTTTTTTTATACGGTCGGCCGCGTTTAAAGATCCAATGAAAGGTTTAAGCATGAGCACAAGGTAACAAACTATATAATAATTAATAATATAGTACTTAATAACTTTTAAGAAATAAAAGCATTTAAATATTATTGATGATACCGTTTTTTGGGTTCGGAATTACATTTTTAATTTGAACATAAAATGGTAAATATCTAAAAAATCGTACATACCCTTCAACCTATGGACGTTAAAAATTTAGATTGAAAAAGAAATAAACACACTAGCATACCTTTGTGCCGGTAAAGTAGAAATGTAAATTTTCAAAAACAAATCCTTCTTTAAGTGACGTTGTGCTCGACTCATGGTACGACAGTATTTTTTTCTTAACGGTTTAATTACAAAATACAACATTTTATTGACAATGATTTTGGAACTTTATGCAGACGTAAAGATTTACAACGTATAGTCGTTACTCGTCACAGATTGCGCGTATAATTCAAAACCAAGATTTACTACTTTGTACAATAATAAGGTTTTTGCCAAAAACATAAAACATTTAATTAAATAAACAACGGAAATTTCATGACACAGCGCCAAGCAAACGTGTAATTTATTATAAGATTGGAGTTTTTTGTTTGTCATTTGAATTTTTATCATAGTTTTTTACAGATAAAACTGAATGATTTTTTGCGAGACGTACAAAACGCGAGGGAAACATAATTATGAAGACGAGTTGTTGTTAACAATTCGTTTGAATTCGTATCGTTTAAAAAATATAACAATATTAACATATACTGTTTAAAATAATCGAAGAATATTGAAAATATTATCTAAAAAAAAAAAAATCGTATTTTAAAGAAATGTTGATACTTCTAACAACATATATTTACACGTATGAATAATGTCTCCATTTGAATATTGAAATAGATGACGTAATAATCCATATCACGTGGTATTTAAAACTCGTACGAAAAAAAATCTCGGAAAAAAAACAAATAATAAGTTTCGATTATTTTTATGTAATGCGAAACAAATTAACGCACTACAAAATATTGTAATGTTAATCGGTTGACCGTTTTGTTAACGTTTCAGTCATTTATAATAGTATCATTTCTATTTGTTCGCGAACCCAAAGACGTTTACGTTGTTACTAAATATATAAATTGGGCGAAAATACAAAAATGTCTGTAGATCACACGGCGCTTCGGATAGGCAATTCTGATACAAAAACGTAGCTCGATACTCCACTGTACGATTAAACAACGAACCATATGAATTTATATGTTTTTGGAAGTTGTTGTTGATTATGGCCTATTATGATTTATGCCAACCCGAAGAATCTTTGAGTAGTAATCGTAATTCCCCAATCCGCGGTGTCGGATTAGGTAGTAGTAATAATAGTAGCGGTTGCGATAGTGGGCGTGGTCTTACCGAAATTGGCGACGTGAAATCGGTAAGAAAAAAAGTTCATCGAGCCCAAAAACATATACATGTCAAAAAGATCTGGCGAGATTAAATTAAGAAATAGTACCGGTTTAGAAATTATTTTTATATACTAACACAAAAAAAAATTCAAAAAAAATGTTACGACCGCCTTACATTTTCCAAGAAAATCGCCTCTCGATCGCTTAAGACCGACACTCGCGCCACAAACACGGTAACATAAATGCCATTTGTTTTCTTTTTCACGTAGAGATAAACATTGACTGGGTGAAATTTTTAATAATTATCTTACACGAATTCAAACGACTAAACTACAATGCTCAATGCATAATGCGATATGCGTTTTTAAGGTATTAACAGTATTATTATGAGAATATCATAGCGAGTTACTCGAGTTCAAGTTACTGGAAAAACAAAGTGAATCGTAAAAGTAGGAATTACAGTTGAACGTACTTTATAGAGTGTGTTGAGCGTGGAATATAATCGCTGAATATCATAAACATGATTCGATTTCGACGATATTTAAATTAGATGAAAACGTATTTTCACCGTTTTGTTTGGTTTTCAATTAATATAGTTTTGCCGCACAATCGGATTTTTGCTAAAAATCCACAATGAGGTACGTGAACTATCAACTGAGCAAAGGGTGATATTCCAAGCTAGTGGAATTTCCGGTAACTAGTTATGTAAATCTTTGTAACTAGTCATTTTCCGGCTTCGGCGAGATTCACAGCAGTTGTTTATTATTCGAGAAACAACGTATGGCGTTCCTTTATTTTTCTTTGATGACTACGAATGAAATCTCCGTGACGTACACATCAAAGGCACAAGTATATTGATTTGTTTGGATTTTTCACACTTTCGGTAAAATCACGTTTTGGATGTCAAAAATAAATAAAGTATTAACAGTATTATTATGAGAATATCATAGCGAGTTACTCGAGTTCATGTTACTGGAAAAACAAAGTGAATCGTAAAAGTAGGAATTGACAGTTGAACGTACTTTTTAATTGGTTGTGTGTGGAATATGACCATGTACTGTCGAAAACATTATTCCGCTTTTATGGAATAATATACGCATTTTTTACACCGCTTAACCACGTCTCGTACATGACGAAACATGCGTATTTCAGTAAATTTGATCAATAAACCTGCACAGTGGTGGACTGGGATGAAAAGGTCCTGGATTCAGATGCTTTGCCTAACCTAACCTTGCTCTTATATATATATTCTATAAATGCGTAATCATTCTAATCAGTGGTAATGTTATAGCACTTTTATACAATTTTTGGTTTGTCCACTTACCCATTTAAAATTTAAAAACATATATAAAACTTGATTTTGAAGAATTGTTCACGAACATTATTAAACCTGGTTAGAAGTAAAGTTTTACAAGTTAATTTAAGTATTATACATATTACCAATATTAAATCTTTTTAATTTTTATAAATTATTTATTAAGGATAAAATATAACATAATTAGTCAGCTGAACTTAACATTTTAATACGTACAATATTTCACTTGAAACAATAGATCATTTAGTCTTTTAAAATATCAGCTTAATTTAAAACTGTGTTTACAAAAAAATATATTACAAAATCTCGAGTCAATGGGTTATAAGTATATTGTTACTCATAGGTATTTCACTAATGCTTTTTATGCTATTTATTATGCTCTTATTATTGATGCATTTTTCGGAAATACACTAATAATAGTATTTTAATTCATGAAAGTTTTAATGAATTCATATTATGCTATTTCTATAATGTTCCATAGATAGATAAGATAATATTGCCCTACAATACACAGCAAACGGTCATATATCGTCACGATCAACGTTATTCGATATAAAATATATTTTGTATTTCCAATGTTTTTTTTGTATAATATTCCTTGGCCGTGGCCTGGGGTGCGATTGCACTTTAATATCATGGGCCAGTCTGCCACTGATCCTGCAGGAAACGGGTCGGACAAGGCATTACATTACACGCTGTCAGCGCATTGCACTTAGCCAATTATTAAGCCGATTATTTTGTGTACACATATTTATACATATACGTATATATCTACCATTTATAATACCGTCACTATTTCATGCTTCATTAAACAGAATCATTGCGAAAGCGAATTCATATTATTTGACTAACTAACAATAACAACAATGAAGATTGGACCGTGAAGAGACGTGACGGACATGGTCTCGTGACTTCGTCTTATACCCAATATTAGATAGCCTACAGATGGAGTCCTATTGCCAGTTTTTGCCAGACTAGGACACGAATTTCTCGATTATTCGACTTGTAAAAAATATAGCTTTGGATGGCGATCGAACGTCAAAGGTACAAGTATACTGATTTGTATGAATTTACCACACTTTCGGTAAAATCACGTTTTTCACATACTGCTGCTTTGTCGAATATGATTAGAATTAAATCAAATATTTTCTATCTACAATAAACATTATTAGCGATATAAAAAAATGTATATTTATTATTTGTACACAATTAAACGTTCCATAATACAAGTGTAATCGTTTTCAAAGTTAGCCAAAAATAAAAAAATAAATTCACAAACAATAAAATAAAAAAATGTTATTTTTTTATGGAGATTGAAACAAATAAATAAATAAACAAGCAAATAAATAAATGAATAAACAAACAAATAAATAAATGAATAAACAAATAAATAAACAAATAAATTAAAAAGAAAATAACGTACGTACGTACGGATGGATGGACGGAGAGAGCCGATAAAACAATTTATATAAATACATTATGTTTTTGGAAAATTATATTCGGTGTTTCGTAATACATTAATACACAAGCCGATAGGGGTCAACATATTATTACCGTTTCAACACACACGATTACGACGACCGTTGTTACCATAAGACTAATAATAATAATTCGGATTTGTATACGCGCCCCAGACCTACGTCCACGAAAATGGGACGGGGCTGCTGCGTTTTGTACTATTAAAGTACGGAACGGGATTACGATTTTCCAAAAACATAACGAAAGAGTGTGGAGTCTTGCCGTGTGGTGTCAGGGCGATGTGACGATAAAAAAAAAAAAAAAAAACAATACAAAATACATAATATGAAAACGATTTGCGGCGGACGGACGCGCGATAATAATGCGTCACGCGTCGAAATCGTTTTCCCGTCGGTTGGAAATGTTTGACACGTAACGGCCGAATTCGCCGTCGCCACCACCCGCCGACGTCATGCACGCGGCGATCGACTGCTGCTGCTGCTGCTACTGCTGTTGTTGTGGCGACGTTGGCGCTATGACCACGTTTCGAAACGCGATAGTTTCGTGTTTCGTGATCCACGGGCGGACGATGCGCAGAATGGTCAGTCAGCCGCCGGCTGATGGTCGTACACCACCTGTTGCACGCACGGGGACAGCTGATACGCCGGCGTCGTCGGCGCCAAGAGGGGACGGTCGGCGGAGATATTGTTGTCCGCAGCTCGGTGGTACGTCGCCGGGTAGGACGAACCGGTGGTAACGTCGGTCGGCACGTCGGCCGCGGCCGGCAATATTCCCGGCCGGCCCGCCGAAGACATCGCGATGGTCGGTGGCGGCGGCATCGGCGGGACCACCGAAATCGAGTTCGTCGCCATGTCGACCACGTATGGACACGCGTGGTCCGCCGTCACCGGATCGACCGACGAGTGCGTGGTCTGTTTGTTGTCTTGAGACGCGGTCGTGGCCGTCGGCGTCAACGGCCGTCGACGGTGTGCCGCGTTTACTGCTGCTGCTACTGCGTTCGTGATGGGCGCCGCAGCGATCGTCGGCGATCCTTTGATCGCCGATCGAACGACTACTGCGGCGGTGGACGGTGACGGTATGTTTACGGCCTTTCGTTGTACGACGACAGCCGTCGTCGGCTATGGGTTCTCCTCCTCCTCGTCATCTTCTTCTTCTTCGTTCTCATCGAATTCGTCGTCGTCGTCTTCTTCTTCTTCTTCTTCTTCTTCTTCTTCTTCTTCTTCTTCTTCTTCTTCTTCTTCTTCTTCTTCTTCGCCTTCATCTACTTCGCCAATACCCAGTTCTTTGTTATTAGCACCCGTGTCGTCGTGGTCCACTTCGAAATCATGATATTCGTTCTCCATTACCAGTTTTTCATCGTTCAACGTGTATTTGTTTTCCTTGTCGATTTTATGTTTTTTCGCCGTTACTTCCTAAACCACAACCATTTGACATTAATATATACCGCTTGACATTTAAGTTCGTAAATACCGTGTATCTATTTTACCTCTTCAGAATCGTCAGATTCTGCGTATGAAATATATCCTCCTTGGTTAGTTCGTCTCTGGGATTGCCCGTCTGAATCTGAATACGTACCGTACGTAATCTAAAGCGTGAGATAATGTTCGTCAAATTAGCGACAATAGTGTTTTGGTAAAAATACACAACTGTATTAATGGAAAAATGAACCCTTTGTAGAATAGATGAAAAAATAACATAAAATAACTACAACAAAACATTATTGAAACTACTTACACGTAGCGAGACATGGTCAACGCGTAACATTGGAGGGTGTTAGGATTTAATGAAATAGGCGTGTACTGTTTGCCAGGAGCGTGGGTATACATTATTAATGGTGGTAGAAAAGGGGGGGAGTTGATTTGCAATCATTAGTAATAGGCTAACATGAAAAAAAAATTATAATTAGAAGTGAATCAAGAGTTAAAAAATAATGTTGAGTAAATTGTTGTGCATCACATAGGAATATATTAATTAAAGATTTTATAATTATTATTATTAAAATAAAAAATTATTTTTATTATTATTTATTTAGTAATTGGTATTTTTGAAATGGGAAGGGTTAAACCTCTAAATCCCTTTCCTTACCTACTCCCCTGCCATCTGCCATCATGTAAAAAAATGACATACTGAAGATTTTTTTAAGCTGATACCACCCCAAGTGCCTTCGATTAATTTTTTTTTATGTTTGGTATTAAAAATTTATCCTTCTAGACAATTAGAATGACTTGCAAGTACCTTTATATTACTGAACAAGTTAATAAAAGAGAATTCATTGTATTATTATTTACAATAAAAAAAAAAGTATATATACATTAATTAGTGAAATTACGAACTGTTCTGTTTGAAAGCCGAATTTATCAAAAAACAATTTAAAAAATCAAAATTGTTTATGTAAAATAAAATTTGATCTATTATTAGGATGAATAGTATTTTTCCCCGCAATCCACAGTAATACGAATTATTATAAATAGTAATAAAATAATAATATTTTTCCGTAATTGTTTATCAACATAATAATATAATATAATGATGTATTAACACTCTCCACACTATACACTTTATGACCCAAACGAAATTTCAAGTTCAAATTTAACAAAATATGTTAAACAATGTTAATTCAACGATGACACTATAAATCGGGTTATGAAAAATACAGCCATTGAAGAGTATTATTGAATTTTTTCAGATTTTTTAAGCATCGATAAGTTACAGACAAATTAACCATAATCACAGAAACATTCGTATAACCCAAGTAGGACGAAAAATGTAATATTACCCTAACGATTATTTACAAATTATTCTAAATAGAGAAGGATGTGTTTACTGTGTTTACAAAGATTCGAAATGATATCGATTAGCCCAACTGGTTTTCTGGACGTTGGAAATGGGCTACGGGGAAAACGCGGCGCATTATTCATATAAATATTTGAATCCAAAAATATATCGTTTTGCCTACTTATCGATAACATTTTAGTCAGCGTCGGATTTAAAAATGTAGAGGCCTTGAGCCCATTATTAGTGGTGGCCCCATTTTTCAATTACATGAATTTTTTGATGTTAATACACTACAAGTCAGAAACACACCCAGGATTTTTCCAAAGGGGAGGTGTCCTAGAATAATATGAAACCCCGATTTATACAATAGAGATAATTTTTACTTTTTATTACTAAAATTAAAATGTACAGTTATAAAATATATATACTTTTTTGATATCGAAAACAATTAAACAAAGAAAACCATAAAATTGGTTATGAAAAACCTAATCGACGTTTATCTGTTGCCAATGATTAAAATTATAATACACAATTTTTCACTTTATAAATACTCAATAAATTTGTATGTGTTAACAACGCAAGATCCTAACCACTGAATAGTATACAAATTACCTTAGATTTTTTAGTTTTTCGGAAACTGTCATTTTGGCTACGTTTGCGTTTGAATTTCGTGGGCTGTTTGAAGGAAAAGGATGAAGTTGCATTTGTCCGTTTCCTTTTCTTATTGCCCCATGTGAAATCTTCTTCTTCGCTATTCGAAGAGTTACACCATGGCCTCGATCTTTTCTTTTTGGATCGCTGGTCACTATCTTCACTTGAATCGTTATTAACTGCATACAGATGACAGTGATATTTGTTTAAATTGTTTTTTTGAAATAATAACTAGTCTCGTTTGTTTACTGAAAGTAGGATCAACCACAGTTTTTCGGTTTCGTTCATATTTTCTGTTTGATTTTGGCCGTTTTCATAATTATCACTGTATTCACTAGAATTTTCCCCGTAATCATCATCTCCATCTCTAAAATGAACAACATTTTTTTTTTGTGAATGCATATACTAACATTAATTTTCTTATTAAACATACGAAGGTCTATTGAAGACTTCATCTGATCCGTCGTTTGAACTGACATCTAAATTGGTAAACTTATTTGATTTTTTCCATCCTCTTAAATGCAACATATCAGGTGCAATTAGAGAATTTAATTTGTCATCTTCATCAGAATCTGTCTTGTCATCTTCACCATTTTTATTCGTTTTTATTTTAGTAGACTTTTCCACTGCAATCTCATCATCACTTGTCTCCTACAAATCGTTTAAACAATAATAAATAATACATTAAAATATTTACAAAATTTTAATTTTTATAATTTCTTACTAAAATTGCTTCATTGATCATATCATCATATTTAGTACACCGGTAATTGACAGCTTGCCGCCGAGTTCTTAACCGATTTAATGGTTCTGAATTATATGAATCTAATTTTGACTGTTTTTTACTCTCATCGGAGGACTCATATACTACTGGTTGTGTTTCTCTTTTGACTTCTTTAGTTGTTGAAATTACTACATTTTGAAGATTTGTATCCAAACATGCCAATCTTTTACATCTTAATTCTTTTTTACGTTTTTTCAATTTTTCGTCATACTTTTTTAATACATCTTTTAATGTATTCAATAATGAACTCTGTGGAAACGATAAGAATTTAATTGTACAATAGGAAAACAAGGAAATGTACTTACTATGTAAATGTACTTACTTGGTGGCAATTTGGACAGTACCAGTTGCCATCGGGAATCACCATGAGAGGAGGCTGAAGACAAAATGCATGCCAACTTTCATGACATGTATCACACAACAGAATACACTCAGGTTGGTCACTTTTGTTACAGTTTTTACATGACATATCGCCTTTTAATTGTTCGCCTTGATTTGTATTTAGAAAAAAATAAAAAATGGCATCATAATTATAACTTTATAAGTAACACAATATTTAAAATATAATAACAATAAACTTTACATTTTTTATGAGTAGTTCGTGATATTTTTTCAAGCATATATTCTTCATCTTCGTCATTAATATACGATTCTGGGGAAAACTCATGATCTGAAACATTTAAATCGATTCCAGGTCGAGGAATCTCATCCTCTTCTTCATAATCGTAGTCTTCAAATATGTCTACTTCAGAAGTGCTGCGAAAAAAATAATTTATAAATCATTTTGTTAACAAAACTTTTAAATAGTTTTTAAACAAATAAATATAAGTCAAGAAATTGCATACTTAGATTCAGAATCTGTAATCCAAGGGTTTTTCATGTTCCATTTTTTCAAAGAATCAGATATATCCTTTATTTTATTTTTATTAGATTTTTTAGAAATAGAATCATCTTCCTCTTCCTCATCAGATTCTTCAGTATTTGTTATCTGAACAAAATATAATATTAAAATGAAATATTAAAATGTTTTTGCATAAACATATGAAAATATACTTTTTTCCCTCCTTTATTTTTTTTCTTGAAATGTTTTATTGGTTCATCAATATCATCATATTGTATAGTAGGAATGCATTGTTTTTTAATTTCTATTTCAGCAATACGCCTTGATCGACGCATGTTTCCTTCAATAACTAGTTCTGGGAACACTATCACTTCTTCTGCTGTAGTAGCAACTGAAGATACAAAGTTTAAACAAATTAAAATAATTAAAAATATATATATTTTTTTTAAATTACCTTTTTTCCGTCTAGGTTTTCCTTTTTTTTTTGGCGTTTCTACAATTTCTTCTAAATCATTATTTTTAGTATCTTTTTCGATAGCAGGATCTATCACTATATTATCATTAAATTTTTCTTCAGCTAAAATACCAAAATGAAATATTGAAAATGATTTTTATATTTATATTAGTAATAATAATAAAACATTTTTGTTAACAAAAAGTACGATAACAAAAAGACTACAAAGATATAATTGAAAAAAAAATTTAACACAATAAGATACAGAATGATTTTTTTTTATCCAAAACTTTCCAAACATTTTTTTTATCCACTACCTATGATGTGGTAAAATAGTATTAAATATTCCAATGTTTGTCTATTAAGTCTTAATTTTACGATTAATTTAATATAAGTAAAAACAGCAAGATATTTATTGTTGCATTGAATACAAATACTCTGTCCCAAAATAGAAGACGATCGCTTTGTGCTCTTAAACATTTTACTCGACTTTACCTCACATAGTGTATTTCCGTACACGTTCAACCACTACCGACGTGGATATACCGAATTATAACAATATCAGAAACAAAAATTTTATGATACTAAATTACAAATGATAAATAATTCGGTCGGCGTGTGAGGCTTGTAGCGCTGCTGGCGTTGTGTTGAATTAATTATTACTTGAATTGACTATTAATTGAATTATCTCGTGTTTAACGATGTTTTCTCTTTTGGCACAATGTACACACGTTACTTTTGAGACGACCATGTCTATTAGCTGGGAGTAAGTTGAAAATTCGCGAGATATTTGTTGGTCATGTTTTTATAACACATTGTATAAAAAAGACATCATTAAAGTTTTCGTGTTGCTTGATGACCATTGCCTGTTTACTTATTATTAAGATTGAGAACTCGTTCATGTTACTTTCAATGTTGTTTTGTACATACCCATTTCTTGTTATTTCGTGCGAAGCTGATAGTTTTTTTGAAACAGAAAATTTTAAGCTGTTTACGAAGACAATACAGTGCCGAATGTATGTGTTGTATGTAGTGCTCGAACTACGAGAGTGTAAACAAAAATAATTTACGCAATTATTAACAAACGGGCTATCGATTATTAAATATTATATTAAATTATTATTAATCGAAAGCCAGTTTGTATCTATGGCTATCGGTGAAATTATTACGTATAAAAGCAAAACGCCCATATACCATAGCCGAGCACAAGAAAAAATCTAGTGAAAAACAGACTGAAGCTTGTAAAATGTAAATTTCAACAGTACAAATTTGATTTGTAAATTTGTATTTATTACAAAACCAATTTTATTTAGCAGTTTTTGACATTTTTTTTAAAGCGGCCTTCTTTAACGCAACTAACAAAATACAAAAATACATTACGCATCGAACATATACAATTGTAACGATGAGCCACAAGATATCATGTACTACTACTTTAGTGGGACGAGAGAAGTGCTGATTAAGGGTTTTTGGGGCGTGACCTACATAACCAGACGGTACGAAGGTGTGTAAATGGAACGACGAGTAAAGGTCGAACACCAGACAACGACAGGTAAAAGTCGAACACTAGACAACATCGGGTAAAGAGTCGAACACCAGACGACGTCCAGTATAGAGTCCTCGAGTCAGGTAGAACATCAGACACCGTCCAGTGGAGAGACCACCAGAGAACCTCAACTATCACCTCGATTAAAGACCCTCAGTGTTTGGTAGAATTTAAAATACAATCATATTAATTTATTTGTATCTTGATTTATTTACATAAGGTAACCCTAGTCCATAATAATAATTATCACACACCGAGGTCGAGTCCTCGAGACCTCGATAAAATAATGAAACTCCCAGTATGTAAGAGTAGAGAGAGAGAGGACGTTACACAATTATCATCATCAAAAATATCATTATTCCATACATAACACAACATTTTCACTTCAATTAACAATGTAGATAAAAGATAATTAATAATATATAATTGTAACGAACTGATATTCGACATGGTACGTCCACACAGGTCAAATATCTGACTAAAATATTACTGAAAATTACTTTAATTTACTTTCTATTTTCTATACAAAATGCTATTAATATTGGTCCAGTAAATTCACTAGTTAAATATTAAAGCAATAGAGAATTTGCCAGTAATTTAAATTTGCATTACAATAAAAAATGTTTTTCTATCTTTTAAGTTAGATTTCAGAAACGTTGTTAAATCTGCTATAATTAATATAAAATATGCATTTAAAGTTTTATCATAATCTATTGATTCAAATACAATTTTGATATTTCCTAAACATTTTGAAATGAACACTTCTTAACATAAGTTGAATTAACAAATGACTTACCATGGTCAACCAATAATGACAACAATTATTAAAAGTAAATGATTAAATTCCAAATTTTGATTTTTCATGAAGAGGCATTTCATTTATCCAAGAAGAAAGATAATATAATTATAACATTACAAAATGCATTAACAAATGATAAAAATTAATTATTTTTTTTTTTGTAAACAAGATAAATATAAATATTACATTTTATTATTATTATTATTATTATTATAAATGATTAATTAACTGTTGAAACTCTTAATAAATCATTTTTAACAATTTATTGTCGATGGTTACGCGAAAAAATTATCGTATCATCGTATAAAATATCGTAGCAAGTTTAAAAAAAAAAATATAAATCGCTTGTTTCCGACATCGGTTCGTCATGTGCAAGTCTGTTTTTTAAGAGAACCGACAACTGTTTGAGTCGATTTTTGGTGTGACTAATACACGTAGACAGTTACTTTTATTTCGCCAGAATTGACGATTCAGCATTGTCGCACCTCCCCCCCCATGATTATTGTACAGCTCACGGGGATGGAAGCGAATAATTTTGGTTGGAAAATGACATCGGAATACGACCGGATGTGAGCAGATTTGTGCACTTTTTAATGTTTGTTTACCAGTCAGGTATGTGGTTCTCTTATGGTTGGTATTAATTTACAACACTCAATATTTTGGTGATTATTCGGAGTTGCGTTTACGAGCGTGTTCGCTGTACCTTATAAACTTCGACGATTATTTTTGTTTTGCCCGAATTGTCGCACCCACGATGGTTTATTGTACAGCTCACGGCGATGAAGGCGAGAAAATTTATTGAAATACGATATCGTAGAGCGCTTAAAAAAAAAAAGATATTTTCGTATGACTTCGATTATGACTTATATATTTAAATTATTTTTAAAATGCTTTTGTATCATAGTCTTACCAAATACTCACACACTCAAAAATTGACCCGTTTAAAATATCATGTCTGTCCAATGTCTAATCGATAGAGAAACTATATAATATATAGGGTTATTTTAACACTCGTTTTGCTTAAAATATAAAAAAAAATACATAGGAAAATCGCCCTACATAAAAAATAATTAAATGTCGAAATAAAAAAATGTACATGATGTATTGTATTATATATTTTTGCATAATATAAAAAAATTGTTATGAAAAAAAATAAATGGAAAATGTTTGTACTTGTTTTAGTGAAACTAGTTGTACATTACGTTTTGATAATGATTAATCTATTTATATAAGTATTTAAGAAATGCATGCATTCTATAATAACATTTTTAATTTATAATTAGTTGTAATAATATCATTGTTCTCGAGAATAAATAATTTATTGATACCTATTATTGGCTTCATTTTTAAAAACAAATTTAAAATCATATGTCTACGCAGACCTTCGGTTATTCCAGACCATTTTCAATTTTGATAATTTTCCATTAATATGACCAAACGTATTTTAATTTAAGTATTTAATTTAAAACTAATTTTCATGTATATAAGTTAATTTTTTGTAATGTATGATTTGATTATATTTATAATACAATAAATGATAAACAAATAACAAAATTAAAAGTATGACTCAAATTTTGAAATAATACTCGTATTTGTTATAGATTAATCATGTTAGCTTAAAGGGTTAATAGAATGAAATAATTAGAAATTCCGTTACAGTGCAAAATATCAATAAACATATTTTTATTGCCTGAAAAACGATAAACAACATTTGTTCTTTCTTCAAATCTCTATAGAGAAAATTATAATATTGTATATTTTTTTCTAAAAACTGTACTTATAATTGCCACGTATTTATTTGTTGGTAACCTACAAGATTAGAAAGCCAATATTATAATTACTCCTTAGTAATTTTAAGGTTAAAAATTAAAACAACTAATAGAAATTGATATATATATATATATATAATATCAACTATCGAGTGCAGCTCCAACCAACATTTTCATGGCGCTATAGATAGGCATTTGAGGTACAGCAATGCATTTCGCGGGTTTATCGGTTTGTCGATGTACGCTTCATTAGCGGGCAATATGATATTCTACACACATTATTATTTTCTTGCAGTTATAGGTTTATCTGATATTTTCGGTAACTATTGAGGGAAATTTCATATTTTATATCATTTAAATTATAAATTAGGTCTTTGAATCATGTTTAATAACTTAAAAAATGTGAACTAAAAATAAACACTATACCTATAACTAATAATTAAGTATTCGTAATTTTTTTTTTTGCGAAAAATTATATAACTATGATAAAAAAGTACAAACACATAGTACAAAAATTGTGTATGACACATTCGTTTGATTTGTATTATTTCGGTAAAAGTGATATATATATATATATATATATATATATATATACATCATATATATAATATAATATAATATCTATAATATATACATATATTTGATATATCAGATACACAAGATAAAATAGATAAAAAAAATTTCATATATATAATTTATTAGCACTAAATACATTTAGATTATTTTTGGATAAAAAGAACACCTTTTCGGGGTATTTCGTGTTTTCTCGATATGCTTTAAAATTGTAAAATGAAAATTCTTCTTTATAATAATTAATCTTCGTTTAATTGACCGGTTGGTGGACCTTATATTAGAAGGTATTTGCCACCGAGCGACCCGACTGGAAGTAGCGGAATGTCTCACCGTTTCAATCGTTTGTACAGTAAACGTGACGATATCAACAACGACAATAGTGTTTACACAATTCAACGTCGAGGCTTCGCTATAAGGCTGCGGGCACGTGGACGTGGACGTACCGACTACGCGCATTATAACAGACGTCACGACGTCCATTGTAAAAAATACAATGTTAATGTGAGCGTTTAAAAATAACGGGTATTCGTACGGATGTCGATTTCTAGTCGATGCGTTCTTACTACAACGCGAACACACCAGATGTGGAGTTATGTCAACGCGCAGTAGCGTATTTATGGGGGTGGGGAAGAAGTCAAGACCCCAGACCCTCTGTAGTGATCCATATTCTAGTACCAGAAATATTAAAATATTTTTTTTTATATTTATTTGTTGTATTTTTTTTTGAACCCCCCCCCCCACCTTTTAGAAAACTATATGAATAATATATATATATATTATTACAGTTAATTTGTGCTTAACTAAAAAATAATCGTTTCAAATTATTTGATAGGAATCTATGATAAAAATAGATGTATACAGTCAACCAAAGATTATATTTTAAATTATAATTGCAATAACGTTAATAATGTTAAAAGGAATATTTACAAGTTAATTATATGCATAATTTTTTAAGTTAACAGAACCTAATAGAAAATATGTGTTTTTTGTGAAAACCTTATTAATATATTTAGATTAAAAGAATTTAAGCAAAATTTGAAAAGAAATATTAAAAATACATATGTGTCAAAAGTTCTAACGCCAAATAGAAAAAATATTTAGTGTGGAATTTTAAGGATAAAAATTATATAAAGAAAAAAATAGTTATTAGAAGTTCATCGTGTCAGATTCTATCGAAATCTTGTACAACATGTAAGAAAACAACCAGGTATATTGTTTAATTTTGAGTGCAGTTAATATTTGGTCTATAAGTATGTGAGATTATTGAATAGTTAAATAATTTTTTTGAAAGCCAAATTCAAAATTTGGGATGACCTCATGTTCGAACAATACAATAGAAGTCCGCCTTTGGTCCGGGTCATATTGCGGAGCGGTCAACGTTGCGATTTCGGACCGCGAGAAATGAGTCGTCCCCGAGACACCCGGCCGATCGGTGAATGATGAAATTTTGGAGTTAAATTGTGTAGGCTTCTCTTGTTATATTGTTTTTTTTATATAAGCTTAATTTGTAATTCATCGTCATGTAGGCGATTCATATTGTAGTTCGTCGTCGCGGTCAATCCTTCGCGGTAAGGAATCACTTGTTAAATTATATTATACATAAAAATTTATTGTAATTTTATCATGATACGATTATGTATCCTTGTAAAATATAAAAATGTATTTTTGCCTGTGATGTGTTCATTTATTTTTATTATTATTATTATTATTACTATTATGAGCACCTAGTATTATTTTTGTACTTAGTATATATATATTTATACTCAGCCCAAATAATATCATTAGTTGGCTAACCATCGTATTGAGTTTGTGCTTACGAATTAGTCGCCAAACACTTCTTTTTCTTGAATTATGGGGAGAACGTTTTTAGGAATACCTATTCGAAAATTTTTTAAAATAGGGGAAGTAGACTTATTGGCCGATATGAAAAAGCTACTTCCGGCGGTTTCTTAAGTCTAAGAATAAGAATAAGTGCTGAGAGCTTCCACATTATGGGAAAATATAGTTTTTTTACCTAACCTAAGAATATAATTAGAAAATAAATTTAAAATACACCACTGGCTTATGCGGGTATGCAATACTTATCATATATCTCAGTATAAAATATAATAATTAAATGAAGGCAAGCAAATTGAAAGAGTTTAGGTGCAACTCAATTTTACGTATATAATGTGTTAGTATAGTTTAGCGTATATAAACGTTTATTTATCTACGGTTGGGAAAGCGAAGCCCCATCCAACAACAGCTAAGTAACAGACATGTGTTTGATCGTACATAATGTCATTTTTCTTATGTGATGACGCGACGTGAATGAATGTGTCAAAAACGTTGTATTATTATAATTATTAATACACTTTTATTACAAACAAATTAGTGAAAATTCGGGACCTTAATAATATAAAACACTGTTTAAGAAAATGTAGCCTCATAATTGTAGAATATTTTTCTATTGCATCTATTATTTAATAAGTCATAGACAAAATAATTGTTAAACATTTCAAATGTTTTGTATTATTCCTTTTGGAATTATAACAAAAATAAATTAGTAATTTTGTGAGAATCGGATGTATATACACGAGTATGTTAATCAGCTTTTTAAAATTTTTGCGTAATTTTTTTTCTATTCTCACATAAATTAAGAACCGAAAAAACGTATAAAATATAGCACCAACTAGATCAAATTGATTATCAGAAAATCAATACATAACTATTTGATTGTAAAAATTGAAACACTTGTGTTATTAAAAAACGTAAAACGTGTGACGTGTGACAAAAACACTTAAATGAGGATTTAATAAACGCAATAAACGCGTTCAGTGTAGATATATAAAGGCCTTGCAATTAATCAAAAAGAACATAAGTAAAAAAGAAATCATTCGTGAAATATAATTTACAATTAATACAAAGATGATTGCAGCTAACGGCGATAAAATTTAAAAAGAAACTGTTGAACGATCTTTAATAACACAAAAAATTAAAACACAAAGAATAAGCAACTTGGGGTGTAAATCTGAAAATGGTTTAAGAAAAAAAGCAAAAATTAAAATATTATAAATGATAAAATATAATTTTATATACGCAAATATGACTGACAACGTAAGAGAATTGAAGGAATAAGTTGGGTTGGTGAGCCATCATTTCAAAATCGAATTCACCGACGAGATTAAATACTCGTATACGTTAGTGTGCAAAACTATATTTGGAAAACCGATTTCATTTGAAGTCAGTGGCGCAACTAAAGGGGTGGACCTTGGGTTCATACCCCATCTTAAGTATTTCTAAAGTGTAAAATTGTGTAAAATAATTTTAATTATTGTCAACAGATAAACGTCAATTAAATTTTTTATAATTTATTTTGTGGTTTCTTTTGTTTTATGGTTTTCAATATCAAAAACGTACATATTTTTTTAACTATACATTTTAATATTAATAATAAAAAGTAAAAATTATCTTTATTGTAACAACCGGGTTTTCATATTATTCTAGAACGCCCCATTATTATAAAATCCTGGGTGCATTGCCGTTTGGAGTAGTGGCTCGTAGCACGAGTTTGTGTATACTGACGATAAGATGAGATCGTCGTAAGGTGTCATTTGTGTCTTATTACAGTTTTTACTAGGTTAAACTATTTAAGTGGTGTAGTACGTGTCTCATTTAATGTTATAACTTCTCACCTTTGGTCGGTTCTCATACACACGCACTCACACACACATATATAATCTGTCTTTCTCTATATCTTCGTCTAATAACTCGTAATGCCCATTTTCCACGTTTCCTGTAATGAGTAGTTTAATGTTTCTCTGACAAGGCGTTCTGTTGACTATCATGGGATTTTTATTTGTAGCATATTGGTTATTCATGATTTTTTTTATATTTTTATTATTTTTATATTATTTTATATTTTATATTTTTTATATTTTATATTTAAATATATTTTTTATATTTTTATATTTATTATTTTTATATTTTTATATATTTTATTATTATTATTATTATTATATTATTATTATTATTATTATTATTATTACTATTATTATTATTATTATATTATTATTATTATTATTAAATGTCAGAACTAAAGTATTTGACTGTAAGTAAAATGAAATATAAATTATTTCATGACATATCATTCTAATAACTAATAGCACAAAACAGCAATGATTAAAATATTATTAACTTATTATCATTATATAAAAAAGCAAAAGGGGGTCACTCTTTAAACATCTTCTGGCTATGCCATTGTGCACACGTGCTGTTTATGAAGATTGACGTACTCTTTATCGCCGTGTAAAACATAGAAATCGACGGTACCCTTATTGCGGATAACAATAATAATACATAATAATAATAATAATAATAATAATAATAATAATAATAATAATAAAAAGATACTAGGGCTACAATAAATGAAGAACATTAAATTGTGTGACTGCATAAAAGAGAACCTGGTCTATTACATGTCCTTTTTTCATAACTTGTCTCAATTTTTTTATTAAAAATGTCTAAACAAAAATCATACAATTTTATCAGTTTTTTACTGAATTTAAAAAACTCTATAATAAAAAATAAAAACATTACATCAAAGATTAAGGTCACCCTCTTTTAATACAAAAATTTAGTGATTTTATTTTGATTGTAGCTAATACATATTTAGTCTCGTAATTTGAATGTAGCATTTTCTTAATAATATTAGAAATATTGTTTTAACTTGATCTTAAAACTTACCTTATTGGTTATGATTGGTTTATTAACAAATACACAACTAAATATTCTATTAAAATATATTGTAGATGATACATATAACACATATGGTATAATGAAAACTTTAATGTGGACACTACCACTAAACAGTATAGGTCCGAACAAATGATACTTGTAGAATGAAAAAAAAATACTGTCAAATTTTTTACTATCCTTCATTACCATGCTACATTATTTACTATCAAAAAGATAGGAGTATGAATTTAACATATAAAACTTAATTGTTTAATTTAGTTTTATTTAATTAATAGTTTTAGGACTAGACATACTTAAAAAGTCCTTTTCAGAAAGACTAAATTTTAAACTGTTCTGTCTATTATCCATTACTCATTATATAATATATTATACGAAACGATTATGTTATTGTTATATATATATATATATGTGTGTGTGTTTGTGTATTATTGTTTTTATGTTTTTAAATAAAGAAGTTTAATTTTTGTTAATGAAGGGGGGGAGTGATCCATAAGTCGCCTCACCAAAAAAAAACAACCGAAATTACCACTGCTGTAGAACCTAATATTGACTGCAAAAACATTTTATGTATTAATGTTTCTATATATAATACTATAGGTTATTTCAATTTTTTTTCTAAAAAAAACATGCTTTAACTTGCTTTTCTCAGAACACCTATTATATTTCCAAGTAAAATATATATATATCAGTATATTTCTGTCAAAAAACATCAACAATTTTGTTATAATGAGGCATTAAACAATACATACAACCCTAAATTTTCACCCTTCTATCACCAACCCCTATTTTTCAATAGTCATTTTAGTAATTTATTATTTTTCATCCCGCTCGATAACTGATCAATTATCATTTGGTAAGTTATCCCAGAGAAAAAGCTAATTAAAACCAAGTCGTCGTCTTTTTTGTGAATGTTTTTCACTCTATTTCGATTAGAATTTCCCTGAGTTTATGGCAGACTCATTTGCCAGGCTATAACGGTGTCACGTCCCAGTAAACAGCACGGAGTAGGGATGAGACCGAAGCCGGTCTCCTGTTTCACTTACACAATAAGCCTTCTCTCACTCCCTCCAGTTTTTGGATCATAATCTGTTGTGTGACGCATACGAACGATTGTTCAATGTAGTATTATTACAGCTCACTACGCATACAAGGTGGCGCGGCCGATTTTGACGAAATTGGTACGGACATGCGTGAGTTTCAACCGGTTTTCGTCCGCCACTCGGTACGTTTTCATTTGAAAAATAGTATAGTAACATTTATAATTATCATTTTACTATCTTATATTAACTATATTCTCAAGTAAATTTATTATTAATTTGCTGGACTATAGTTATTTATTCCTATTTTATCAATAATTAATAAAATTACTAATTTTGAGTGTAGTTCGCACGATTAGTTAATTATGTGATTTACATAATCTCAAAAGTACTCAACACGTGTCGCGAGCTCCCGCCAACAACAGCTATTGTGTTGTAAGTATAAATTATTTTTATACATTTATTCTAAAATCCATAATTTTTTTTTTATTTATATCGAAAATGTTTTTGGAAATGGTCAAAAAAAAAAATTCGGGTGAAAGTTAGATTTTTTTACAATTGGACAAATGCTTTTTTATTTTAACTTATAAGAGCTCTAACTTCCACAGATTTTTTTTCACATTTCTAACAATATATTTTCAATATAATTAAGAAAAATAAAATTTTTTGCTTTCGTAAAACAGTCTAATATTTAAATGTAAATGTATATGTATATGTATATATATACAATCAAAGATTAAATACATTATCACTATAGTAATTCAATTAATCCTATTTATGTGTATTTTGTACAGTGAACAATGCCAACAAAACACAAAGGGGCTAATTTGAGCCGTAATACAAGTAAATCTAGAAGCATGCGAAATACAAGAGTCCAAAGAACCGAAGAACAAATCCAGCAACAAAATACTGAACCATTGAACGGTTTACTTATCGGCACGGATCCAGATTCCAACGTATTCCTGAAGTCAATTCGAACATTCAATTCATGTTTCAAATGAAATCGTTCGGAGCAACAGAAACAGTTCGAAATACTAATGCAAATGGTCAACAATACAATTCTACATTCAAAATCAGAGGGAAAATTTATCATAAAATGGGCTCATTGCTGCCAATGCCAAATGAACCACATAAATTTTTACAGATCTACTTTATGGGCGGCGAGGATTCTGGAAGCGCACTTGCCAATCGCGTGAATGCACGTTGTGACTACAATAACCTTGATTCTTTATTTGCCTGACGCATCGTCTGCGAGCTGGACGCTCTATTGAATGAGCACAATGAATTGTTGAAAATATTCAAATCACACATGCACAAATTGCAAAGCGATAATCACGCAATTGTCATCAATCCTGATAAAACACCAGCTGGAGATCACATTCGTAGATTAAATGAACCTGTTGTTGACAACGTTGCTGGAATCATGGTTGACGATCGTACAGGTGCACGAGAAATTGTGATTCGTAGAAGAAATAATAATCTTCAGTTCATTGCTGATACACACCATTCATATGACACTCTCCAATATCCGCTAATGTTCTGGAAGGGACAAGACGGATATTGCATAAATATTAAACAACGAGATCCCGTATCAAGTATTTCATTCATTATGAACTTGATTATTACTCATTTAACAAAACAATTAAATTATTAAACGTAATTAATTTAAATTAATATTATTTTATTACAGGAGAAACAAACAAGAACGTTAGCTCGAAGGATTATTATGCGTATCAATTGATGATTAGACGCGGCCTGGACAACGTCATTCTTAGATGTCGTGAGCATTGCAAACAATTCATGGTCGATATTTACGCGAAGATAGAGGGCCAACGACTATGATACTTAGGATATAATCAACTCAAACTGTGTGCGGAAGAGTACATTCACTTGCGAGACGCTATTGTCAACAACGCCGACGCCGCCGAAATTGTTAACTCTGTCATTCTACCATCATCGTACGTAGGCAGTCCACGTCATATGCAGGATACATATATACAGTATATATACAGGATGCTCTGACTTTCGTACGCGAATATAGACGACCCTGTTTATTTATCACGTTCACATGTAATCCAAAATGGCTAGAGATTACATCTTTGCTATTGCCTGGCCAAAATGCAATACATCGTCATGACATTAAAGCACGTGTGTTCAGGCAAAAGTTGAAGTTTTTAATGAGTTTCATTACTAAATTACATGTGTTCGGTCCCACACGTTGCTGGATGTATTCGGTTGAGTGGCAAAAGCGAGGATTACCTCATGCACACATTTTGGTTTGGTTAATCAACAAAATCCGTCCTGAAGAAATCGATAGCATAAATTCTGTGGAAATTCGAGATCCGTCTACTGACCAATTGCTGTTTAATATTGTTACAGCAAACATAATTCATGGCCCATGTGGTACTCTTAATCTGTCCATCTTGAAAACGGTCAGCGTGCATTTTTCGCGAATGAGAAAGCGATTGATCGTGTTATAAATCCACCAAAAACTACACTCACTGAATTTTTTGAATTGTGTAATCGTGCGGATGATTTTGGTGCCTTTGCCCGAACATTACTCTATTCACAAGTACCACGCTATTTCTCATGGGCTCAAACAAAAAAATGGATGCCCCGCAAGCAAGGCTCACCAGTTGATGCATGTCTCAATTTATTCAAATCAAACATATTGGGGCGAGTACTTACAGTCAATCCAAGGCAGACTAAGTGGTTTTATCTTCGACTGTTGTTGGTTAATGTTACTGGCCCATTGTCATTTCTAGGTATACGTAATGTGAATGGGCAACAGTATCCAACGTATAAAGATGCATGCATTGCACTCGGATTGCTGGAAGACGACAACCAGTGGGAATGTATGCTTACTGAAGCAGCATTAAACGGTACAGAAATACAAATTCGTCTACTATTCGCTATAGTGTTGACTACATGTTTCCCAACCCGAGCAGAGATATTGTGGGACAATCACAAAGATTCAATGACTGATGATATATTGCATCAACATCGTACACTGTGCAACGATCTAACGATAACATTCCGCGACGCTATGTACAATGAAGCATTGATTTCTATTGTGGATCTTTGCATTATCATTGCCAACTTACCACTCAGTCATTTCGGGATGAATTCGCTAAATCGAACTGCATCTGATTTAATGAACACTGAAATGAGTCGTGAACTGCAGTACAACATTGTAGAAATGGCGGCGATTGTTACTCGCAATGTCCTACTAATGAATGAGGGACAAAAAACCATTTACGACCGCATTATGTTCGCAGTTTCAGCAGGACAAGGTGGGTTCTTCTTTTTGGATGCACCAGGTGGAACTGGCAAAACATTTATTATTTCGATAATTCTCGCTGAAATACGATCAAATAATAGCATCGCATTGGCCGTTGCATCATCGGGCATTGCGGCAACTTTATTGGATGGAGGCAGAACAGCTCATTCAGTATTTAAGCTGCCACTTAATATTCAAAATAACCCTGACGCAGTGTGCAACATAAAAAAACAATCGTCCATGGCCATAGTGCTGAAACAGTGTAAAATTATCATTTGGGATGAATGTACTATGGCATTCGCTTGAGGCGTTGAACAGGACATTGCAAGATATTAAAAACAACGACAAACTATTTGGCGGCACTCTGTTAGTCCTTTTAGGTGATTTCAGACAAACACTTCCCGTCATTTCACGTTCAACATACGCTGATGAGATTAACGCTTGCTTAAAATCATCGTCATTGTGGCTTAATGTTGAAAAAGTACAGCTGAAAGTAAATATGCGCGTTCAAATGCTTCAAGATCCATCCGCTGAAACATTCTCAAAATAACTCTTAGATATCGGCGATGGAAAAGTTACTATAGATGAAACTGGATGCGTAAAATTACCTACCGATTTCTGCGCAATCATTAATTCGCAAGATGCTCTCATTGAACAAATAATTCCTGATGTACACACACAATACATAAATCATGAGTGGCTTGCAGAAAGAGCAATTTTAGCGGCTAAAAATGTAGACGTTGACGATTTAAATCTGAAAATAGAACAGTTGTTGCCAGGGAACTTGGTATCATACAAATCTATTGATACAGTTTGCGATGCCAGCGAAGCTGTAAATTTTCCAACAGAGTTTTTGAACTCACTGGATTTGACACGCATGCCACCGCATAATTTACAATTGAAGGTTGGATCTCCGATTATTTTGCTTCGTAATTTGAACCCGCTACGACTGTGCAACGGTCATTCAAAAATTAATGGAAAACGTTATCGAAGCCAGCATTTTAAATGGCAAGTTCCGAGGTGAAAATATATTAATACCACGAATCCCTATTATACCTACAGATGTGCCAATTCAATTTAAACGTATTCAGTTTTCGATTAGATTGGCATTCGCAATGACTATCAATTAGTCCCAAGGCCAAACGATGTCTGTTTGTGGCTTAGATTTGAGCACACCATGTTTTTCACACGGACAATTATACGTGGCATGCTCTCGAGTCTGTAAACCATCCAGTTTGTTTGTGTTAGCTAAAGATAGGCTAACAAAAAATATTGTTCACGCTATAGCATTAAGAGACATGCCTCTTTCACTCATTTACCACATCTTTACACACTTACAATTAGTTAGTTATTTTTTTTCTACACTAGAAATTCCCTAGAAATAATTTATATAGCAAAACAACGTTTGCCGGGTCAGCTAGTTATAATATAAATTATTTAATTTATGTGAATATTTATTATTATTTTTACATTGATTTCCTTTTATTTTTTTTTTATTTATAAAATTAATTATTATTAATATTATCATTATAATTTATTGTTGTTGTTGATGTTGTTGTTATTATTATTATGTATTATGTATTTAGTTATGTAATTGATGGGGAATTTACTGGTACCATGTCAAATTATAATTATTGTGGTGTCTTTGGCACATTATTAGTCATATAGTGTTTATTATTATTTGTTATTATTAAATGCTTACTTCTTTCTACCTACAATTACGATTGTGCAGCGCGGTAAATATATCGAGAAAGATAACAAATAACCGTTTCCTCTTTCTAATTAATGGTCGATTTATTTTGTGGTTTTACTGTCCCCATTATCATCACCATACATATAAGTCGAGAACAATTATGAAATAAACGACGGGGGTTTCGGAACAAATAAGAACAAACAAAGGACAAACAAATAATCCGAGTTTAGTGCCAAAATTCAAAAATAGGGGTGCCAGGGAAATGCACATGGGGAAAAATAGAGCGCAGATAAATTGGTAACCAAATAGTATTTTCTCGACTCTGGCTCTTTATAGACCTCCAGGCACGTCAACTGATGTCCCGGAAATCTAACTCTTATTCAGCCTTATTCTTGTTGAAGAGGCAATTTTTTGGGGTGTTCCCGATAATAAACATAGATATTGAATACTTTTAAGATTTGAAATATATTGCTAGTGATGATGCAAAAATCTAACAATTTCATATACCAACTCAGTTCAAATGGTATCGTTTTTCCCACAATGTGGCAAATTTTTGATTTGTTTATTTTCCTTGATGATTTGAATCAAACGTTTAAACAAGGGATGTCTTCACTTTCATATTTTTCTTCGCATTAACAAAAAATGTTTAATTCTCTTTTTTTGCAGACTTTAGACACTCCTACAGTGATTATTTGAGTTATTAAAAAAAAAAATGCGTATGAAATTCCATAGCTGACTCATTTCAAAAAACTGTAGTGGTTGTTTAATTTATAGTTTAACCATTTGAGTAAATATTAATCATACATTGTTAAATCATTTAATTATGACTCGTATATACTAAAATTTTTTTGGTGATTTCATCGTCTTCTATAAAATAACAGATCAAGATTGCAGTTATAACGTAAATATAAGTTTGAGATTTTAACTCTTAGCAAAAACGAAATGAATATGATTACTAATAAAGTGATTCTTATTGCTTTGGCTTTAACAATTTTTATCGAAAACACTAATATGGGTAAGTTTACTATTCATGTATTAAACACAATATTGAATATTCCAAAAATGTAAACTATAAAAAATATGCTTAATTTATTCATCTACAAAAATTATCATATAATACATTGAAACTATGTACACTTCATAAGATTATTATGAGAACCTGTTATGTTACTTCAGATGAACAGTGGAAACAAAGTATTTATGTATTTTAACTTATTTTAATAAATAATTCGATTTGAAATAAAATATATTTATATTGTGTTATTATTCAAATAACTTTTAACTATAGTCCTAAAGTAGATCTTACTAAAATCAACCCAATTTTTATTCCATTTTCATAGAAAAGAACTCTTATCTATAAATTTCACTTTTTTCATGAAATTTTTTAAATTTGTTTTTTTAGTATTGTTACCAGAATGTGTAATTTTTATGGATGACTTTATTCATATAATATTTTATACAACTTTTTAAAATTTTATTATTGTTATATCAGAATTGTTTCAAAATATTTCTATTGAACTTATAGACAGACCTTGCATATATCAATGACCTAGGTCATTGGACCTAGGACATAGGTCACTTAGGTCGTTTATTTACGTAATTAAAATATTCAAATTCAAAATCGATTTATATATTTTCTTATAATTAAGTACTAATCTAATACTACCAATAACAATAAAATATAATTTCGTTATACAGTGTATTAGTCACTCAGTTAATAAAAAGAAGTCGTCACTCCCTCACGAGTCTTGCCAATATATATATATATGAAATGTGTACAAATTATACATTTTTATATTTTTCTTTCTTTTTTTAGAATGTTATCGTAAGTTAATTGACTATGTATATATCAGTAAAAAATTACATTATATAATATAATCTTATGTAAAATAAATCAGAATAAGACATGAATATTTAATATTTAATTAATTATTAAATGTAGATGTTTAACTTTCGGTAAAATATAATCTTTAATTTGAAGAATGTTATTGAGTCTCTACATTTTTATTCAGGACAGATATACCTATTTTTATCAATTTATATAATACTATCATAAAGCATAAGAGACACTTTTTGTCCGTTAGCCATAATAAATATTTGTGTTTTCTTTTTTCTAAAAAAAAAAAAACTATAGTATGTTTTATTTCAGATATTATTAGTCGACTTAAATAAGAAAATATTCCATATATATTATTTTTAATCGCTATATTTTATTAAGGACCTATTGATATTTAGACTTTAATCTTCATGATCATCAGGGATGTTTTATGTTTATGCTTAGGAAAAATATTTAACGTCAAATTGTGAAAAAAAGATGTGTAGTAATTTGATATATGTACAAATATATAAACAATTTTTTTAAAGTATCGAAGTTTAAAAAATATGTCTATATTTATAATATTTAATACATTTTAGATTTTTGTACAAAAAATGTATAATTAGAAACATTTTAAAATTTGACTTGTAAAACCGATTAAAAAAACTTTTTATATTTCGTTGAAATACAATTATTTGTTTATTCACATAGAGCTTTACATACGTGTATTTTAAATTCAGTTAAAAAGTTACTAAGTGAATAATTTTATCATAGTGCTCTACCCAGGAATTATTCCGAGGAGAATATTAAATTACCCATCATCTTTTTCTTTAGAAATGTAAATATAAAGAGTGTGAATCAAACAGTGCAATTTAAAAGTTTATATTAAAAAAAAAGACGGAACTTACAGAATTGAGGTTTATTTTATTTTCTTCAGTACATCATTCCGTTTTATGTATTAGATTTTAAAAATGACATAAAAGATGATAGCCGCCAGAAGCGATACATTGATGAAGGCGATTCCTGAAGTTTTCGGTCGCGATTTGACATATTTCGACTGGTATAGCGGCGATTTCTTCCCGAATTTACTCTTTGAGTTCTTTCAAGGTGTGATGCCGATTTTGAAAACCTTTTACTTCAGGTAGCCTAAAAACAAGAAGTTACAAACACTCAAATCTGGTGAATGTGCGGGCCAACCCACATCATTCTTCAGAGAGACGATACACGTGTAATAATACAAAAAAATTATCATATAAGGCCAAAAAAAGGGAATAAAAAGGAAATAACACACGGGGTGCGAATTCGAGAATTGTTTTGATTTATCTTATGTAAAGTTATAAAAAAAAACTAATACAAAGAATAAAATAAAAATTTAAGACAAAACATTGAAATAAATTGTTAAATATTAAAATTTCTTACCTTTTGCTCGCGCTCGAAGTCTAATGGTATCCGCAGAGACGAACGATCGCATAAAGAGATTAAAACAATTTAAAAAAAGAAAGGAAAAGTTTGGATCGGTGACTTCACACAAAGCGAATTTACCGACAAAATTAAATAAACCAATACCCAAATCAAATTTACACGCAAAACTAACTATGTCTCACGGAACACAGAATTAGTCTGGAGTACTGGTTCGTAGCTGGAGTGTGCGCACACGCTGACGAGGAGACGAGATCATCGGGTAGTCTAGGGTGTACATTTTGTATATTATAATGTCTTTAGTATGCTGATTACGTAACCGTTAAATCGATTGATATTGGCAACGGATGTTTTTGTCGTCTCTATATGCGTATAGTCGGCGGTACAACCTTTCATTTTGGGTATGTTTTCGTGTATGTATGTTTTTATTTATTACAACCGTATGTGGGTTTCCTCTATTTTGTATATGCGTAAAATGCGTTACTATAAGTTATTTATTTTGGATTTCTAATTCGTATCAACTGACTATTCTTTGATCAACTAGACCTTTTATTTGTTCCTCTTCTGCGTCATAGTTTTGTTTTATAAGTTCATGAGGAATTTATTATGTTTAAGATTGATTTATAATTTCGATTCCGATGATCAGCATCTCTCGTCCGTGTTGGTTATTTGTTTAAGTTCAGAAATATGCGTTATATGTTTTGTTATTATTATTTGAAAATACAATCTGTGTACCGAGAAGACAGTATAAAGCGTTAGTATATTTTATTTAAAGAAAATATCCCATAAAGAAATCAATATATTCATAACATTTGTGTTGGCTGTGAATACAATGATGATATGTATGCATATCATAACACATGTAAGGAACATCTTTCGCAGTTTCGTCATTAAACCTTGAGAAGTATAAGCCGTAGCTCGTTTTGTTAGAACCAGATGTCACCCATATGTGTTTCCTCTATATTAGCTCTTCCAATTGATGGTAAAAAAAATAAGGACTAATCACCCCAAATTTTGAAATCGCACACTATACTGTTACTTTTGGGGAATAAATAGGCCTTTCGTGAATTTGTTTTGAATTATTTTCAGCCCAATAGCGAAAATTTTGTTTATTTACCGCTCCACTGAGATGGAAGTGAGCCTCACCACTACTGAAAAATGTTGACCTTGCTTGGATCCGGTTCAACATTTCTTGGGAGCAATCCATGCGATTTTCATAATCGGGTGGACTTAACACTTAGATAATCATATTATTTTAGGGGTGGAATGATAAGTCTTGATGAAAATTTTTTTTTAGTGAGCGGTCAGCAATGCCCAGTACAATTTTATGCTTCCGAGCAGAATGCGTAGGCGATTGTTCGATAGCTTCTCTCACTCTTGTCAAATTGTTGGGTGTTCTTGCTGTTTCGGGTCTTCCTAAAACCCTATGTTTAAATGTAAAACCTAAATATTTAGGTTTATTTATAATAGTTTCTTAAAATATATGCACCCATTTCGCGATTACATTATAGTTGGGGACGGTATCACGACACGCAAGGTTAATGTGCAATCGGAAAACCCGCCGATTTGCGACGAAAGAACGGCCATTTTCAAAAAACGTACGGATGACGACGCCTCGATGTTCACCGGACCAAACCATGGTAATGACTGACAACGGCATAGCCCATTCGAAAAAATTAGACCCCTTCCATCTTTCTAGCCCCACCACATGGGAAGTACCAACCTTTCAAAACTTCACTGTTTGATTTGCCGCATTTTGGACTACAACCAACGGATCAATTATTACTTTTGCCAAGAGGATATGTGTTATATTTTTCATTTGCTAGAATTGTGTAATAATATCCATTATTGAGCTTTGTAACAATAAATAATAATATAGATATTTATAGGAATTGAGTATAATATAATGGTAGATATTATTATCGAGTCACATACAGATTACAATTTTAAAAACCTTAATAATAATTGAAATACATTTGGAAGTGTATATTTTTATTTATCATATAACCTTCCTTATTATAAATAAGTTATAAACGTTTAGGACATTACTCATTATATTTTATTGTGCTGTGATAGCAAGAATTGAGCTATTAGAGTTGTAGTTGATAAGTGCGACACTTATATGTATATTAATTTAATGTTACAAGTGTTTAATTGAATGGGTTTTAATCTAACATTTACAACTATATTTTCTAAAAATATTATTTATATTTGATGTTATCAATTATAACTTATAACCTTGCATAATACAACTCAGAAAATTAATTTTGAATGCTATGTGCTACAAATTTATAAGACTAAAAGTTTAGTTAGTGTAGAATAAGTAAAAATATGTAAACTAAAATGTAATTATGTACTAAATTCAGCAGTCTACAGTAGTTTATACATGATTTTTTTTTAATTAGTTTAGCACATAGTAATACTTAGAAGAAATTTAAAATGGGTACTGATAAAAATGTACAAGTCCCGAATACTTTTTTATAATACATATTATATAAAATTTAATTGGTACATTAAATTGATAGAAATAAAATATTTTGTGAGGTAAGGTAATGCATTCTCAGTACCCCAGTTCTAGCTACAGCACTGCATCATCATATAAATTGATAACGATCACTTAATACTTACAATAGAGATAGGTAATATCATTGCAGTTCATTAAGAACAATATGATTACTACATATATTACACCAAATAATAAAATAAAATAAATTGATATTGTTATACATTCATTTATAATAATTGTCTGTACATTAATGTTGCTATTAAAATTTAATGTTAAATATAATAATTATATTTGATATTAAATGTTAATATATGTTAATATCTACATGATAATTATTATCATGTAGATCAACTTAAAATTGCTGGCAAATTCAAAAGTAAGTAATTTTGCTTTTTTTATTTTGATTTTGAATATATATATATGCTACATAAAAGGTACGAATATCGGTAAAAACCTAGGATTTTCCGACTACCCTTGGTAAATATTCAAATTTCTGACTTCTAACGATTGATCTTGGTAAATTCTAGAATACAAGTATACAAAGTTATATAGTAAGACACAAAATAATTATTGTAGTTTGTGCATTTACAAACAAGATATGATAAATCATAGCATACAAAATCAGTGTTGGAAAAACCTCGAAAAAAGGACATTATTGCACTTTTTTGTCTTTTAATATTGAATTATGTTTATTTAAGGAAAACAATTATATATTAACTATTTCATATAACATAAAATGTATAATTATTTATTTGTGAATGATTGGTTAATTTGTCGACTAAAATTACATAAAACTGGTTTAAAATAAACATTTTCCGAACAATCGGATCTTATTATCGTATTATTATGTTCACCTGATAATGAAAGCTGAAAACCTCTTGTCGAATACCTTTTTTTGGAATTATTTTCTCAGCATATAACAAGGAAGTTTAGAAACTAATAATAGAACTGAAGTACCTGGGAAAATAAAATAAGTTGACAAAAGACAAGGTTAGGTAAGGTTAGGTTAGGTCTCTATAAAAAAATTGTAGTAAACTACTTAATATTTTCTTCACTGCACGAAAAAAACACGAATCACATATATTTTTTTGGAGACTCCTTAATGGCTTGCTTGGGAGCTGTTAATGGCTTGAATGCAATAACGATGAACATTCTTATTTTTCGTTTTTTGCAGGGAGAAAAAACAATACAATTTGAAATTTCTACATTTATTTTTTATTTAAATCAGTAGAATGTACATCAGTTATATTTAAGAGCGGTCGATCCAAAACCAGTTTGTTGTAAAATTAGTCAAACGCACTAATAAATAATAACACACTTTATATAATATGATATAAATAATGTAATAAACATGTAATAATTTTTCTTAAATTAATATAATTCAACATTAAGAAAGACAAAATAGTTCAATAATATCTATTTTATTTTTGGGGCTGTTACTAACATTGATTGTGTATCCTATTTTTCGTTTGTAAATGCCCAAAATAATAATTTTGTATTTCACAAATAATTTTGAATATCCTAGAATTTACTAAATTAAATTAAAATTAAGATAAAAGGTAAAAGTCAAAAATTTGACCATTTAACAAGAGCAGTTAGTAAGTCCTAGGTTCTAACAATATTCTTACTTTTACCAAAACTATATAATATATATAATATGAAATAAAGTAATATTGTACATTTGATTTGAATCTATTATTTTTGTACTTTTATAAATATAAAACTATTAATTTTAAAACTTACACATTCATGAGGTAGATACAATTCAGGTAGATGTTATGACTATTGGAATTTAATAATATTTATTAATATGAACTATTGTGCTTTTTAAATGTGTAGTGGAACAAAATAAAACTGAAGCCTTCATGTATGCATACTATAATTCAAGTAAAAATTTTAAAACAAAATATTTTTAGTTAACTAACAGTTTTTAAATTTATATTTACCTATACTTTGTCATTTATGTATTGACTTGACTAATTAAAGGATGGTGTTATTATTATTATTATTATTATTATTATATGATTATGATATAATCAATAAAAAAAAAAGATATATGGAAATAAGAAATAAAGACGAAATGAGAACTTTTAAATAGATTTATAGAAGTGATCATTGTTCCATTAATTAATCTCATATTATTAGAAATATAATCATATATTTATATAATTAAAAAATTATTTTTTATTAGTGATTCCTACAAATAATTTAAGTTTAATAAGTACAACAGGTTATTTTATGCATTTTTAAAAGCTTATAAAGTTATAACAAATTTTTAATATGTTTATTAATTTTAAAATAATGATTTAATATTTAACATTTTCTTTCACATAATTAATTCTAATATATTAATATACACATATAATTATATTTTTAAAAATATTAAAATTTTATCATATGTTCAGTATAGATAAAATTGCCTAAATATATTCATATGCACTTTTCAGGGATTTTATATAATTATCTAGAAGAACTTTGGGAAAAGTTCTTAACAGGTACGTATCTTTATTGAAAATAAATAAAAGTACATGAATAAGTAGGTAACTGTAAAATCTAATTGGAGAATATATGTGGCTGAAATATAAAAATAATATTTATTTATTATTTATGAATAACTAATAACGTAAGCAAATACGATATTTTTTGTATAAAACCATACAATTTTTAGCACATAAATACAATTTACAATACATGTTTCAAGATCCACTTACTTGGTGTCAAGATCACATTCAGCGTTCGTATTTCTTTAAACAAAATTAATGTTTATATTTTGAATTTATCTGAAAATTATTATGGTCTTGTTAATTATATACGATTAAAGATACTAATTCATATGATTATAGCATTTCTGCATATGTTCAACGTTGGCAGCAACATTAAAAGAGGCTGTAACAGTAAGATAATAATACAATTTCATACTGTTATTTATTTTACAATTTTCATGTAAGAATTATTTATTGATTTAATTTTAATAATAATTAAATTCTATGCATTTTAAAAAACATCACTTATAAATAATATGTCATAATAGCATTTCAATGTGCATTACATACATTCAAATATTCTTATAACAATGTGGAATATTAATTATCATAGAAAAACAACGTTGCTATTGTTATTCGGTCCAAAGTACAAATATGGTTTTTTGTGACTCTATATGTATCGAAATTAAACTATATTTTGAAACTCTTTTATATTAAATGTTGACACTTAAAAAAAATAATATTAACAATTAATATTATGTGATATAATGCAATATACTGTGTGAATAATTAATTATATATTTTCTATTGTAAATATTAAAAACGTGAAATGTTTCAAGTATTATTACTGATGCAATCAATTACTTTTAGAATCTATGAAAATTAAAGCATTTCCTGCATTTACCGGTAAATATTTTGTATGTTTATACGAAAGAGATAATATTGATATGTTTGTAATGAGACTGACAGTTTAAACAACAATAGTAAATGAAAATTTATTGTAGGAAATTAATAATACAAATATATGAAATTTAAATATTATTTCTTCTTCTTCTAAGGCATTTTAAAGACCATTAAAGTCCATTACCACAACAACAACGTCCCTCTACTTCTCCATATTCCTTGACACTATCTCCGCGTTCTCCACTCTAATCATTCTGAGGCCTTCCTTGATTCTATCTGCCCATTGTTGCCTGGGTCGTCCTCTGGGCCGTTTTGGGTTCGGTCTCCGTTTTGTTATATTCCCTATTACTCCTTCAGATCTCCAAACATGACCGGCCCATCATATTCTACTACCCTTCATGACTCCTATAATATTGGTTTCTCCAAATAATATTTTCAGCTCATCATTTGTCCTAATTTTAAATTCAACTTCTTCATTTATTTTTGGTCCAAAAAATTTTTCTTTCAAAAACACCCAATTTTTCTTCATCCGTTTTAGTGGTTGTCCATGTCTCATAGGCATATAATGTTATGAGCATAATTACAACTTTATACAATGTCATCTTTGATTTTCTTGAAAGAAATTTTGATTTGAACAGTGTTGAGAAACCAAAATAGCATCTGTTTGCTGTTATCAATTTTTCTTTTATTTCTTCATGTCTATTCGCGTTTTCATTCACCCACGCTCCAAGGTTTTTGAAATATTCTACCCTTTCTTTTAGAAAAACATTCTATTTATAATTTTCTTACCGTTATTTGCTGTTTTCTGGAGAGTTTAAAGTATTTTGGTTTTTCTCTATTTATGTTAAGACCGATTTCTTTCTCTGCCCTATTAGCTCTTTTGTGGATTGTTTAAGACTCTCCTCATTTTCTGTAGTTATTACTATATCATCAACATACGCCACAATTGCAAGCGTTTAGTTATCATTAATTATCCTTCCGCCTTATTAAGACCTTGTCTCACCACTAACTCTAAAGTAATGTTAAACAGAGCCATCGTCAAAGCGTCCCCTTGTCTGAGACCTGTCGATGCTGGGAATTGATTTGAGTAAGCTCCTTCAAAACTCAACTTGCATTTAGAGCCTTGTAGCAAGCTTTAATCATTCTAATAAGCTTTTTGAGTATCCCCATCTTGGACATTAACGTTCCACAGTTTCTTTATATCTACCGAGTCGTATGCAACTTTAAAATCTACAAATAGCATGTTGTGACGGTGTACGAGTTGCTCGCGCAAAATCACTCATGAATAGGTTATAGGTAGTTTAAAATAAAACGATATCCGTATTAAGATGCAGTAACAATTCGCCGACTTTATTTTTTGGTCGTCAGACGAATGTCATGTGGTCAACCATCAACACATAGTCAAAGGTCGCTAACCTCGTGCCGAGACCGTAGGCCAGAGCAACGAGGCTTTCGGTGTTAGTTATAAGTGATATATTGAACGATTAAGAAAAGAAAAACGAATGAAAACTGGAATAGTCTCGACCAAATCATAATATATTTACAGAGGTACACCGATTCATATACACACAATTACCAGCATTGATGCGGTTGCATCAATGCGTGTCAATCTCTTGCCCGTCGACGGATTTACCGCGGAGACAGAAGAAGTGTATTACTCCAACATTTTTGTGCATACACATTTAATCATATATAAATATAATAATAATTGAATAATGTAAGCAAAATAAAAAATAAAAAAAATTTACTGTCAACGAAGACGAAACAATATGGTCACAACAACTATCACTGTCGGACTGCCTAAACTATGTATTACGTAGGGAAAAAAGAAAAGATATAATATATATATATATATAATGTATATTTATATTTTTTTTATGTATATTTACAATAATAATCATACTGATAAAATTCCCGCACCGACCTAATTACAGCTATCGGTGTCCGATGACCCGATTTCACGTTACAATGCTTAAGTCTTTATTAATTAACAGAAGACCATAATAACCAAATGACAGTGTATTATAAGAAAACCAACGAACACTAAGGAAATTAGTTTATCTCGTACAAAGAGCGTGTTCTACGACATTACGCATACGAACGTACTGATCGAATATATCGATTCGATATATTCAGTTCAGTCGATCATTCGTAGGAAATCGCTGCAATCGCTATTATTGCATTGTTCATAAATATGAATTTTTTGTTGTCTCTGTTGTCGGCGACCGGTGGTAATTTTTATCGTACGCGTAAATAAACGCGACGGAAAATATTTTTCCCTGCGATAGTCGCAGACGGGCGGAACAGTTGATTATTATCGGCCCATGAACGCATATATGCGTCATATTAACATTCAAGGTCCGTGTTATGGTGTACGTCTTCACTGAATTCATGGCTTTTTCTGTTACTTGTTTTATTGTATAAATATGATCTATAGTCGATTTACTTACCATGAAACCTGCCTGGTTTTCTTCAATAATTTCTTTAACATATGGTTTCAATCTGTTCAATAAAAAGTTATATAATACTTTGTAAGAAACAGAAAATTTCCTATATAGTTCTTTGGGTCTATTTTATCACTCTTTTTATATACCGGGCATAGGACAGACATTCTCCATGATTCTGAAATTTCCTCCTGCTCTCATACATCGATGATTAGTTTATGAAGTAGTTGAAACAGCTTCTTTTCTCTTTTTTGAGGCATTCAGGAAATACTTCATCGATTCCAGGGGCCTTTCCATATTTCAGAATTTTTATATCCATTTCTATTACTTGTATCATTGGTTTGTCCAATAAGTCTTCCACTGTTAAATTAACTTTTATTGTGGTCCTTTTTCTTGGTTAATTCGACATTTCCTCAAACATTCTTTTAAGTTCATTCGCTATATTACCTTTATCTGTTATAATTGTTCCATCATCTTTTCTTATCATAGTTGTTTTCGGCCTGTAACCTGTTTTTACGTTCTTCACTATTTCAAAGAATACTTTTATGTTATTTCTATTGTTTTCCATTTCTGTAAGTCTTTGTTTTTCCCATAGTTTTAGTCATAGTTCTTAGCTATTCTCATAGTTATTTTTGCTTCTCTTTGTTTACTTGCTAGAGTTCTTTTGTTTTTATTACTTGAATTTTGTATCACCTTTAGGTACGCTTTTCCCTTATTTCTAATGCTTTCTTGCAATTTTCATGAAACCATATTTTCATTTTTTCCCTTTGTGTGTTCTCTAATATTCTTTAGAATGTAGCTTTGATAACTTGAACTACTTTCTTCCAGATGTTATTTATGTCTACTTCCTGGTTTATTCGCTGCATTATTTCATTTACTCTTTCCTGTTACAATGTTACATTGATTTTCAATATGTCTCTGTTAATTCATTTTCTCTCTGCATTTCTTTTCTGTTTTTCCACTGATATTCTAAAATGTATCTTTATTCTTACCAGAAAGTGGTTGGATATTGCACTGCTACCTTTCATTCTTCTTACATCTATGTCATTTGACCTTATCCGTTTGTCTGCAAGTACATGGTCTATTTGGTTCCTTATTCTACCACATGGTGATATCCATGTCTGTTTATGGATATTCTTATGTGGGAATATTGTGCTACTTATGACCATATTTCTATTTGACTCAAATGTAACAATCATACTACCATTTTCATTCATTTCTTTACGTAGGTTTTCTTTCCCAATTATTGGTCTATAAATTGTCTGCCTATTTTTGCGTTGAAATCTTTTAATACTATTTTTGGTTTGCAGTTCGGTAGGCTATCATATATCATTTCCAACTCATTATAGAAAGCAGTTTTTATGTCATCGTTTTTGTCCTCCGTTGGTGCGTAACAATTAATCATGATTACGTTGTACCACTTAAATTTAAGCTCTAAGATGTATAATCGGTCGTTTATAGGTTTGAAATTTACTATGCTCGAAATAATTTTATTGCTTACTATGAAGCCTACTCCTTGTTTATGTTTCGTACCACCACTATATAATATTGTCATCCCTTGAGATCTCATCCGAGTCTTCCCATTTCACTACTTTATTTGCAGTTATATCCGTATGTCGTTCATAACACAATATAGTTGTCAAAGCTCTATAGAGCTATATAGCTATACAGAGATCGCAAATTTCAGGTTTCAATTATTAAATCCGTTAACTCCAATGTCCGAGGCATTTGCTGTTGTTATTTCGTAATCGGTGTGTTTCCGTGTAAGGTAATTGGTCTTATGACAACACTCAAATTGGAAGATCAGACTATTCCAAACAATTAAGGTCAGAGTAGAGATAACTATATCAACTAATTAAAGTCAGTTCAGTACTCGGGACCCCGGATTCGCTATACCCGTCGCACTAATTAGTGCTTCCCTGGGGGGTTAAATATTATTTATGGACTTATAATCAATATTAACAACTATTGTATAAATCAAAATATTGTATTTTCATTCAAGAATCACAGGAAAGTGCTCTAGAATATATATTCTTAAAAATGAGTGAGTACAAATAATAACTCGTAATATAAAATTAATTTTAGTGTGAGCATTAAAGACATAATGAGATAGGTATATCAAATTATACATAAAATCTTGACTTTACGTCTTGTGAAGTTCTATTATATCAGTTTGTAATATTTTGTTTATATTTTCTTACATAGAAATTGACAAATACAAACGTATAAAAGGTATAATGTTAAACATATAAATGTTTTCATAAATACAATTTTTATTTCATGGAATTTAATTTTACCAAGTGTTTTATAAGCGTATTAAATTTTATTTATTTGAACAAATTATACATTTTAAAAGTAAATATTATACATGCATATAGCACTTAAGTATGCCTAAGTACCAACTATCCGATTTACCATGAAGATATTTTGTATTTTATCAATGATATTTATTATACGTATTTGTATCAACTAAATCAATAAAGTATTTATAATCATATATTATGTATTCCTTTAGTTATGGTACAAGAATATTTAGAGTTCATTGCACCTACTATTGAAAGTTATGTTGGTATGTATCATAAATAAAACGACATATACTCATAAACCTTACACTAATAGACGAAGCATTACAGTAGTTCCAGCAGTCAATGATGGTTGCGTGCACATGTTGTTCCATACATGTACGCATGTGCAAAGGACAAACCATGTTGCGCAATCTTCCGATACATGTATACATTACTTTCCTTATTCCCTGTACAATAATACAATACTATCATTGTATTTTGATTAATAATAAACGTACTCTTGTTTTTTAATTTGTTTTAATATTATTATATTTATTGACGATTTGTGTTATTGATTATATACCAGAGATGGTATATTTTATTCTAATTTTTATTGGAACAATATTTTGTACTAAAGGAACAGCATCACTGTACAACTAATTACACAAAACCGCAGTACTCACCCGCATCCCGCCCAAATGCACGCAAATAATAGAAATATAAAATTTTATCAATAGTACCTAGTCATTTTAAACTTTAATGTAATGTTATGAATGCTTAATGTAATAAGAATAAGTTTTTTTTTGCAATTTACACAACTTTAGACTACTTAAAATACTTAACTACTTACACAAGTATAAACAACTCAAAATGTTTATTCAGTCAAATTTAAATGTCTTAGAGAATAAAAGTTTTTTGAAATAAAAATAAATTTTGTATAAAATGAAATACAATTTGTTTTGGTATTGCAATTTAAATGTTAATGATACTTGAGCATTCATGTTATTGCAATGTTAATTCATGAACATTATTTTTAGTTTCGCCATTTTCTACTTAAATGAATAAATGTACAATGTATGATTGTTGATTTCATGACATTTCCTATGAGTTTTTTGACGACTAATCGCGTCATGTTAAAAATCGTTGTGGATTTATGTTCCTCAATACAATTTTTGGTAAACCAATTTTTAATTGTTAAATTACAATTTAACACCGTTAAATTTTACACCGTATGTACGGTGATAAACCTGGTAAATTGAGAGGATTCAACAGTTTTGTTGGAAAATGTATAGCTTCGTTTTCGTCGACCACAGTATTAATTGACTTGAATAAAATTAGTTCACCGGATAACATATTTTGTGTGGTAAAATTCAATGTATCAACATCAATAATTTTGGCTGCCAATATGGCGCGTTGATTAAGCCATTTATGATTTCTATAATTTAATTGAATATTTGGAAACACTCCGGCAATCAATGTTTATTTTTTTGTAGTCATATGATTACAAAAGTTTGCAGGTAATTTAACGGCTTGATTTTTTTGATTATTAGGAATTTTTCCACTTCCAATGTCCAACAGTGGTTTCAAAAATGTATTATCAGATGAGTCATTTTGAAGTCGTACACACATGTTTGTTTATGTGAACACTTTACCATAGTGATGATGATTTAAGACATGTATTGACTTCATTAACATAAGTGGAACGTCATATTACTAATAATATTTGCTTGAATTTTCCAAACAGTAAAATTAATTTACCACCAAGAAAAAAATTTTTCACACCTCTCAAATCTTTTGTATGAATTTGAATTTTGGATTATGATTGATTGAGCGTAATGCTTGAAGTATGTCTTTGCTCATCGAGTCCTTTGCTTTTTTCATAACGCATCTGGTTTTGAATTGTAACATATGGTAAATACAAAAGAAAATTAAGTGCGTATTTTCATATTATCATAGAAGAACCAAGAGTAGCATCAGAAAGTATTGAATTCCTTTGTAAATTGCCTTCAAGTAAATTTAATGCTCGTTGAGCATCATGGTTTGATGTATATTTTACCATTACCTGTTCTTAAATATTTATCATTCAGTGAGAAGCAATGCTTGTGCGTTTCCGAAGGCAAGACCGTTTGGTTCGAATAACGTTCAAGTACTCACGTCCTCCGACATTAGTCCCAAGGACTACTAAGCGGTTGATGGTGTGAACCGGATCTCGAAACACCAATTAATATTGATATCCAATGTTCTTAAATATTCAAATGATGTTTGGCCATGCATATTAATTAACAATAATCTTAAGTAAAAACATTCACGTTGTTTGGGATGAACATTGTATAGTCGGCCTAATACATTTGTTGAAAATTTACTTGGATATACAACAACTGTGTAACGTTTTTTACGATGTTCCCATTTTTTAAATTGTTGCTATGCGAAATATGTCGAAACTTTGGAATAAAGTAATATTTTTGCAAATTGATCGTAAATATATTGTTGTTTGTATAATTCGAAGAATTCTATTAATGATGCTTTTGTTGTTGTCAATGAAATGAATTTCGTTCATTGAAGTATACACATTTTCCATTTGCAAGATGAATAGCCAAATACATAATTTTCGGGTCACGTTCATGATATTGAAAATGATAAAATATGCCAAATTGCTTCATTGCTGTTTACACATCGTGCTATTTCAGCATTTTTATTGATGCCCTGGACTTCCTTCATGTTTGTACTTGCATACGTTGTTTATTGATTTAACTGAACTGCTAAATTCAATATTAATATATGCATTGTATGATTTTGATAATAAAGGTGAATATGATACAACCCATTCAGTGTCGAAAAAAAATTAATTTGCCATGTTTCTAATATTCAATGTAAATGAATGACCTGTTTTCTGTTGAATGTCGTCGATATAACGGATAACCATGAATTCCAAATATAGTGTTTGTTAATAAATTACTTGGAAATTGTTTTCTACATCTACCATTATCCATATATGGTGAAGTAGGGTTTAGTGTACCGTAAGGTCCATAGATTAGTGCTTCTCAAACTTTATTGTCATGATCCCCCTAAGTTTAATGTAAAACTTTCAAAGCTCTCCCAGCCAAGCTCTATAATTATACTTTTGCCCGAAGAGTCACTAATAATAAAAAAAAAAGAAAGAAAAAAGGGTTTTCGTTAAAGACAAAGTTGTTAACACTAAGATAACTAAGCATATGATATGCATAATAATAGGGAATTTATTTTGATGGGACAACTGTTCGAACTTGCTTTATTGTAGGCGACAAGTTCTTACGACCGTGGTTAAATTTAAAGTCGTTCGACGAGTTTGTCAAAAACAAACCTTCGTACGAACTGCACCACGACAGAGTTACGTACACTAGTTGTTGCTCATGCGCTTTCGAGTATTCGTACACAACGATCGGATACGTGCTTCCATGATTTTGCTGAATTGTGATTGCGCACGCCACAACCACTGGGAAACTCAACCGTTTCACGGAAACAATCTTACTTGGTAAAGGTATCGACGCTTCGAAACGTTTTATTGGCGTCCAACATTTGTCGATCTCGGAATGAGCGATATAATGACCTACCGCTTTTGCACGTAGTAATTTGTCGATTTTCACGTCGTTGAACTTTAGCCAATCAACTAACTCGGCTTGTACCAACCCGAACGCACTTGCCGAGACTGGCCGCATGCCGTTCTTGAACTACAACAGGTCGCAAACTAAACATGAGAAGCCGAATGGATTATTCGTAAATCGCTTGTCAAATTCGACGTCGGCAGCAGTGCATCGAGACGGCATAAATCCGGCATTTCCTTCAAGCAAGGATCCGAACTGAGCGTCGACCGCTGATTCTGGATTTGCGCGCAGCTTCTTACGCAAACGATACTCCTTCATGACCTCGGCCTGCGTATTGCAAGATTTACGTTTGCGCGGATTATATGTAGGTTCCGGAATGGGCTCGACTTCAACATCGGACGAATCGCTATCGCGTACAGTCGTTGTCATCGTGCGCTGCTTCTTACGTTGCCGATATTCTCTACAACACTCCGCATTCGATTTCGCAGACGTGAGTGCAGCTGTGGACACCTTCTTGCGCTGTCTGTATTCCCGCATACCATCTGCACTTGATTTCGCCGACGGTCGAGGCATTCGTTGAAGAAACTGTTGATACTTTAATATATATATATATAATTTAATATATATTTAATATATATATATATTTACTTTTATATATACTAGCTGAACTACCCGTCGTTGCCGGGTTTAAGTATAAAAAATGTGTATGGTTCGACGTTAACTGGACGGTTGCAGACCAAGACAAATGATGGCCCCGTTAGTTGACCCTGCCTGGCTAAAGCCAAGATTAATTTATGACAACAATTTTATTATAAAATTTCTTTATAAACTACATTTGATGTATTTCCTGTTGGTGCCAAAATAACTAAACTTGTGGGCGTACTGACTCTGGAGCATGCCACATAAAATTGTCCATGTGTAAAACAATCTTCTCTTAAATCGATCCCTACAGTTTTCAAGGTTTGACCTTGTGATATATTTATTGTCATAGCAAAACATACTTTGACAGGAAACTGCATTCTCTTGAATTGGAATGGATAATCTGATGGTATTATTGGTATGCGAGGAATAAAAACTGATTCATCTTTTACAGATCCAGTCATAATTTGAGCTTCTATCAGATTTTTTTGAAGACCGTATTTTTTACGTAGACGAGTCCCATTGCATAATTTTGGTTGGTTAAGATTTCTTAGAAGCATTATAGGAGTACCAATTTTTAATATTAATAAATGTGATGGAAATCCAGTAGGGTTGAGCGAATTGAGAAATTCAACTGGATAATTAACTGCATCATCTATTTCCAGTACTGAATTTACTGATCTGTATTCTATACTTTCTGCTTGGAAAAAGTCCAATAAAATTTTGTTTATTTCTCCTGCTGTATCATTTTTTGATGTCAAAATGGCCCTCTCACATAACCAGTCCATTGATATTTCTTTGAGGTTTTCAATGCCAGGATATATTTTGTATGCAAGTTCTTTTAAAGTTTTTACAACAGTACCTAATTCTGTCGGCAAAGTAATTTTTTCTTCACATTCTGGATATTTTCCATCTCCTATTTTTAAGAGTAGCTCAGAAAACTCTTCAGCAGTCCTTTCTCCTTTTAAATGTACTCGCATATTTTTGGTCAAAGAAAATTTTTCTATTTTAGGCCACAAATATGAAGACTTGATGCATGCTGCAATTTCATTAGCTCGAGTTCCTCTGGGTATGACAGGTAGAGTTTGTCGAAAATCTCCAGCTAGCAGTATTGTGACTCCTCCCATCAATAAATTTGAATTCTTTAGATCCTTCAGACAGTTGTTTAAAGCCTCAAATCCTTTCTTATGAGACATTGGACTTTCATCCCAAACTATGAGCTTGCATTTTATCAGAACATTTGCCATATTAGATTGTTTATTAATATTGCACGTTGGAATCTCGATGGTGTTCAGATTTAGTGGCAACGTGAAAGCAGAATGAGCAGTTTTTCCTCCATGTAAAAGCGTAGCAGCAATTCCTGATGATGCTGCTGCAATTGCAATCCCATATGAGCTTCTTACTTTTTTTTTTTTTTTTTTTTTTTTTTTTTTTTTTTTTTTCCTCAAATCGGCAATACTCATCGGTATTTAATCCCCTCCGGAACATTCCTCTGGAACCTCTTCAGAGGGGAAAAAATATGATGCCGCCATCATTTATTGAATAAACAAAAACTTACAATACAATATCGGTTATCATAACAGAAAATACAATAAAACGTATACAATTTCGACTTAACATTACATAATTTCCAAGGAGGCAGGTTGATCCGTCGACTTCCCGATCCGGCTTGGTAAGCCAGCCGATCTTGAGTCCCGTCCCCGGCTTCCTCCCTGGACGTCCTTGTTCTCCTCAACGTGCGTATCTTTACAATCGATAGCGAAATGATCCTTCGCGCCGCATCTCCAACAGCAGTTGCTCCTGTCGATGCCGGAGCATACGTTCGCTTTGTGTCCCTCTAGGTGGCATCTGAAGCACCGGATCTTCGTTTCTTTAAGGCGTACCCGGCAGCTAACCAGGCCTATCAGAATCCTTCTTTGTTTGAGGATTTTGGCTGCCGACTCTGGCGACGTTAGGATCAGCGCGGACTGCGTTCCTCCGAAGTGCTTCCTTAAGTTGACGACGCTGATAGTGTTGCTGTCGATTCCGGCTATCGATCTCACCGTGTCCGCTATCTCGTCTTTGGTCGTCCACTCGTCCAGATCCCTGACCTCGTTAAGGCTGTTCTGTGGCTCGTGGTGGTCAATGTCGACCTTCGCTAGTCGTTGCTCATTTTTATTGACCGTTAAGAGGTTAAAGAGGCCGTGAACTTTTCCAATTGCTTCCTTAACGCCTTCGGTCCGAACTTTTTTCCCCAGCTCGTTTAGGGTATTCAACTCCTTTCTCATCTGCCTTAGGATACCGCTCTCGTTCTGCTCTAAGGATTGGAGCGACGTCACCGACTTTCTCCCTGCCGGTGCTGTTTTACCAACACCGGTGGAGGTAGATTTGGCTGAAGCAGAGTTAGAGTTACTTCTCCCACTGCTTCCGCGAATCAGCGTCCTCCCCTCAGCTCTAGTAGCTCTTAGAGTTGCGGGGGCCTGGCTGGCCACCCCCGTACCCTCGCGGTCGCAGGATGTCGACCTGTGTGGGCCCGCTACGTTGGAGCTGACGTTGCCGTCAACTCCACCCACACCTGCCGTTGCCGGGGCTCCGAGTTCCCAGCTGGATTCATCTTGTTTGACTTCTCCATTCTTGATTTTTTTCGGTAAATTCTAACCGGCGTTTTAGACCTACCGCCAGGTCGGCAGGGATTTGCTAATTGCTAGCAGGCTCCCTCCAGCCTTACCGGACCAAACTAATCAAAGTAAGATCCGGCTCAGAACTCTTAGTCGGGTCGTCCTCGGTTTAGTCCTGTCCAACATGGGAGGCCCTGCTGGTAGAATACACTACCGTTGGCATAGTACTAAACCTCATTGAACGACCGCTCAAGCCCCCTCACCACGACAAGGTGAGTTCCACGAGGGGGATGAGCTTCTTACTTTAGCCAAAAGTAGATTGATTAAGTGGGTTTTACCAGTTCCACCAGGAGCATCTAAAAATATACATTTTCCTAAATTTAATTTGATACTATTTAAAGTTTGTTTGTAAATAAACCACTGTTACTCAGTTAAAGAGTTTTCATTTTGCAAAACAATTTCGTGTAAAGCATTTAAATCATAGCTTGTTTCTTTTAAATATTCTCTATTTTCTAACAGTCCACCAGATCGTGTAGGAGTTGGCATACCATATTCTTTCAAGTTATTTCCACCTAGATTCAAAACAAAGTCTTCAATTAATACCAAACATTTATTATAAAGTTCATTGTCTGTTATATATTATTTTCTAGGTGTTGTCTATAGTATTGTCGCCGAATATCGTCTGAAAAATCGTCCTTATACTTAGTCCAAAGACTTGAAGCATCTGAGGGATGGCAAAATATTAATATTACACCGTAAAGTTCTCGCACTTTATTAGGTGAACGACATAATACTGCTTCTTCTAAAGCAAAATCCCACTGACTGTCATCTTCTAATAATCCAAGTACTTTACATGTGGCTTGAAAGTCGGATACTCGATATTGTCCACAGCCTTCAAAAATGAATACGATGTTGGACTTTTTACGTGATGAAGAAGAAGACGAAGATGGTAACATTCAACATTGTTTGGGTGGATTGTATAAACTCTACCCAAAGCTGTATCTTTCTTAACTCCTGGCCAATATGCAACATTCTGGCCTTGTTTACGTCTAACGAAATTGTTATTTTTCCACACATAATACGAAGCAACTTGTGGATAAAGTAATGTCCTTGCAAAATTATCGGTTTGACATATCTGAAAAAAAGCCTGAAGAGTTGTTGTTGGTGGATTTGCTATTCTTTCGGCAACATTATTTGCTGTAAAATAAACACGTTGTCCATTTTCTAGGTGAACATCAAGATGAGTAATAGCTGGATACCTATCGTGTATATGAAAACCTAAAATTTTCCAAGCTGCTTCGGAACTACTGATATACCTGCCACTTTGATATATTTGTATTTCATCTGTATTGTCAGTTTTTCCTAAACCAAACGCTGCGTGATCGCTACCTTTTGTGACATATTTGCATACATATTCTATAGACTTGATAGACTCGAACTGGTTATTTCAACATTTATATGAGCAATAAAAGTACGCAATGGAACAACCCACCTGTTATCTAAGTCAATTGACCTTATAGTCACTTTGAAACCTCCATCGTTTGTTGATCGCCTTCTATACTTTGGATAGCCATTTTCACCTCTTTGAGTTTCTTGAATGAGGGTAAATGGATAACGTTTGCTGCAGACACCTTCTTTCATGCACGGAGAATGTTTGTTCAAAAGTCCACATGGTCCATGTATCATGTTAGCCTTTACTATCTCATACAATAAAGGATCTATATCTGGATTCGGAATCTCAGCACACACGAATTTATCTATCATATCTGATGAAATTCGATTTTCCAACCATAGTAATATGTGTACGTGAGGTAAGCCTCGTTTCTGCCATTCAATGGAATATATATGGCATGTCACTTTCCCAAACAAATCTCCTTTTGTCAACAGATCCATTAACTCTCTAACTTTTCGATTATAAACTCTTGCAATGAAGTCTGGGCGATGGTAATGTTTTTGTCCTGGTAAAAGTGCTTCTTGGATTTCTTGCCATTTTGGATTACACGTAAAAGTTACGAATAAATCTGAGCTGCCATAATGTCGAACGTACGTCAGTGCATCTTGGGCTCGTTCATGCATATATCGTGGGCCTCCTATAAAAGATGATGGCAGCACAACTAATTTTCCAAGTTGATCTGCTTCAACATCCTTTCTTCCAACGGCATCTTTTAAATTAATATAATTATCTGCTCTAAGCTTATTTTGATGATTTCTGATGAAATTTAATCTTTCAGTCTCTATTTTTGCGTACATATCTACTAAATATTGGTTGAACAATGGACCATAACGAAGCAAATGATTATCTAGTTCTTTCCTTACCATAATTCTGTATGAATAAAAATTGGCAGCAGATACAGTTTTATCTTTAAGAGGAAATTTTGTAGTTGCATCCATCTGAGAAGTATCTATTGAGTATCCATCTTCTCCATAGCAAAACATTAGAGGGTATTGAAGTGCGTCGTAGGATTTGTGTAATTCACTTATCCGTTGAAGTCGATTATCGTGGCTTTGAATAATAATATCTCGTTTTTCAAACTGCTGCCCAACTATTACTAAAGCTACTTCATTAGATGTTGCAGCATTGTAACAGCCTTTGTGTCCATTAGCAGGTTTTCTATCAGCGTAAATCACCACCTGAAAATTGATAGAATTTTGCCTTGCATTATCTATTGTGGTTTTTAAATCTCGAATATACTTACTTTCAGTATGCAACATATTTTGTAGCTGTTTGACTAATGCTCGTTTAACTTCTGGATAAAGAAAGCATCTAAGTTGAACTTCTTTTTCATCTTGGCCAACAAAATATATTTGTAAAAATTGTGGCTTTTCCTCATTATTTGGAATCAAACTGCCATACAAATAGTAGACTTGTACTTTAAACGTTGGCATAAAACCTTCTTCAACAATCTGTTTAGCACCAAACGATGTCATTTGAAAACAACTATTATACTTCCTAGTACGATTAATGAAGTGATCGTGATCAGGATGGTCTCCTTCAAGTAAACTGGGTGATGGTTCTGGTGGCAGTTGCAAGGGATCGAGTTGTGTTTTACCTATATTACAGCACATGCTAGGTGTTTCGCCTATCCACTTGAGAGCGTTACAAAATTTACATTTTTGGTTCATAGTGCCAATGTTATTTTTATAATCAATTGTGGGATCATATGCTAGACCAGATAATTTCTTAATTTTCCATTTGCGTAAACGATTTTCAGTCGGAATCCCCAAAGCTTCTTGACTACCTTGGGGATTGATTGCTTTGTACTTTTTTATAGCTTTCTCAACTTGGCTGCTTCGAGTTCTATTTGTATATCTAGCACGGCGACGCTTCTTACTTTTATCTAAAATTAAATTTTCTGTGACACTAACATTATTACAAATAGATAAATCGCCCTCTGAAGTAGTAATTAAATTTACTGTAACATTATTAATATTAGAAATAGACAAATAAACATCAAAATGACCACTATTAATATTTCCAGTTAGACGCAATCTTTTTACTGGGAATGTACCTATACCAAATTTAGCATAATGATTATTATTATAATAAATTTCAAATAAAAATGGAAAAATATTACCAGCTGCAATCAATTCGCAATAACCACCGTAGACAGTAGGATTAACCATTACACGAACATAATCCTCAGCAGTGGAAAAGTTGTCACCATTTGAATTGTAAGACATGGTAATAAAGTTATTCCAATTATCAGAGACATACGAAACAATTGTATTACGGATCTTTTGGCATCTTTCTTGAGTGTTAAACAAATGAAATGAAATTGAATGGAAAAGGCAAGCACCATCACCGATAATTGGTACAACTATTTGAGGTGTCAATATTCCATTGACAAAAATGTCTTCAATCGATGACATTTTAAAAAAAAAATATTCCTTAATTGTCAAACGAATATTTATGGCCCTAACCGCTGTCGTTACTCGAATAATTATTTATTTTGTACTCGCGCAAGTCGAGAAACAGATATAATAATTACCGTCGCAACCAAGTGGCTATGATGAATATTATAATAAAAATATATTACGTATTATTATGATAGGTATATTAGTGTATTAATATTTTACGTCAGAAATATAGCGGTTGCAGCCGTGCTATGATACGTACGTGAGCCGTCAGTAGACAAATGAACTGTCGTAGTGTAGACGTAGGAAACGCCGTGGCGGCCTTGGCAGTGGGTGATGCATTAACGCGCGCGCAAGGAAAATATTAAAATATAAAATAATAATACGGAATTATCGATGATAAAACTGTGAAACTCGACTCGTTGCAATAAGAATAACATGTGTGCGAGAGGGAAACCCCGAAATCGCTGTAAAGTAAGCCGTTCACGAGTGATGCTGTTAGTATATAAATACAAAATAGATTATTGAATTTTACTTCTCGGAACAACTCATATCTACACGCCGATAAAACACACACACAAAATAAATGTCAGGTTGCAGGTAGCTAGATACCCTCGGGCCGCCGTGGCGTACCGTATTTCCTGTTATCGGCCGACTGTTATTGTTATTATTATATGATACTGATATACAATTTACACGTAAACATTTATTTTTTACCATTTCAACCCTTTAAAATCAAAATTTTGAAAAATCCTTTCTTAGTGGAACTTGACATTATAATATTAATCTATCCTCAAAATTTCAATTCGATAACTCAAATAGGTTCGGCTCTGCGTTGATTATTGCTAAAGTACACTTTCCTTTATATATAGAGATTAACTTTTATATATACTCTAATATATACTATCGCGTACAGTCGTTGTCATCGTAATTTATATATGTATATATATATATATATATACGATTTTCAGCAAATTCTCTCGGGTGGCTAGAATCAGGGGTGCCAATTATTTTTTCTTCGTAACGATTTTTCATATCGCTGGCCATGATGGAAATTTTGTAAATTCGCAAGGTGGTGGCCAAAGTGAAAGACATAGAATGGCAAAATTATAAAAAATCTATAATAGAAATGTTGAAAATTAATGATATGGGTGGGCTTGTATGTTTTGTATAATACATTGATGCCCGGTGTAGTATTTGAAATAGCGATGCGCAGATTTGTTTCTAAAGTCTGTTATGAAAAGCATGATATATGCTTGATTTTTATTATTTTATGTTGTGAAAATGCAGTTTCGTAGAGGTATATGTAATAGGAATTATAATATGTAAAGTTTCTTTGAAATGAATGGATACTTTTGCTACCATTTTAATCAAAATTCAGATAGTTTTTTTTCATAAACGCTTAAGACCTTTATAAAATAGATAAAATAAAATAAATATATCTAAATATTTCACGGCCCCCAGTTTTAAAAGCACTGTCATAGATCATATTTGTTGTTATGATTTCAAAAAATCCTAAAAATATATTTAAATCAGGTATTTAAACTAAAATAAATTGGTCCATTTTTATTCATTCATTTTATCAATCAACCAATATGTGGTTGAAGTAATCCACGTTTTGGCACTCAACTGAATACATCTAATATCGTGTTTCGTCAAATACATGGTTTTACATTCCCATCAACTAGTACTTTCTCAGCATTAATAACGACCATGTAATTATTATTTTGCATTCTGGTGGATGCTTGTTTGAATAATTGAATTAAATTGTTTCTTTCACCCAAAAATGTTTTCAATGAATCAACAATTGCTCTTTCTTGCATAACTTTGATATAGTTATAATGGAACCATATATTTACATGGTCTTCATCACGTATAAAATATATTTGCAAGAATTTTGTTTTGTTTTGCTTTTTTTTATAATTTGTTTTGTTTTGCTTTATTTATCAACGGAAATACAGAAGTGATTTGATAATGCACGTGACCTTGAGTTTTAAAGTTTGAAAATTACGTCCATCATTATTTTGAAAGATATTTGTAGCATTGAAAGATGTCATTTGAAGCATAAATTGAATTTCCGAATTTTCCGCAATTTTTTTTTGATTCAGCACCTATATCTGTTACTAATGATTGTTGATGATAGCGTATTGTTTGGGAAAACAACTTTTCTAGATTTATAACATTTTCCTGCGGTTTTATTTTTAAATGTCAGAGCGTGGCAATATCATACGTCATCCTTAATCCATGATACCAAGTAAAATTTTAGTATGAGCATAACATCCAATCTATTGGTTGTATTCAATACGATTAAATAAAGTTAATGTTAATGATCTTGATATTGGTATTCTTATATTGGTAATTTAATTCAATCTGGTTTGATCGGCTACACGTGGTCGTGATTATCTCATGAATTGTCATATTGATGTAAAGCATTGGCTTCTATAGTCATCAATTTCGACAGAACGTGTATGTGCCATTTCTTGCCTTCTTCGTTCATTTTGTTGTAAACATTGTTGTGATATAAAATTTGCTCGGGATATTTTTTTTAATGGTCAATTTATATTTAAAAACTTGCTTATAAAGTTAAATTGACTTTATGAAACTTGTGATTTATTGAGCAGTAGCAGATTATTTGTTACCCTTATACAAACCATTTTAATAACTTACTGAAATTTTTAAATTTAATTATACAAATGTAATTCGCGTAAATCATTTTACAACAATTAAATATATTTAGAGTAAAATATTTTCAATTGTTAACGATAATAATTAGAACACATTACTACAGTTCACTATATTGCACTATTGTTTAATTTTATGGTAACAATATATTACATTTTCAATTTCTAAATATTTTAATATCCATATTTATACAAAAATTAAATTGACTAATGCAAAGTTTGAATTTTTTTTTTTATTTTTTTTTTTTTGTTGTAGAATATACCGATGTAAGAAGTCCGACAGATTTTTGTGAATGTAAAGAATCACCTGCAGAATATTACATCTCCCTAGATGAAAATGGAAATGTTGTAAAATATGCAAACCAACAGTTCAACAGTCAACAACCATCTACATCTACACAACATGTATATCAAGATAATTGTACACACAATCTTAATGAACCCAATGCCTTTTCATCTGTCAGAGGACTGAACATCGACTTAAACGAGTAAAAATGAAGATAATATTAATAAAAATTAGTTTTATCTCATAAAGACGTTAATTGCATAATTTCACAATAATATTTTCCAAAGTTAATAAATTAATTACTTTTAACTCATTACTCAATGGAACAAAGTAAGTGCATTTCTAAATATAAAAAATACTGTAATAATAATATTAAAAGTAAATATAAAATCCGTGTTATTTGTTAATTACAAATTTCGATATATTATTATTATGAAGAAAAAAGAACACAAATATGTTTATTTTTTGTTTGGTGTGTTTATTGACAAATTCCGTCATAATATATATATATATGTTAAATATAAATGTTGAGATTTTTTTATCCTTTGTGAATGATATAAAATCAACCCATACTCTCACTTTTCTCTCGACTTTCTCGTTTTAATAACCATTGATTAACCATTTTTATTAATATACTAAATGATTAAATAAAGTAAGTTACAATTAATGTCCATGGAATTATTTAGAGCATTACGAAATTAACGTAATTTGTTTACGAAAAACACTGCATATTTTATTGTTAAAAAACAATTTTTGAAACTCTTTCAGCAAAAAATTAAAAATACACCACTGGTTAATGCATTGCTTATCTTCTATATATAAAGTTGATTTCCTCATAATCAAATAAGTTAAAAAATCAAAAAATGTTTTACAAACAAGCAGGGGCGGACTGAGACCCTGAAGGCCCAGGTGGGTAAGTTCTTAGGAGGCCTTCCACTAACGCAGTCAACACAAACGAGCGACTTGATGTTACGATTTTCATATTTAAATTAAACAAATAACTTGATAATGTGTAATATAAAAAAAAAATTGTTGTAAAAAAAATAAAACCGACTTCGACTAAAAAACATGAAATAATATACAAAAATTTTGATTTTTTTATTTCGGCTATTATTAGCATTTGGCAACGATTAAGGTGTGTTATACGGAAGATAACAATATTAAAAACCTTTTAAAACATCGTAATAATTTTTCTATTAGGTATTATGCTATTTTGTGTTGGCCATAATAAGCCATAATAAAAAATATAGGCCCAAATATAAAATTTCTAGAGGGCCTGGGCGGGTAAGGCCTCTCGCCCACCCTGCCAGTCCGCCCCCGCAAACAAGAACAAATCGACTATCGGAAAATCATCATATAAACATTTGAAAACTTTTGACACTTGAACATGGATGATTAAATGCTATTCACATAGTGAGTGTAGATATATAATTGCAATATTATTAGTCACAACGACAACAAGTCACGAAAAATTAATCGTCAAATATAATTTATAATTATTAAGACGATGATAGCTAGCATTTATAAAATTTTAATAGGAAATGTTGCAAGACCTACATAAAAAAAAAATGGTTGAAATACACAAGAAATATTATAACGGTTTCAAATTTTAGGCGTATAATTTGCATAAGTATGGTATAGAAGTTTAAACCGTATTAAAACATATGTTGTACACATTAAATTTCAATTGTAAATCAATGGAATATAAGCGATTTGTAACGATTCAGAACAAGTTGTGTATACCTAGAAACTATTAATTGTGGATGGAGACGGTATTTTCAATATAAATACGTGTCGGGTGTTCTCATGGGAGAGGTATGTATTCGACGTCCGATTCCCGACCATCGTCGCCACCTCTCCGCCGTCACAGCATAATTAATTAGAAATATTTGATAAGAACCGAGTAAAAATATCACCATTTTAATTACAGGCTGGTTACGCAATACAATTGTGAGTTATATATATTTTTTCTTTTACCTCGGCCCACTTTCTCACCGGTCGCCAACGTGTAGATTCCGTCTTCTCCCGTATTTTTCGTTATTTTTGTCGTGATAATTTATTTTCCCATAATGGTCAAATACTTCAATATGGAGTAGATCCAGGGAATCGTCCCCGTGGTGGAGGTCCGTCCACGGAGGGAGAGACGGTCGTGGTCCTAGGTACTCTAGGATCATGAGGTGAGTAGAGTAAAATGGATATATATATGTTTTTTGTGGTACTTGGCCGGTACATTACGATCGTTATTATTATGTATTTTTAATTATTATTTTTTTACAAAAACAAAGAATACAATACACAAAATTTGTAATTGTCTTTCCGACGTCTACGAGCGGTCGGAAAGCCCCTCGCGAGGTTAGTTATAGTAGATCACGTTTGTGATTTTTTTTTTTACTATCGTTAATCGTTCGTGAGTTATATATTTGTGTATTTGAATTCTTATTGTTGTTTTGAATTATTGGTGTTATTTTATTATCATATTTTTTTAGGGAAGGTTTTTAATGCAGGACCATATGTCTATGCTTTTCCTTCTATTTAATTAAAGCCTTTCATTTTCGTATTAATTAATTATATTAATCGTTCAAACATATAATTTCATTGTATTTTATTTTCCTTTTATTTCTTATTTACGTGATTTTTTTTTAAATCCATGTACTCCGGTCTCCCAGATCTCGGTACGTGGTTGGCAACCCTTCCAAAACACAAAAATTATTGGAGGGTAGTCACTCGGCGCTCGATCGCGAGAAGTCGTAACGAACGAGACGTCGCAGATTATTACTTGAAAATGTTATTGGCCTGAAAGTAGTTTATTTATTATTTATAGATAATGAAAATTATTTTTGAGAGCAATATATGATAAATAAATTGGTCAAAAATAAATATCCTTTATTAGCATCTAAAAAAGCCAGAACAAAACGTCACCAAATAAAACAAATTGTTTATGTGATGTTACGGGAAAAAAGTGATATATAATAGCGAATTGAACAAATAGACGTTTAATGTAAACTATATTGAATGAAATAATTATTTTTGGAAACGTTATATGTTTTTAAAAATTAGTATTTTTTTAAATTGCCTTTTATCAACATTTTTTAATCCAAGACATTCCAGAAACATGTCAATTAGAAATCTTCAATTATTTATTAAGGAAGCTAAAATGACCAATGGAAAAAAAATGTTAGTAATTAATAATCAAATTTGTATATGATTACATGGATGTATAATGATGTTTATTAGTGATATAGTTTTATAATACTACAATTGTTAACAATTCAATGTTTTATGAACAACATAAACTAATAAAAACAATTATTTTCTTGTGATACCTTTCAATTTTGCGTGACAAATTTTCTTGGTGCTGAAACATACTGCATTTTATTTTCTGCACTTTATTTTGTGGGACCAATAATCACGCGCTCAAGTTTTGTACGGAAATACGAAAAAGTGTTTACAGAATAGACAATCATATTAAGCGTAATAAATCGTTGGAGTGTAAAAATTATCATTTGTTTAACAATTGGACTTGGCAAAGAAATGTCGAAAAATATTTTAATAGAGAAAATCTAAAATTTGATACGCTCCTCATCAGCGAAATTCCGTTTATTAATACTAAAATAGATATGCGAAATTATTTCAGCAATAAGTATTAGAACGGTGAAATGGACGGTGGGCATCGCCGATGGGTTTCTCATTTGAAAAGTATGTAATGTATGACGACAGTGATATTTATTAATAATAAATTATAATTAAAAATAAATAAATAAATCAGCAAGTTTCACATCATCCTATTGAAGACTTGAGGAAAATACTTTTTAAAAGTAATTGCATTACATATTCCGAATACTTTGAAATAAATTATTCAGAATATGTACTCGAATACTTTATGACAATATTATTCATTAAGTATTCTGAATACTTCACAAGAAGTATTTCAAATAATTTTAGAATGCTTTTTTTTTACTAGTTTTCAATAAGACGAATATCAAATATTGTAATTATATTATTATTTAATGGAACTAACACAATAACTAAGAAGTAAATTGTTATAATACAAAAAATAAATATAAAATATATAAGGCTAAAAAAAAGGATTAAAAGTGGATATTTCACGGGGTATGAATTCACAAATACAAAATTATAATTTAATAACTTATGATTAAATTTAATAATTACTTAATAATATAATTACCTTTTATGATTAAAAAAAAAGTTTATTTTTAAATAATGTAAACATTACAATGTTAATTTACATTATTATTTAAGATTATTAATATTATAATTTTTTTATTAAATACTAAGGCTTTAGAAAGAACAAACCACTCTAATAGCAAATTTGTTGACAAATTTCTTAGTATTTTATAGCCGGATGGAATAAAACACGATAACGTCGTATTATTTCTATCAGATGAAGCGCTCTATATGGTTAAATGTAGAAAATCACTTAATGCTTTGTATTCAAAAATAATGCACCTAACATGCATTGCATATGACCTGAATAGGACTTCTAAAGAGGTATATGGTCAATTTGGTAAATGTGTACCGAACATATTTTTTTTTAATAACGCCATTATGTCTACATATATACAGGTACAGAACACATGACTTAAATAATCCTTTACCACCAAATCCAGTTATCATTCGCTAGAGCAGTTGGATAAACACAATCATTTACTACTGCGAACATTATGAAAATTAATTGTGAAATAGTGCATTTGTTTGTGATATAAAGATTGAAAAAATAATTAGATGAAAAATTGTGTCTAAAATAATTTGGTATACATAAAATCAAATTTCAAAATTCTTCTAGATTTAATTTTAAAATTGCGAAAAACAATTATGTCTTTAATTGAATCTTTAGGTATTGTGAAACAATTCAAGCTCAGTGACAAAATGGCTAAGCAAAAACAATAGAATTAAAACATTAAAACAAATATGAAAAATACTTGATGGTAGAAGTACTGAAATTGATGGTCTATCTAAAGACCTCACCACTAATAATCTCATTTTTTTCAAGTTTGCACCAATTATATCGGTCAAAGTGGAGAGACCTTTCTCGATTTACAAAAATCTCTTGTCCTACAGCCGAGCATCATTAAAATTTGAAAACACTAGGAGACATCTCTTAATTCAGTGCAATTCAGGTAACTAAAACAAAATTAACTAATTGTTAAAATATTTATTCTTTTTGTTTGTTTGTAGGAACTCAAGAAGATTAAAGTTTAATGTAAGTATACACGAAAAAAATAAATAAAGTAAGTATCTATACAAATTAATTAATTTGTTTCTAAAAGTATTAAACATATAAGAATAATATAAATATTCTTTTTTTAAATATTAAATTCTTCTTTATAATATTTTTACAACTAGGTCATTATACTAAATAAATTTTTGTATTATAAACTTATTTTTAACTTATGATTAGCATTCAGATATTGAATGAGCCCATCATTGTGTTTTAGAGTTGCTTCATGGGCTATGAATCATAGCTTATCTTTAATTATAATCTTATCGTTTTCTCCTTCTTTACTTTTCGAAACCATATTTTACTTACTCCACCAATTATTTTTTCGTCAGTAAAATGCTCAAAATCTGGATCATTGGCGTCACAATTTATCCACTCATCGATGTTATCTTCATCAACATTCCCTCCTCAGTAATTATGAACGGGCCGGGAGCGTAACACAATATTACGCGCACACCGGACATCAAATAATAATTTCCGAACTAACTGCTGCTAAAAATGTTGGCGTGTATTTATTATTAAAAATAAAATGATGTCTGTTTGACAGTTACGAAAGTTTTCTTGTAAATCGAACAATTAAATAGATATAAAACAAAATTAATTTTATAGTAACACAATATAATAACAAAGATTGTGGTGATTAGCACACGCTTAACAATAATTACGAAATTGGCGATTCTCGCCAACAAAAATAATAAAAATAAAGTATATAAAAACATACCAAATATAATATATGACGAAAACGGCGACTCATACATGGGAGTGAAAAAACAGCGCGCATACATTCAATGACAGTTCGTGGATTTTATATTAGAATTCGGCTATTAGAGCCGATGTTTATGTATATAAAAAGAAGCACAAGACATTACGCCTTGGCTTTAAAAAGTAGAAAACTTAGCATTGTTATTTTATGTATATATTACGAGGTACCACCACGATGGTTTGCTAACAACGACTACCAACACATATAAATAACAAAATTGAGGTGATTAGCGCACGCTTAAGAATAAATATAAAACTTGGCGATTCACGCCAACAAAAATATAAAAATAATCAATGCGGTATTTGGGGGGAGGGGGGAGTTTGGGGGTTCAATCCCCCACCCGAATCTTTTTAATAGTTATAATAAATTGAATTTATTACACTAAATTATTAAATCATATTCACATTAGACTCTATTTTATTAAAATGGCACTGTATACAGACATAAAATATTCGTCTGTTGCAGAATATAAATAAATAATGAATTAATTTTATCTGAACAATATTTGTAGTGTTTGCGTGTGTGGTGTTACATCATTAACTGTCCCGCTTCTTGATTCAATACAGCCAAATATTTAACATATAACATTACAAGTATTTATTGAATTTTGATTTATGCATGTTTTGTGCTATTTTTTACAGCTATGCAATAGTATTGAACAACGAAATATACAAAATAAACACCTATTCAATTAAATACAATGAACATACAAATTTTGAATTAAAAAAAAAAAAACAAATTGTTTTTTTATGTGAACGTCTTATCGTTTTGGTATCGTTTTCACCAATCTCATAAAATCACAACTAATTTACGCTTGTGTACGTCAATATCGGGGATTTAACTATTACAAACCTACACTTATTATTATTATTATTATTATTATTGCATTTAGGTACTGTACTCAAAAAATCTCATGACTTGGGTTTTTACGTACGTTGTAAATACGAATATCACCATACATTACTTTTTTATTTTGCATATCTCTTCAGAAAGGTTTCAAGGAAGAAAGCCAGACGCCTTCCAGTATTATATGTGGCATTATTTAATATATAAAATAGTTTCATGTTGAATCATGATACAAAATGAGATAAATGTGTGGCGGTAAGTATAGACGGTACTCGAACGATGTTTGTATCCATCGGTTTATTCAATTTTGTGGATAGGACAAAGGACAAGTAATGACTGACACTTGTGATACCAAATTAACAAGACGTATTGAAAAAAAATAAAAATCAATGCAAAAATATTAATTAATAAATGTGCGCCTCCATTCTAATAAAGACAAGTACAACATAATTTTTATTAACAATTATTAATGTTAAAATTATAATACGCTGATCTGACCTCCGTCGTTACCTGACCATAGAAAACCGTGCGGCCTCGTATTCGATGTATTCGAATATTCGATTGATAAATGTATCAGACCGCGTACATAAGTATATACGTCATAACATGTTGACGATGGACCAAACAGCAGACGTATCATCACGTGTCTTGGGTCACTACTGACCCTCGCAAAATACAAGGCCGAACGCCGGATGACCAACGACGATGAAGATAACCGAAGCCGAGATTTTCCGACTATTAGTATAAATATACGATACTTAATCTACAACAGTCCACAGGTCATGTGCGCTATCGCAGTCGGTATACAACGATAGCGGAGTTTCGTGAACAAGCAATGTTTGGTACAAGAATACGATATCAAGCTTAAATTAAAATAATTAATTCATTCATCATTTGGCATCACCGTTGTATTCATAGAGAAACATTAACTCTTAAAAATATTCCAGGAAAATTAAATGAAGTTTTAGTGATATTGTGCAAGTAGCAAACCTAATAAAAACTAGGTATTTGATTTCTCGTATTTTCAATTTGTTTTATCCCACTAAACTTTTGACATTTTATGTCTTTACTTTGGCACATTAAAATAAAAAACCGTCACGAAAAAGTGTTCACCAAAAAGTGTCCACGAAAAGCGTTACCTAAAGATACCCACTGGGGACTATCACGAAAAAGCGTTACAAAAATAATAAATATATGTGTGTGTGTGTGTGTGTGAGTGTGTGTGTGTGTGTGTGTGTGTGTATGTGTGTTTTCAATGTTTATATTTAAAGTATAAAGAAATGATAAATGATTAAAGCATACGAGTCCGCGTTAAGTGAGACATTTTATGTTCAGTGGGTATCTTAATTTAGGTAACGCTTTTCGTGGACACTTTTTGGTGAACACTTTTTCGTGACGGTTTTTTATCCGTATCCAATGTACAAACGCTTGCTTATGTATCCTACTTTACACACCACCAACCACTACTTAGCGTTACGTCTCCTGATAATGTAACTTGTTAACATATAAAAATATAATAATTGTATAACAATAACAGTTGTGTCTTTATTTTCACTTTACGTTATACACTATACGTTATTCGTCATACGTTCCTACCTATACGTCATACGACGTATGACGTTTAAGTAAAGACATAAAATGTCTTACTTAACGCGGACTCATATGCGTTAATCATTTGTTACGGCTTTCGTCATTTACGTTTGTTTTTTTTAACTATTCAAATTACATATATATAAGAGAATTCTGACTCATTGACTGATCTATGAACAAACAGCACAAACCACTGGACGGATCAGGCCAAAATGTATCATACAGATAGCTATTACGACGTAGACATCCTCTAAGAAAGGATTTTCCAAACCCTTAAAGGAGTCAAAAAGGGTTAAAATAGTAGATATAGGCTATCTAAAATACTAAACAATGGGGCAAAAGAAATTGTACGAGATTGCTATGTTTTTTCAAAAAATGTTTTAAAGATGAAAATTGTTTTAAAATAGATCAATTTTACCCGAGCAACGCTGGGTTATACAGCTAGTATTCAATAATTTTTCTTATTAATTTAATTTTAAATCATAAAATACGTACATTCAGTGAACAAAATAAAGCAATAAAATTATTATTAGTATTTATTATTGTTTTTTTTTATATTTTTATTAAGGAGATTGCGAATCCTATTTCTGTCGAGGGAAATTTTTGGGAAACAATGATACATATTAAACCATCTGAGCAAATATTAATTAATGAATTTTTCATTTATTACTCATGACTATCTTGATACATTTTATCATATGCATTACAGTAGCAGACCGAGACTTGTAATAATAACGCGTAAATAAGCATTCTATTTTAACTCTTAACAAAAACTAAATGATTATTGTTAATAATTTAATTTTCATTGCTTTAGCAATACCATTTTTTGTCAAATACGCTGATGTGGGTAAGTTTATTATTCATGCTGTAACGTCACATATTCTAAATTGGGCTCATTAGGCGCCATTAAGTTGATACGGGACCATTATCGGCCCAATTATTATTATGTATATTATCATTCCTTTTTTGTTTCTTCACTTAAAACGTAATTTAGTCAGTTTGACCGTGGTCGTTGTCGTGATACTTCATGTCATTGTCATTATATTATTATTATTTCTTCTTTCTTCTATGTGTTCATTACTTTATCGATATATATTTCTTAAAAACGTGTATCCATGAACAACATGGAGTAGCACGTCTTTTCCGTCCCTCCGTCAAATCTGTCGATGAGTAACAGGCGGACACGAATTGATGCAATGGCATCAATGCTGGTAAATATGTACATATATATATATACATAGATAGATAGATAGATAAATAGATATAGATAGATAGATATATGTAAATAAATAATAACATGGTCAATACAGTTTGTTTTTTATATTTCCTATCTATTCTCCAACATCATCCACTAATAATTAAACATAAATATTTTCGTTGCTCCGACATACAAGTCTCGGTATGAGGTTGGAGACCCTCGTACATTTATTGATTGCCGGCCATATGACGTTCGCTGTATAACGAGACAAGGGACTGGAACCAAACCTAAGAGTCATTTCTCTAAACGGTTTCTGAGGGTATTTCAAGAACCAGAACTGATATTGGAACTTATATTTCATATTCCGTTAAATCTGTATCGGAACCAGAATTGTATAAAATTAAAAATTAAAATTTTCAGTTATTTTGTGTTTTATGCGGTTCTTATATTTGAAATTACCTAAACTTTTGAAAATTAATTTCTATCTATTGGCTCAACTCAATATCTTGAAACTTTAAAAATTTTCAGATTTTATTATGTGTGTATCATAAATTATATTAACAATTATAAAATCTAAAACTAATTTTTCATCAAAAAAACCTCATTATCCCTAAATGATTGGAATAATGACTTTAAATGACATTTTTGGTATAGACATAAAAAATATAGAAATAACACATTGTAAAACTTATACACTCCTCGCTAATCTAAGAATCTAAAATATTCAAAATCAAATTATAACAATGATGGGTGATAAAAGTTTTATTGGAAAAACATTTTCACATGTGACTGTGTAAAAGTTTACTAAATTTCTCGAAAAAGTATGAAAATATATAAGACTTTAATTATCAATCAGACTAAGTAATAATTGGTATAATTACTTGTAAGCTTAAAATGGCCAAACAAATTATTAAATCTTCAATAATAACACCACAGTATAATTGATAAAATAACACTCTTTAATTCTAATTTCTATAATTTTAAGATACTAGTTAGTACGCATATTAACCAGAACTGGAACCAAACATCACAATATTAATGAACTGGAACCAAACATTTTTTTTTATGAACTGAACCGATAAAATTATTTAAGTTCCAGTCTCTGAATGAGACACAGCGAATAGTCACAGATAGCGACCCTGCCAGGACTTATTATATTCAATACCAAATTTAAAAAAAAATTAATTTTATATTTAATGACAAATATAGCTATTACCGGTGTCATCTCTATAATGAGACAAATGATGTTATCAGCTGATGAGCGATGATTACTAGTAAAGGAAAAATAAATATATAATAATTGATTGTATAATTTAAAATTTTAAGTCGTATATATAATAATAATTACTATGATTAGAGTACTTCAATAAAAAAACAAAACAAAGTTTTTATTTATATATATATATATATATATTTAGTTATAAGTAAATACTTATATTGACAGTTGATGTGTTTATGTGTATTGTCTAATGTCGATATTTTTCAATTAATAAAATAATTTAGGGGTTGGTTGCGCTCGTTCCAAATAATGTTGTATCTAATAAGTAATAGTTCCCCAAATGTATAGTTATTTTATTAATTGGATATTAAATTTATATATATTTTTTTATCTAATTTATTATACAATTGGTGGTTACTGTATGATCATCCTTGGTTAGCCCACACACACGATTAAGATTTAGATTTTAAGTTAAATAGTTAATTTAATAAGGTATTCAATTTCACTTAATAATATTTTCCTTGTTATTTACTATTGCAAGTATTAGATAACATATTTTGTTTTTGTATCTGCTAATATATATATATATATATATATGTTATCAAACACACCGGTTATATCATCGTGTCTGGCACGCCTCAATAACGCTGTGGGAGGGACGATTTTTTTTTTACTAATATTTTATTTTATCTTGTTCTTTATAACTTTTTAACGGTGTATGGACAATGCAGGGAAACATATAGTTAAACTACCAGATCGTCTCATTGACGTCCTTTTCATTTAACAAGAAATTTTCACGGCAAGATTGTGATGACAACTAAATCGTCTATGTCATCTAACTCCATTAAGATTACCACGTCATCTATCAGAACACCTGTGACCAGTGCATTAGTGGTATGCCAAACATCAACATTTTTTACCTAGGTTGATATGATACAGACAATGTTTACAGGTTTTTATTATTATTATAATCAGGATAAATATTTGAAATTATTTTTATATTAAATAAAATATATTTTAAAAATGATATAAATTTTATATTTACGAAAAAATTGTTTTCTATAAAAATGTAAACTTAAAATACAATTTCAATTCCACAGAATGTGTAATAATATTTAAAACGATTGTTTTAAAAAATTACAAATTTGGAGTTATCAGCTTCTGGTTCTTTAACCACAGAATTAAATTATATCATTCTGGAAATAAACGATATTTATACAATAGCTATGGTTTTCTGATTTTATTTACATTTCTGTAATATATATCTGTGTGTGTGTGTGTGTGTGTGTAATTAAGTAAATGATAAACTGAAATAATAAATAAATATAAGCAGTGATAAGATCTGACTACTTCATGTATTTCTTAATATGACAACTTATCCAAATGGTATACTTTCTATTATCGTGCTATAATTTCTCATTTATATATATTTTTTTTGGCGGCTTGTATAAAACGGAAGATTGTACGCGGAAGATCATAATTTTCGTTTTATTTGGTTAACGCGAACATATTTCAAATGTTTTTTCACACGATTTTGCACTAACAATTTAAGTTGTATTTTAAAAACTTTGCATATAATATTTTCACAGATATCAGTATATTAATAACTTATAGTATGTGTTTAATACGTGATTAAACCACCCAAAAAAATACTAATAAATTAATTTTTCATTAGTTATCTAAGGATTTATACAGTGTTCAGTACAATAGAAGGCCGAGACTACAATTATAACGCCAAAATACGCATTCGATTTTTAACTCTTATAAAAACAAAATGTACATTGATCATAATTTAATTTTAATTGCTTTAGCAATGTCAATTTCTATAAAATACGCTGATTCAATTAAGTTTACTATATATAAATGTTGTATATAATATTTGATAAATAAATCTATACAAAAATTGTTTAATTTTTACCTACAAAAATTAACGCACGGTACATTAAAACTCTGTACACGTCCCACTATACAATACAATATTATTAAAAGAACATTTACTTTTTTTAGATAAAGATTGAATGAAAAGTATTTAATTGTTGAAACTTATTTATTAAATAATATGTATTGAAATAAAACGTGTATATAATGTGTTACTACTTTAGTGGATTCTTACTAGCGTCCTAAATTCGATCTTACTGATCAATTCTATTTGATTATTTCTTAATAAAATATTGAAAACTCCTATCCATACATTTCAATTTGTATATGTTATTTTATGAATTCGTTTTTTTAGTACTGTTATTCGAATTTGTAATTTGTAGAAATGATTGAATTTATATAACATTTAATACAATTTTTTAAAATTGCATTAATATTATATCAGAAACGTTTCAAGATATTTCTATTGACCTTGTAAACACACCTTGCATTTATCAGAATAGTTGCGTATTGTAGATCGAACAAACGTAATATGCGTAACTATGTAAATAATTGACGTGTTATGGACGTCATTAATGATAAACCAATATACAACATATTTGTGTTTTCGTGGCTTATTTATGTATGTAAAATATTTAAAATCTCAATCGTTTATAATTTGTTTTTCTATAACTATGTACAGGGGCGGAATGGCTCTAAAATTCTTACCGGGCAAATAACATTTTTCCAGGCCAATAATTTTTAACTTAGTAAATACTGAATAGTTATTAATAATAACAATAATATTGCTTAATACTTATACTTAATAAAAACAATATATTAAGTTATTTCTCTTATTTTCAATTAGATAGTATAAAATCTACCAACAATTATTATAAATATTTAATTTTTAACATAATACCCATGGTACAATATCCTCTAGTAATCAGATGTATGAAAATTGTATTATAGTATTTTGCTTAAGTTCTATGAGTACATAAAATTACTTGAATTGAGTTAAAATTATTAAATACCAAAATAAATTATAAAATTCAAACATTTTGATACTGAATGATTAAAGTTAAAATCAATTAGTTAGTTAGTGAATAATGTTTTTTATTTATAAGGAATAAAACAAAATATAAACAATAGTTTATAATAGTCAAAGCAATGATTTTATTATAAATCATATAGCTGATTCTGTAGTTAACTATAATTATAGTTAATTTAAAAAATTGGTTTTAGTAGCAAGCTCATCAGTAAAAATATCATTATTTAAGTCCATAAGAATGGTTTTTTCAATAAACATAAGCATGAATTTTTCCAAATGATCATTTGTCGTTTAAATCCGTCACCAATTTTTTTATACCTTAATATGGAAAAAGATATTTTACAGGAGATTTTAGTTACTAGTATAGTCAATAAATATGTATATGTAAGACGTAATACATTATATGCTTCTGAAAATAAGTTGTATTTTGCGAGTTATTTATAATAACAAATTGCACAATTTTTACAGGACATATCGCATGACTTTGATTTGTAATTTATTTCCTCTTTTTTTTCATATTCATTTTTATCTTCATCTTTATTTTTCATTTGGATTAAAATATTATATCCTACATACCCTTCTTGTAGTGTGTTTTTTTTATTATTCCATGATTTACTAAAACTCAATAGTTCTTCTAAAAGTTTATTTTGTACTTTTGCAATAGTTATTTTTCCTTTGTTGGTATTTCAAAATGGTTTTCATTTTGTAGCTAATATCTGAAAACGAATTTTCAGGTAAATTATATAGAAGAAAATTATTTGGGGATAACAGTGATAAATCAAAATATAAAGTATTGTTCTTTATAAACTATGTATTCACACTATTTTTTACTGTATCCAGTACTGCATTATAAACTATTAACTATTACCTGTATAAATAATAGTTAATAAATTAATACTCTTAAAATATTGAACTGAATTTCACATTTCATTTTACAAATAGTCAATATTATAAATCTCTTAGAAGACTTAAAAACATGATGTTATATATATTATACTTAAAAGAAAAAATACATTTATTAGAATTTTATCTCCATACAACAATAACATCATTACAACAACAATTGGTTATTTATTATTCACAGTATTCTATATCTATATATAAAATGGACTAGTTTATTACATACCAGTTATATTAATATGTTTTTCTGTGATTATAAATAGGTATAATAACTTTTTTTTCTTCTTTTTTTTGCTATTTAATATAAACTTAATTTATATTCCTATGTTTTAAATATTGTAATTGTTGAGCTAAATATTTTTTTATAAAAATAAAGGCTATATAAAAAAAAAAATAGGTATAATTCATATTTAAATAACAAGAATTAAAAAGATAAGATATTGTCGGATACTCGAGTCTAGGATCCGATTTATTTAAAATTTCATTTAACACTAAATCATTCAGGTCATTTTATTATTAAAGAGACCAGGTCTCCGGGAATTATCCCGTTTGTTCGATAGGCCAATTTGCCACTGATTGTGTAATAGCCTAATACTTAACTACAACAAAATAGAATTTCGTTATTCAGTGTATTAGTTAAACGGTCACTAAAAAGCTTCGTCACATCTTCGTGTCTTAACGACAGATTTGAGTATATTAAATTTGTACAAATAAATAATTTTTTTCTATCTTTTTTAGAATGTGAATGTAAGATAATTAATTGCATGAATATTAGTATATAATTTTAATATATTAATATTAAATATTAAACTTTAATGGCGTTAATAAATAGATAATCATCATTTTGAAGAATATCATTATTTTTATACATTTTAATTGAAATAATAAATGTAAATATATATATTGTATTTGATCTATTAGCTTTTAGAGTAAAGACATTCCATCATAAAAATTAGAATTTCCTATATTTTATTGAGAAACTAATGACGACTTTATATTGAAAAACATCAAATTTTGTAATTAATCAATTTATATCTTTAATGATGTTTTTTGTACATCAATTACACTGATCAACACTCATTTTATTACCAATAATATTTGAATGAATATTTGATTATTTTAAGACTCTAAATATGATTTTGGTTTTAGTTTGTAGTGTTTGGTTCTATTTTTTGAAATAATTATCACTCTATTAAAAAATACACAGTCAATAAATTTTATTATAATATTAAAGTTATTTTTTAATAAAATGTTAATTTTTTAATTCATATAATAAGAAACATAATATATTATTAATATTTATAATTGAATTTTATTTATTCGTATAATTACATAAAAGTAATAAAAAATATCACATAAAATGTTGTTTTTTAAATTTTTTTTGTGCTCGTTAGTAGAATAATCACGTTGGAGGCTCCAGCAGTATTCTGCCATCATATGTGTGTCCTATCTATCTTGATATATTTTTTTCATCACTCTTAGGTCTTGATGAAAATTTTTTTCTTATTCATTGCTAAAATCTCCAAGATTATACATAATATAGAATACATAATATAGAATATAATGTAATAATGATATATCTGCGGAGCTGGACCAAAAAATATAAATAATTTAAATATGATAAAACAACATCCAGTAATTAATCCATCAATACTTTTATTTGGGTTATTATCCTTACATGCTTGGATAAAGTTTTTTGAATGTCTCATTCGCGTTGCATACCAATTAGATTTTAAAATATGGCAAGCACGAGAAACTGATCAAGAAATTCTAAACGAAAAGAAAATAAATACACAATAAATTTAGAAGAAAAGTGGGACTTTTGATCGATCAAGCTCGTCCAGGAAGAAGTGGCACAATAAATAACGGAAATATAGTTAGATGACTTTTTTCCAAAACAGACTTTATCATTTTCAACAACTAGTATTTATAAAGAGGTTAGTACGATTTAAAGGTATACTTGAGGTTATAACATAAGAAAAAAAATTAAAAGTTAGATATAAAGTTGTCTCAATACTTAATATGGTCTCTTATAATACTTGGTAACATATTTACAAATAATTAAATTTTAAAAATTCTAAAAATATCATGTTTTTGTTTATAATATAGGGATGCATTCGATAACTATATATTTGAGACTGCTCAATTATTTATCAGTAAATATTCATAATTTTTTTTACCAACATCTTTCCACACAATATTAATTCATGGGACACATAATATTTAAAATACCATGTTGCTAATTGGCTTATTGTCAGAAGAAGCACAGGAAACTAGGACAAGGTTATGAAGAAGTTCAAAGAGAATAATACTAGAAAACATACGGTAGAAGATTTGTTTCATAACTTACTTAATTCATCAGATCCATTTATTTCAAGTCTAAAAAAAATAAACAATAAAAAGACAACTTCATTATGTGCTGAAGCAAAATTGCTTATATTTAACGAAGTCGATATTGAAAAGTTGATATCTTTAGTGAAGAAAATTACTAAAAATATATAATAAAGCTGTTTTCAATATGGGGAGTATCATTCGGTACGATATCAAAATTAATCGTGATTATCAAAAAATTCCAAAAATACGTTTTTACACTTTTATAGTTAAAATTATTTCTATATACTCTCATTAAAAGGATAAAGATATTAAATAGTATTTAATAAATATATAAACAAAATTTCACTCAAAAAAAAAAAAAATTAGTAATAATAATAATAATATAATAATAAAAACTGTACATAGGTGATTCCATTGATGATGTGTGAGACGTATACATTTCCTACTATATTTTCGTTACACGTCAAATTCATATAAATAATATTTTGCTTCCTGAAACTAGAATATTATATTTATGTAAATTTTATTTATGCACTAATGTTTACTTATATCCACGTATATTTAATGAGTTTAAACTGTTTGATAGTAAGTAAGTTACTACCCGACGAACGAAGGACCAAAAAATGTGTGATAGTAAATAAACTAGTATTCGAACGAAATTACATAAATAACATTTAACTGGAGAAGTTATACGATAAGTTATTAAAAAAAAAGAAATAAAAACATTATATAACTTAATTCGTAATATATTAACATAATAATTAGTGTGGTACCAAGTCGTGCAGAAGAATGGCCAAGTTTACCCTGGGTGGGTCTTAAACCAGCTTCAAGACACAACAAGAAAATGTTGACGACTGATAACATTTGTAAGTATCCCGGCCCTCTTATGTATGGACGGGATCTAATTAATTGTACAGTTAAAATAAATGTCATGACCATATATGGTCAGGAAAATATGTACAATATGTATTATGTGTAAATAAATTGTTGATTATAGAAACGATAAAGATATTTATAAAAAATATAACAAGAATATGTACATTTCCTTTGTGTATGTATATTATATATGTTATTTGGTCATTTCAGTCTTTTTATAAAATACCTATGCAATGACTAAATTACACATATTGCCGGTAACATATATATTATAAATATTAAAATCATATTATTTCTATACCTTAATTTATCGTTTATTAACAATCTATTACCATTGATGATTTGTGACATACATATTTATTCCTTTGGTCCTAAATTTTTTGAATACATAATCTTGTTTAATTTTATCTAATGGGTAAAAAAGATCCCCGGTTTTATTAAAAACTACTTTATCCACAACAGATTTGATTTTATTTTATCTAAATGTTAATTTGTAGAGCAGTAACAGATTTTTTGTTATTCTTTTACTAACTGCAATCATTATTTATTGATATTTGTAAATTTGACTATACAACTTTGATTAGGATAAATCATTCATTTATTTTATAACTATAGAAAATATTTAGTCTAAAATATATTTAATCAATAACATTAATAACTAGAACACTATGTCTATATCTCCTATAACACATTTTTGTTTAATTCTGTATTAACAATATATTTGTCCGAACAGCTTTCCTGATCATATATGTTGGCAGGAAATTGACCGTTTCGAGAATAATAACAGGACTGGTAAAATGTGAAGAAAGGAAGAAAAAAATGTTTAATTTTAGCAAATTTAAATGGTCCATATTAACAAATATAATTAATGTTAATGAACTGAACTTAAAAACTATAGGGAAAAGGGGGCTACATAAAATGATCCACAATATATATTTCTCGACAGAAAGTACGTAATTACAATACAAATAAAAAATTAAAAATGGCCTGATCCTCACTTGAACTGATAGGACGGTGGACTAATCGGAATGATTGACGATATAAAGAACGATGTTGATATGACGACGGCGTTGATTGCACGAATCGGTACGACTTCAGAACGGAAGGCAACAAAGGCCAGGAAATGAGCATAGATGACACTGGCGTCATAACCCAAAAAATGTTGTGCGAACAACGGCAACACGAATAATTAATAATTGAATAAGACGAATTAATAGTCGTGGTAATGACAAAACACGCGAAAGGTGCAGAAACACTGCTTTATTAAAACCGCGACGACGGCGGACAAGTATATTCGATAATCACAGAGGGAAAACCGATAATGATAATTGTAAATATCTGTGTGCATATCAAACAATATTATATTTGTATAATTAACTAAATGTTAGTGTTAATATTTGTTTAAAATTAAAGTAACTAAAGCGCAGTTTGAAATATATTTTATTCATTTAATTGTATTTTTGTAGAATATACCGACGCGAGAAGTCCGTCAGATTTTTGCAACTCTAAAGAATCACCTGAAAACCATTATATCATTCTAGAAAAAAATAAAAATTTTATAAAATATCGAAACCCACAGTTTGGCCAACTGTCTACATCTACAAATAGTGTTTAGAAAGAAAATTTTCCTTTTGATCTTAATGAACCAGTTTCATATTCATTTGGCAGAGGAATGAACATCGACCTTATCAAGTAAGAATAAAGATAACATGAATAAAAACTAGTTTTATTTCATGAAGACGTAAATTGCGTAAATTCATAATAATAATTTGCTAAGTTATTAAAGTAATTATTTAGTAATTAGTAGCACAAATTTAATGCGTTTTTAAATATAAAAATAATATTGTAATAAAATCTTAAATTATTAAATGATAATAGAAAATCAATGTTTTTCGTTAATAATTATATCGCTACATATTTTGGTACATTAATTTTATGAATAAAAAAAATACTTGCTTACTTTCGTTTTTGTTTTGTGTTTATTGGCAAATTCCGTCATACGTAAATATGAACGTTGAGATTTCTTTATTTATTATGAATTATATAAATTATTTCTTATTCTCTTTTTTCTATTCACCTTCTCATTACAATCACCTTTGACAACAGTTTACAATTAAAATACCTAATGATAAAACATTAGTATATTAAAATTTTTGTTAAAAATCAGTAAAAAAAAATTAGGGTTCTGTATTTATAAAATTATGAAATTCATATTGTAACTTTTTTTCTCAGTATTATTATGCATACATACACATTATAAAAAGACGTACTAACATAATTTGACTTGTTTTTTAATTATTTTTACTGGATAGTTTAAGTTTTTTATTCATGAGCACGTAGTACACAAAGGAAGAGAATACCAAAATTGAATACACGAAGTTTATATTTGAAAGAATTATCTTTTATCGAGTATATTATTGTAGTTAACAATTGTTTTTGTAGTTTCACTAAATATTTATCAACAAATTTACATGCATATTTTTTTTAATTGCGTTACCACCTTTTAGGTTTCTGAATACTATTTATACATTTTTTCATTTTAAAATTTAGTTTTCCCGATGCTTACCCGTTAAAAGAAAACCACAGTGTTATTCAATCATTTTAAAATAAAAAGATATGCTTAAATTTGTGTTTACTTTTTATTTAAAAGACATATTTATCCACGTCATGAAGTCCTACTGTTAAATAATACCTTCAATCAAATCGGTCAAGTCAATTTACTTACAATATAAACTAATTTAATAAATCGTAATACTTTGTCATGTGAATAATATATCATATTCACTTCAAATATGCTTATTGTAATACTTATACAGATTGTACAATTAAACACATATATATAAGACATATTTACAATTTGTATTAAAATATACAATGTTTAAAAAGGCTGATATTAAATTTACTAGACTTGACAACGCTGTTGAAGGAGGTGTCCAGTGACATTATTTACAGAATTAAATGTTAATGTTATAAGTTTTACGTTATATTGTATAAGTTACTATATTATTTTATTGGAAATTAGCTGTTGAGTAGACATCTTGGAAATTTGTGCTTTTGTTGACGAAGGAAATTTTAAGGGAGAATTATGGATGAGAGTTTAGATATGAGTGGATTAGTATGATTGTGGGTTTTCCTTTGGTATTTTTTATACATGTGAAAACCGAGGTCAGGTATTGTTTGAATGTTTAGGCTATGATATAACGTTGTCCAAGAGCGCCGACGGCAAGTGCGCGGTCGCTCTGCTGGGATCGTCCAGTCTAGTAGCAGAAGCGAGGGGAGCCGGCGTCGGCTTCTCCTGGCTCCGGGCGTGGAAATACCTGGTTTACAGCTGCTACTGCTCACCCAGGTGGAACGACGAATGGTTCACCCAGTTTTTGGATGGTCTCGGTAACTCCATTGCCGCCCAGGACGCCGAAGGAATAGTGTTGGTCGTCGGGGGGACTTCAACGCGTACTCTGCCGAATGGAGCTCGGACACGGATGACGTGAGGGGCGGGCTGCTATCTGACTTTGCGGCAGGTGCAGGGCTGATTCCATGCAACCGTGGTACCACCCCCACCTACAGTAGAGTAAACGCTCAGTCAGTAGTAGACGTTATATTCGTTCGCCTGACTCCCGGAGTCGAGGTCACCGATTGGAAAGTCTTAGACGACAGGAACTCGGAAAGTGACCATAATTATATTACATACTCGGATTATATTACAAGACATCGGTGCTAACCAAAGACAAGGGCATATCCAGCAAGATAACCGCAGGGGCTGGGCGGTCAAGAAACTGGACACTCAGAAGCTTCAGGAAGCGTTGGCTGGAACCCCCCCCCCACGGACGCTTTTACCGGTGCTGAGGAGGCGGCAATGGCACTAGATAAACAACTGGAGGCGATCTGCAACTACTCGATGCCGCGCAGATCAGCCAACGAAAGTAGGCGAGCCGTCCATTGGTGGTCCGTGCGCATCGCGGTGCTACGAAGAGAGAGCATCGCGGCGCGCCGTCGCTACCAACGGATGGGCCGTCGCAGTGGGAATGTCGATCGGGGTCCGGAACTCGCGGCCTGTAGGGAGGCGTCGAGGGCACTCCGAGCGGAGATCCGCGCGTCCCAGGAGAGGTCCTGGCGACAGCTGTGCGTAGCGGTTGACCGCGACCCTTGGGCCTTCCCTACAAGGTCGTGATGAAGAAGACTGGTCGGCAACCTCCCGGTGCGGCGGCGCGCGGGCGAGAAGTAGCGTTGGCGAGGGAATTATTTCCGGCCCACCAGGCAATTAGCTGGGGCGACGTCTCTCTCAACGGGTCGGAGCTCGGCGACCCGGAGGATGAGCTAGTGAGGCCCCTTACAACCTCGAACCTGGCACTCGTGGTGACGAGACTAGCAGCTGGAAAGGCGCCGGGACCGGATTACGTCCCGAATGAGATCGTGGCGCTGGTGGCTGCTAAGGCTCCCGACCGACTACTGGGAGTGTACAACAGGTGTCTGGCAGAGGGGGTATTCCCGACTCGGTGGAAGGTGGCTAGGCTGGTTCTTTTACACAAAGGAGCTGATAAGCCGGTCACCTCTCCGTCGAGCTTTAGGCCAATTTCCCTCCTTCACGAGGTGGGGAAATTGTTCGAGCGCCTCCTCCTCCAGAGACTGTACCCATGGATAGAAGGGAACGGAGGACTCGGCGGAAATCAGTTCGGGTTTCGCCCGGGACGTTCTACGGTCGACGCTGTGAACCGGGTTGTCGATCTGGCGGGGGTGGCGGAGATGGGACCGGTCAGGGACAGGAACCTGTGCGCCGTCGTCGCCATCGACGTATCTAATGCGTTCAACTCGGCGCCCTGGGAGCGGATCGACGCGGAGCTGAGGCGCAGGGGGGTGCCCCAGATCATGGTCCGACTCCTTAGGTCGTACATGAGCGACAGGGAGCTCGTCGTTGAGGGTCCGCAGGGGGACTCTAGGATGGAGGTGTCCTGTGGCGTTCCTCAGAGTTCCGTCCTGGGTCCACTCCTGTGGAATATCTTCTACGACGGGCTTCTGAGACTGGACGACCCGAGGGGTGTGGATCTGGTCGGCTTCGCGAACGATCTGGCAGTCGTCGTCAGAGCCCACAACGCGGATCTGGTCGAGTTGTTGGGCAATCCGGTACTGGAAACGGTGCCCGGATGGATGTCCGCCAACGGCTTAAAAGTGGCTCCCCACAAATCGGAGGCAGTGGTGCTGACGAGGAAGTGGGCCTACCGGGACCCGGTGTTCTATTTGGGTGGCCACCAGATCCCGGTTAGGAGAGCCTTATCCTACCTGGGGGTTAAGCTTGACCCCAGGAGGAACTTTAATGAGCATATACAGTCCGTGGCGAAGAGGGCTAGGGTGACGGCCGCGGCCCTGGGCAGGCTGATGCCGAATATAAGCGGACCTTCCCAGGCGAAGAGGAGTCTGCTCATGTCGGTTGTCCTCAGTCAGCTGCTGTACGCGGCGCCTGTGTGGTCCAGGGCAGGCGGGTTCACCGAGAAGAACAAAAGGGTTTTGACCCAAGCTCAGAGGATCGCGGCCCTGCGGATCACCAGGTGTTATAGGACAGTGTCGGATATGGCGGCCTTGGTGCTCGCTCGAATGCCTCCGGCGTACCTGCTCGCGCACGAGCGGGCAAGGATTCGCCAGAAACGGCTTTCCGGGGTCCAGGGTCGCCCCGAGTCAGCGGCCGTGAGCAGGAGGCGGGAGAGGGCCTCCACTCTGCGGAAATGGCAAAGCGTCTGGGAGTCCACCAGCAAAGCTCAGTGGACGATGAGGATGCTGCTGGACCTGCAGAGGTGGGTCGTCCACTCCAGCCTTAGGTCGGTGTCGTTCCATATGGCGCAGGCATTGACCGGCCACGGCTGCTTTCGCCGATACCTCTTCGAGAGGAAGCTGGCCGGGGACCACAGCTGCGTCCAGTGCGGGGCCCCGGACGATACGGTGGAGCACACCTTGTTCCACTGTTCGTTCTGGGACGGACACCGCCTGGGACTGGGGCATTCCATGGGGTGCCGGTTGTAGCCGGCGGACGTCCCCGAGATCTTCCTGGGTCCTAAGGCGGAAGACCTCCCGGTAGACCCGGCGGAGAGGGCGGCGGACGGGATATTGCAGCGGCTCTGCGCGATGGTGGAAGAAATCTTGTCAGAAAAGGAGAAGGCGGAGCTGGAGCGGGAAAGAGATCTTCAACAACAAAATAGCTAAGTTTTGTAATTGTGGGCCGAAGGCCAACTTAGGGTGGTTAGAGGCCCCCGTATGTTGTTAATATTGTAAATACTGTTTGTTTTTCGTGTGAAATAAACGATATGGAGCCTGGTGGCAGTATTGTGAAAACGGTTCCCACCAGGCTCTATGTTTAAAGAAGAAAAAAAAAGGCTATGATATAATGTATAGTTGCTTATATACCATGGAACATTAGTGATGGGACGAAAACATTGAGGATTTTGATTCTAGAAATATTGTCTGTTGCCCATAATTAGATGAAATTAATCATTATTGAATGAATCATCTATTTTTAATTTAAACGTTTAGTATTCAATGGTAGGAATTTTGATCTTAACAGTTTTCTATGTTGATGGAGTCGAAAATTGAATGATTTTTTTTCTTTTTAGGGGATTATGTTGTTTTCATTAATTTTAGTGCAAAATACGTTGAAATCATTTACGCAACTAATATTGGAGGTAGTGGCTTAACAAGAGGATTGCTGATTAGCTCGTATTCTGTAGTGATTTTCAAATAATTGGTTTAGTGGTATTTTGCAGTGATCTGTGATTAAAATATGGAGAAATGGTTTTAAAAGACAAATATTTTTGATTAATGATTGTGTAGCGATTGGCTAGGTAGTCTATGTTTACGTATATAATATACGTTTAGTGTCGTTTGGAGTGATCTCATCGTTATTAATATCTGACACAGATAGGGGAATTATTGGTATAACGAGTAGTGAAACGAATTATTAGTATTTTTTTTTGCAAATGCATAGCTGGTGTGTTTACTGAAAGTGATGTTATTTCTTTAAAACACTGCGGGTATTTTGATTTTCTAATAACAAGGTGTTTTCTTATATCCGTTCCAGTTATGTTGGCCGCTACAGGAACTGTTATTTTTTCTTTGGATAATTTCTCACTCGATCATTTTTCACCCTTGAAGCGTAAAGTTTGAAAGTTCAGGCATTAATTTAAAAAAAAGCTTGCTTCATCACCATTATAAATTTTATCATAACAGTAACCTGTTCGGAGGGATGGCTAAATGTTATTGATTAAATTAGAGTATACTACGACGTGACATGTTGGACACGTTTTCACACAGCTGACGTTAGGTACTTGTAACTATTGTTAACGTGAAAACACCAGAAATTGCATAAATTATATGTATAGTAATAATAACTCAAAAACACAAAACATGTATAGATATATCATTGTAAGAGTTAATCAATATCTACACAACCAAATATAATAGGCAAAATAAAAACACTATACCGTACAAGTTGAACTAAATTAACTCCAAAAGATAACGACTTATTCGTAGTTAACAAAAGGTCGATCGTATATTTCTTTGTATTTTGCTCATTGTAGCCGATATTGCATTCTAACCATACTCGTTATAAACATATATTTTAGCGTATAAACATATTGACTCGTGCCCGAACCTAGCGTTTGTTCTTTATAAAAAATATCTCGTTCTACCAATGCCCACTGTAGTGATTTCTACTGTATATAAGTAAAAATGAATTGGTGTTTGTCTGTATGTATGTTATCGATGCCTGGCTAAACCGCTGATTGGATTTTGATAGGGTTTTTTCCTACGTACTCAGCGTGGTCCCGGAATGGTTTTTGTCTCTTAAAAGTTTTTAAAACCCGGCTTTTTAAAGGTTTCAAAACTCGGCACCGGTAAACCGGTGGTCATTCGCAACTACGAGTTGTTTACCATTCATCGTACCTAAGGGTGTGACGTCAGATGGTTACCAAGGGCAACCGTCATATGTTTTTTATAAAGTTTCTGGCGTGATTTTTTATTAGTTTGTGATTAGAAAATACAATTTCTCTGTTCTCGTGAGTAATTAGTGATTTTTCGCCTTGTAAAGATGTAGATAGTTTGCGTGTAGTAGGAATGGTAATGTATCCCTCTTTATCGTCAACGTTTTAGCGTCGTACATGAGAATTACATACTAACTTTCAAAATCCAAGGACAAATTTATCATCGTGCATCTACCTATGCCAGATTCTGATTACAAATTACTTCACTATATCATCGACAGTCATGCCCCACAAATGGAAATCAATTGGCTGATCTACATCTGTAGCACAAACAATAAAAGCCTTTAGAGCTTCCGAAACAACCGAGCAACAAGCATCATGATTGGAAACCTTGCGAGAACGAGCTGCTCAAGCCTCAAGTCTCTGAAGCCAGAGACTTCAAATTTTTGAAAAGAATTATTTTATGAAAATGCTTATGATTTTAAATTATATTTAATAATATATTTTTATTATATTTTTAGAACTTTTAATGAGTTTCTAGATGGTTTTATGAAGTTAAGCTAAATAGTTACATTATTTAATAACTTTTCACGTATATTATAACACAAAGACATCATGACAAACGACTTCAATAAAAAGCATTTAAAAATAAATAAAAATAATAAAATATTAATTTCAATTCAATTCAATTCAAAAAACTTTAATAATATAAATGAATTAAATTAAAAACACAAAGAAACATCAATGATTCATAAGGTTTTACCGAGGCTCACGCACGAGCGTTGATGCCGCCAGTAAATGATGAGCACAAATTTATTTAGATTTATTTCCTTGAAAATTTTGATGAAATCAATCAACGTTTTGCAATTTATCGTACGGTAAAGCGAGAGATTATGGTGGAACTGTAACAACTCTTAAATGAACACAATCAATTGGTCAAATTGTTTAAGACTGCACTAGAAATGATACATTCGGATTATCACAAAATAGTAATCAGAATAAACAAAAAACCAGCAGGTGAACATGAAAGATAATTCAATGCACTGATGTTTAATAAAGTTGCCATTGTGGTTGTTGGCGAAAATTTGGTTTCTCGCGACATTATTGTTCGACGACGTGATTGTGATAACCTTCAGCGTATCAGCAAAATCCACCGTTCATATAATGCATTACAATATTCAGAAATATTTTGCCAAGGAGAGAATAGATATAACTTGTTGATCATGATTACTAGTCCATTAGCTGATACGTAGCAATGTTGTTAATTGTTTTTCAATTCGATTCCTAACAAAAGTTCATTATTTATTTACAGGTCAAGAAACAAACAAAAAGTTAGCTCGATTAATTTTTATGCTTAATGTTTCATGATTCTTCGAAACGAGAACAATCACATATTGACGTCCCTGAACTTGGCCCACCCATCTAACTTTTTTTAAGTAAAATTATTGCCAAAAGTTAGCAAATAGTTAGCAAATAATAGCAAATTTATTCCCAAAGTTAGCAAATCATTATTATATTTTTTACGATTATTTTTTTATTTGGGTGGGCCAAGTTCAGGCAGCCCACCCACTTCGTCCGATTGACTCCAAACCAATGCCAAACGTTAGCAAATAGTTAGCAAATAATAGCAAATTTATTCCCAAAGTTAGCAAATCATTATTATATTTTTTATGATTATTTTTCATTTGGGTGAGCTAAGTTCAGCCAGCCCACCTACTTCGTCCGATCGACTCCAAACTAATGCCAAACGTTAGCAAATAGTTAGCAAATAATAGCAAATTTATTCCCAAAGTTAGCAAATCATTATTATATTTTTTACGATTATTTTTTTATTTGGGTGGGCCAAGTTCAGGCATAAACTATAGTCATTTTAACTTCAATTTATTTAACTGTTTACTATTGCTTAATTATATTTTTCCGTATATGCATCTATACCTATAACATCACTCACCTATCTACTTGTTATAACAATAATAATAAGACAAAAAACTGAAAATTGCCATTTATCTATACTGTATACTTAGAATATTTGACTTATGAAAAGGAAAAACCATAAATTGTTTAGGTATAAGTAATACAAATTTAATTATATAAAATAAAATCTCTGTTCAAAAAATAAGTAAACTATTCTACATTTTTATTTTAGTAAAAATAAATAAATACTCAATCATATTAAAATAATTTTTTTGAATTATAACTTGGTTTCTTTATTTAAATTTTAAGTGGATATATAATATAAATTATAAAATAATCATGGTTTGTACTTCTAATAGTTTAATAAAATATTTACAAATTAAACTTTTATCATTCTTAACATCTCTGTATTTTCGCACACATGAAATTAATTACATGACCTGGATTGATATTGACCAACAATTTATTTTAAATAACAATTTGTGTGGTTACAAATGAAATATCTTATTGAAAACCTCTAAAATTTTTTAAATATTTTAAACTTAATATAAATATATTCATTGTATGTATATAATAATTGATAAAATAGCCAAAAAATGTTTTACAAACATAATATAATTTTTTTTTTAAGTATGTAAGAAAAATATAAAACAAAATATTAATAAACTGTTTAATACAAATATTTAAAAAATCTAAATTTAACATTAAAAACGTTATTTTTACCGTAGTGTTTATCTGGTTTTGTATAAAAACCCTGTAATATTGGTGTATGCTATTGTTTAATTGATCTTAGTACTGTAAATGGATATGAGGGGCGAGACGTCCTATTGTTCACACTTTTTGTGGTTGTGCCTTGCGATCGCTAAGTCTACAAATACGATGTCCTTTTCTTTCTTTTCTTTATCCAATAATTTTAAATGATCATTAAATAAAAATCTTTTGTAAATTTATACTACCTAAATTATATGGAAACATAGATAAAATTAATAACCAATGATTAGGGAAGGCCTTATTTTTTGTTCTTTGTGTCTGTATATTTTGTGTAGCTCATGTTAGTTACCTATACTGATGAGAAAACATAAAAAAAAAAAAATTATAAATAGGAATCAAAATCAAATGTTATTAATTTAACTTAATAAAAAGATAAATTTTATTAAGTATAGTAAATTATAAAAATTAATAATTTATAATATATTTTATATAATTTTATTTAATAAAAATGTATTTATTAGTTAAAAATAATATTAAGATGATTAATAACTCAAATATTATTCTTATTCTTCAGATATACATTAGTTGGAGTAATCAATTATATTTCAAATCACTACGTAACTTATATAAAACGAGTACATGGCCAATAGGAAAAACATAATGACTTAGAACATAAAATTAAAAAAATTAAGAATTTAGAAAATATCAAATCTAATCCTCATTTGTTTATTTACATAAATGTATAATATTAATTATAATTATTATTAATTTATTTCGTTTTCTATATTTATTTTCCCAAAATATTATTACTTATTTGTTTAGTACTTTAAAGAATATATTATATTATATATTAATGCATATAATATTTGATAAGGTTTAATTTAATTTTTTTTTTTTTAAATATTTCTAAAACTTGTATTTTTTTATATTCTATATATTTACAATAATTAAATATATTATTTTTTATGATTAAAATTTAGTTATTTTTATAGAAAGATTTAACATTTTCAACTTTCATGTTTTTAAACGCTTTTTAATATTTTACATGTACTTAAAACAATACAATTGAAAATTGGAAGACTATCTGCACTTAAAGCCATTGTAAAATTCAATATGTATTCCCAATAGTGCATCAATTATTATGCTAATTAATGCCACCCATTAATGGTGGCGGATTTGAGAAGGGGCGATAGGGTGATCGCTCCTCCGCTTGAATCGTGTTTTTCATGTATTCTTTCACCTCTAAATTGAACCGGCTAAATATAGCGTTTGACATCACATATTATAATTCAAATGATAGCTATAAGTATATTTATATAGTCTTGATAAATGGAAAAATATAAGCGACAATTAATACTGTTACTTTTTTGAAGTACTTAATAAAAAAATTTGAAAATTGCCCCCCTCCTCCATACATGACCTCTAGATCTGCCGCTGATGGCATAGCGGGTTCTCTAAATAGACAACGACAACATATATTGATGATTATGTTTCTTAACAAATGTTATACTAACTATTTGCTAACGTTTAGCATTGGTTTGGAGTCGATCGGACGAAGTGGGTGGGCTGCCTGAACTTGGCCCACCCAAATAAAAAAATAATCGTAAAAAATATAATAATGATTTGCTAACTTTGGGAATAAATTTGCTATTATTTGCTAACTATTTGCTAACTTTTGGCAATAATTTTACTTAAAAAAAGTTAGATGGGTGGGCCAAGTTCAGGGACGTCACATATTGACGTGGAGCAGATTGTTTCATCAGTTCGCTGTTGATATGTATGTCAAATTCGAAATGGAACGTCTGATGTATATAAGTTTAAATCAGCGAGAATTGCATACGGAAGAGTACGTTCATCTGCTTGGTGCCATGAATGAAGATGGAAATGCAAACAATGTCAGCCGGCTTACTATTTTGCGTGCGATAAATGTTGGAAACCAGAGGCACATGCAAAAATACGCGCAAGATGCGATGACTTATGTGCGCCAATACGGTCGACCAGACATATTCATCACTTTCACTTGCAACCCAAAATGGATCGATATAATGCTGCGGTTATTACGCGCTCAATCACCCAACGATCGACATGACAAATGACAAATAATAAATCGTCACTCAAACTACCACTGAATTTGCAAACGATAGATGAACCGACGTACAACAATTCCAAAAAATCAGCAATGGCAGAAGTACTACAGAATTACAAATGAATCATTTAAAATGAGTGTACGATGACGCAAAAACGAGCTTTGGATACACTTTATTAAACGTTGAAAGATTTGCGTAATAATCCAGACATCCTTAATGGTACGATAAATCTGCTGGCCGGTGATTTTCTCCAAACGTGACCTGTTATTCCAAGATGAACAGCTGCTGATAATAACAGATGAAATAAAGTTATATACGATATGTACATACGAATTCAAATTCAAATTGCTGGCCAATTGCATTCATTTAAGTCGAACGATTCCATTACCTATCCAGACGAAGTCGTTAATCATACACTTGCATTCATAATTCCTGAGTTCATTGGATTTACTAGGAATGCCGTCGCAAAATTTGCAGCTCAAGGTCAGCTCAGAGATAATCATGTTGCGCAATCCGAATCAACAAAAACTATGTGATAAAACAAGACTCACTGTTTAGAAGCTGATGAACAACATGATTAAAGCAACAATAATCATAGAAATGTACAAAAATGAGGATGTTCTGATTCCAAGAATACCACTGATTCCAAATGACATACCGTTTCAATTTAAGTGTGTCCAGTTTTCGATTCGCCTTGCGTTCACAATGAGAATTAATTAATCGCAAGACCAATCGTTGAAAGTGTGGATTAAACTATAAATTATCGTGTTTTTGAATTTTTGATTTTTTGGATTTTTTGGATTCCCTTGGATAGTTATGTGGCGTGCTCGAGAGTTGGTAAACCATCGGCAATACTCGATTTTTTTCCAGACGGGAAGACCAAAATTATCGTTCATTACCAATCGTTGCGACAAACACATTAAAAACAACATCAAATGATTGTTAAAACAATGAATTTCAATTTATTTCATTGTACATATAAATGGTTCACCAAAAGAACAAATAATATTAATTCCTGATAAAAATAATACTACCCGAAATGTTATAATTCAAGAAATTTTTAATGATAGATGAAAAAATTAACGCTGAGTATATCGTTGTAGTTTATACTGATGTTTAAGAGTTATCATTTTTAAACATTGTAAGTCGAATAAGAAAATCTATGTATATAAAATATAAAAATAAACTCTAATTCAATATTAATCAAAACTATTTTAGTCTATTAAATCAGTATTTTCATAAAATATTATTTGAGAAAAGTGCTACTGTTCACACGATTAATTCATTTTGAAATATTTTACATAACAAAACTGCACACAGATTAAGCCGTGTAATGATGTTATATTATATATAAACTATTTACAAACTATTTATTTATTTATATCTAACAATAGCAAAACATTGCCGAGCCGTTAAATTATACTTTATATAAATGTATATATTAGCCGGGTTAGCTAGTTTTTTAATCAAATTAAAAAAAAATAGTAAAACTACCCTTTTTTCTTATATTTCAACCCCTTGTCAGCACTAAAAATGGTTATATAAAATCTTCCACATTTTACCATAATTACTTTCTTATATGAATAAACATATTTAGGGGTACCGACTGAAAAAAATGAAGTTAAAAAAATGAGAACTTTCCTAATATATATATTACACAATGCAAAAATAAAATTAATCGATATTGTTGTAGTCAAATAATTGTATGCACATTAATGTGAAAAATATAATTTAATTGAAAACAAATTACATGTAAATCAACTATTAATTCATAGAGATTTTAATGGTAAGTATAACTGTACAATTGAATTTATATATAAATTTGTATTTAAGTAATATTAAACGAACACAGCACTTTCCATTTGATTCAAGTTATAAAATTATATAGACTTTAATATATTTCAATTATAAATCTTACATAAGCATTATATATGTATTCACGTCGATAGATTTGACAAATTAATTAAAATATACGATATATAATCATTTACTTTAATGTTTAAAAGATATTTTACTTATAATTCGTGTAGAGGAGCATACGAAAACTGATGCCTTCATGTATGCATTTTACAATTTGAGTAAGAAATATATAAAAACAAATCTCTAAATTCAAAATTCATATTTACGAACATTATTTCAACTATATCTATCTACACTTTGTTGTAAATGTGTTGAGTTAATTAATTTAAATAATAATATTATATGAAATATTATTATTATTATTATTATATTATAATATGTATTATTAGTATACAATTAACATTTTATTTAACATATTAAAGACAAGTATGGACCCTACGACCAAAGGTTCTCCTTATATTTCGTATTAATTTGATTCTCGGATAGTATTTCTGATGTTCAGAAAGACAAATTTTTGCATTAATGATGTACTTGTAAGTTCCAAAAGTTTTATACTCTCCTGTAAACATTTTGATATTACCCCAGGTGTGAGATAAAAAGCCACCATTATGTTTTTTACCTCCCACGTCTTTTTTATTTCTTATTGTAACATACAGTATTTTTGTGGTTTTCCGCAATAGTTTCCATCATGTTATGTATATTGGGAACCACTATATCTGTTATAAATACATTTCTTTTTTTCTTGTCCACAACACCATGTCTGGTCTATTTGCTTCTACTGCTTAGTTTGTTATAATACTCTTTTCTTAATACAGCTAATAACTCATTGATTCTCGGGACTGCTTGAAGCTATATTTTGGTCAGAAAATGATGAAAAATGTTTATTAGTTGATTATGCTGATACAAATAGTCTCTTTAAACAAAAAAAAACACATGTCTCTGTTAAATGTTGTATTGTCTTAGATATTTCATTACAGTTTCTACATTTATAATCCTGTATTATCTCATTTTTAATTATGTGTTTTTGATAATTTCATGTATTGAATGTCTGATGCTATATTGTTCTCATAAATTTGTATGTTTCTGGGAACAAATTCTTGAATTTTTTGGTGTTAATTAACAATAGCAATTTTCGGTTTTGTTCTTTTTGCCTAATTTCCCGTTTATGTTTTTCTAGATTTACGTATTGTTCAGTACTAACGAACTAATACTTTTACATTACATACTTTAGAAAATTAATCATCACCTACTTTAGATAAAATATCGTTTCCAGATTTACTTACAAAATTACGTAATCAGCCATTTACTTTTTTGTTTGTTTTTGGTATGATTAAAATAGTTACTGTTGTAGTTTAAAATTTAAAAAGATCGTTTAAAATGAATGTTTATTGACTATAAACTATAATTACTTTTACAATTAATACAATTAAAACGTTAATCTATACGTATAAATAATTTTAAAATATAAGAAATGACGTAAAAAAAAATGTTATAGTAAAAATGCAAATCAAAATTTATACATTTTTAATTTATTAATCATAAAATGAATGTTTAGCTAAAACAGCTTTGTATAAAATAAAAGGGAAAAAATGTAAAAGTCATCAACATTCTACCTCTTGTTATTATTTATACATCGAGGTAAAATATAATTGTTGATAATAATCACTATTTGTGCTAATTATACTGATAAATTTTATTTAGATATTGCAGTCTTTTTGTTCAAACTATTATATTCTGTTATATACTATTTGAATATAACATTGATTTGCTCGCTTTATGTATTGGGTTCTTCATTATTTCTGTCTTATTGGATACATGAATTGCTTCATGAAAAAAGGGACCTCTGCTGCTCAAATATAATTTTGAGAAAAATTAAAATTAACTATCTAGCCCTGTATTTTTTCAAATAGTCTAACCTACTATTAATTAAATATTTACTTTAATAGGACTCACAATAATTCACAAAAACTTACAATAGTGCCATATAGTTTGTTTTTGACTAAGACTAGAAGAATTTATGCTTGGGCATAGTTTTCAATCTGTTCTTCATAATTGCCAATATAGAGTTGCAAGGTTTTTATTGATTCAGAGATTTCAGTCGATTAAATTTCCAACAAAAAATCTGCATATATCATTAAAACCTTTTTTACCATCGATTTCATGGTATAGATACAGTTTTGTAGTATTTTTTTTTTTTTTAAATTAATCTAAGAACGTGAACGTGAATCCATCTTACTTGCAATTGTTTGGCTGACTTGTTTGGCAGGAACAAGATAATATTTTATATTACGAGTGTATGGTAACTCACATTATCTCGCGTTTTTTGCAATATTACGCTTCCATCCCGTTTGATGGCCATTCCGTTTGTTTCGTATTACTTCATTCTTAGTATAGCCATATAATTCACAAATTATAAATAACTCATTGTCATGTAAATAAACAACACATAGAATTTAAGAAAAACCAATTTTTAAACGAGTGATTAAATAACAATTAAAAGCAATAGATATTAAATGGATATTATATTTATTTCCTGACATTGTTTTCAGATGTATCCAAGTGTGTAGTTTTCAGCTAACGTTTCGGACTCATTTCAGAGTACATCTTCAGAGCGTAATTACTTGGTCGAGTGTTGTAACTATACTCCAGTTACAGGAGTATAGTTACAACACTCGACTAAGTAATTACGCTCTGAAGATGGACTCTGAAATGAGTCCGAAACGTCAGCCCAAAACTACACACGTGGATACGTCTGAAAACAATGTCAGGAAATCAACAAACCATGAAAGCTTTTACACATTCATATTATATTTATGTTTTAAACACAGATTATTTGGAATATTTTATGACAAAAGACGATTGATAGGGATATTAAAGGCAAGTTATAAGAAATATGATTATTGTAAGTTGCAGTATTGGTACCTAGTAAGCCAATCACGCAACAAGGGACTTTAAACTCTATATTAGATTCGTTTTTAAAAATAATTTTAAAAAATTGTTGTTTTAATTATTATTGTTGTTTTTGTTGTTGTTGTTGTTGTTGTTGTTGTTGTTGATGTTGTTGTTGTTGTTGTTGTTGTTATTATTGTAATATGATACACGAAAATTAGATTTTAAAATAAATTAAAAAATATTAATTATTTCTATATGAGCGATATTTTTAATATTAATGAATTTTATAATATTCTATATTATAATATATATTCTTATATTTTATTATAATATTTTAACATAATTTTTTTTTATTAGTGGTTCCTTCAAATAAAACTAGTGCTATGAGTACAAAAGGTCATTATTATTTTTATTAATTTTGTTATTTTACATAATGTTAGATATTTTTAAAATAATATAAAAATATTATTTTTTGCATATCCTTTTTAGGAATTTTATTTAAATATCAAAACGAACTTTTAGATAGGTTTCTCATTGATATGTATGCTTATTGTGAATAAATAAAAATACATAAATAGTTATCCATAAATAGATTATCCATAATCAGTGATAGATTTAAAAATGTGGAGATCCTGGAGACATCTTTAGTGGTGCTCCATTTTTTAATTACATATATCTGATATAAGTACATTATAAGTGCATTTGATTTATAACGTATCTATTATATTATAATTTATTGTAAAATAATATTTTTTTCAAAAGTAAGATTGAAAACATTTAATTATGTTTAATAATAAACTAAAAATATAATTAATTATTCCCCAATTGTGTTAAATATAATTTAAATCGTTTTAGAACTAAAATGAACATATATATATATATATATATATATATATATATATACTGTACTTCAATAATTTTATTTATTTTAAATATATTGGTACTCTTCTAGATTTCGTCACTATATATTTTTGAACTATATACTAGTAATATTTTGATTTTAATATTGTGATATTAATCTGTATTAAAAATGAAAATTTTTTGTTATGTAATTTTAATTGAAATGAAAAAAGAACCTTATTATTCAGAGGTCTTGTACTGTTTCAGAACAAGTTGTGTATACTTAGAAACTATTAATTGTGGTTGGAGACGGTATTTTCAATAATTAAATACGTGTCGGATGTTCTCATAGGAGAGGTATGTATTCGACGTCCGATTCCCGACCATCGTCGCCACCTCTCCGCCGTCACAGCATAATTAATTAGAAATATTCGATAAGAACCGAGTAAAAATATCACCATTTTAATTCCGGGCTGGTTACGCAATACAATTGTGAGTTATATATATTTTTTCTTTTACCTCGGCCCACTTTCTCACCGGTCGCCAACGTGTAGATTCCGTCTTCTCCCGTATTTTTCGTTATTTTTGTCGTGATAATTTATTTTCCCATAATGGTCAAATACTCCAATATGGAGTAGATCCAGGGAATCGTCCCCGTGGTGTAGGTCCGTCCACGGAGGGAGAGACGGTCGTGGTCCTAGGTACTCTAGGATCATGAGGTGAGTAGAGTAAAATGGATATATATATGTTTTTTGTGGTACTTGGCCGGTACATTACGATCGTTATTATTATGTATTTTTAATTATTATTTTTTTACAAAAACAAAGAATACAATACACAAAATTTGTAATTGTCTTTCCGACGTCTACGAGCGGTCGGAAAGCCCCTCGCGAGGTTAGTTAAAGTAGATCACGTTTGTGATTTTTTTTTACTATCGTTAATCGTTCGTGAGTTATATATTTGTGTATTTGAATTCTTATTGTTGTTTTAAATTATTGGTGTTATTTTATTATCATATTTTTTTAGGGAAGGTTTTTAATGCAGGACCATATGTCTATGCTTTTCCTTCTATTTAATTAAAGCCTTTCATTTTCGTATTAATAAATTATATTAATCGTTCAAACATATAATTTCATTGTTCTTTTTTTCCTTTTATTTCCTATTTCCGTGATTTTGTTTAAATCCATGTACTTCGGTCTCCCAGATCTCGGTACATGGTTGGCGACCCTTCCAAAACACAAAAACTATTGGAGGGTAGTCACTTGGCGCTCGATCGCGAGAAGTCGTAACGAACGAGACGTCGCAACCTCCGTTTTATGGTGGGCCGGTAACCTCTATGCTCTCCTAATATCTGGCCCTTTCTATAACAGCTAATTCAAGGATATATGTGATAAGCATAAACAAATTATATTCGTTTATTGATCATGAATAATTGATAACACGAAATAAATGAATTAAAAAAAATTATAAAAATTTTAGCACACGAAAATAATTTACATAACATGTTTCAACATCCAGTTGATTGGTGTAAAGATAATATAATAAGTTCGTATTTCTTTAAGCGAAATCAGTTTCAATATTTTGTATCTATTTCGCAATTAAAATGTTGCCTTATTAATTATATACTTGATAATGTTACACGTTTTTATAATTGAAGATTTGAGTAAATAAACAACATTTAAGGACATCCGAAAAATTGTCATAGATAATATTTAACATTTTTTTTTTTACTTTTTTCCAAGCCTATCGACAATTCCACTATTTCTCACCATACATTTCTGACCTTAGATAGTGGTTCTCCATACTCTTTCTCAGGAGCTTAAGGTCTTCTTTGACTTGATCAATCACAATACTGTCTTGGTCGTCTCCTTGGTTGTTTTTTGTCTGTTTTCCATGTCTCACGTAATGTTTGGCTCTCCGCTTTCCAGACGTATCCGCTCATTCTACTTTTGAGAATTCCTATCGTGTCTGGCTCATTGAACATTGATTTCAAATTTGTATTTGTTCTTCGTTCATATCTATTCTTATTCTCGTTTCTTTGTAGACCATAGATTTGACAAGTTGTGTCGTATTGTGGCTAACGAAAATTGCTCCGAGTGACGTTCGACGCTGTGTTAGACCTTTACCAGCATTTCATCGATGGTGTTCACAACATTTTTAATCGTCGACATTCTCTGAAAAGCGAATCGAGAAGTTAAATTATACTGTCGAGTGATGATATTCTTATAAAAATTATTTGCTAAATGAATTGTGTTTTTGTCTACTCATTAGTCGTATTATTGTATTTATAACAATTTGTGAAATTGTTGATTATAACGTTATAAAGTTATTTTTTGTAACACCCTGTTTTGTGTATATTTCATTACATTGAATTCCACATAGTTGATACATATTGGTAGGCAAAATATCTGCTTTTTTAAAAATTATTTGGTCTTCAAAGAGTTGTATTACTTACTAGTTATAGCAAAACCAACTAATCTTGTAACTCTATGAAGATTTTTTTTTCGAATTGTTGGCCTGTATATTATTTTCTGTCCTATTTTTGAATTAAAATCTCTTAGTTGTATTTTCACATTATTGGACGGTATTTAGTCGCACACAGTATCTAATCCCTCATAAAATATATTTTTGACCTTCTCTTCTGTGTTATTGACTGGACCATATCCATTAATCAATATTACGTTAAATCACCGGCATTCCGTTTCAATTTAGCAAATTCTGTTATTAACTGCCATAAACTTAATAATTATAGATAATATCTTGTCATTCACAATGTAACCAACACCTAACTGGTAACCAATACAACCACTATAATTACAGTTCAATTTTCAGTTTTTAAGTTTCCTTCTCCCGGTCATTTTGCTTCTTAAATCACAATAATGTTAAAGCAACAATACCGCTGTCGTCAAACATCCAGTACGTGTCTGGACATTATAACGTTTGCACATTCCAAGTTCCAGTCGTAAAATCTTTAAGCTCTATGAGATACTCCAATAGTCAATCATTATGGGGAACAACATTCAAAGTGCTATACGAGTGCTTTTGAATATACGATATGTTTCGTTTTTCGGTCTGGTGCGTACACGAATAAATCAGAAGGTATTCCGATGCGTTAGCAAGCCACATACAGTTGTCCATGTGTTAAGCACAGATTCTCCCAATCCAGCCCACACGCTTGCAGCGATTGTCCCTGGGCTTTGTTGATAGTCATTGCAAAAGCAAGACGGACAGGAAACTGCAAACGTTTGAATTCAAATGAATTCAACAGCGGGTATTGAACGTGGTAAGTTTTTCGAAAATCCTCTGACAATACAATGAGTGCTCTACCAAAAGGCTATTTATTACCTCTCAAATCTTGCAGTGTACGATGAAGCGCTTCTACAGCTTTATTGTGAGCCATTTTACATTCATCCCATATGATAAGTTCACATGTTTGGAGACCTTTGCCGATTCCAGAATTTTTTTTTGCATGTTGGCATCTCAGTGGTTTGCAAATTCAACAGCAATTTCAGTGCTGAATGCGCTGTTTGAAAGAATGGTAAGGCAGCTAAGCTGCGGAGGTAGGTGGCAGTATAGATATGGTGGAGCGAGTATTCGGACAGCCGAACGGGACTGTACCATTGTCCCCCGAGCGAGGGTGTTGGAAGGAGGTCACGGACAGTCAGAAAGAGTATTGAGATTTATGTAAGAAAACAGTAAACTTATGATTTACATTCGGATATCGCGATTTATTAATACAAAAACGTAATTGTTATTATATTGTCGCGAATACTTATCCACGTCTCGCCCAGAAACTTCGAGACTGTAACGCGCATTTACCGTGACAACTACGTGTGCGCAATTATGTAGCGAATTAATAATCGGAAGGAATATTGTTGGGCTCTATCATGGGCACAACAATCAATAAGATGGGACGACTTTGGAAAAAAACACACGACTCTAAAAATTTAACGAATCTATGGGCCAATTGCACTACAAGTTATGTTAGTAAAAGAAAACAAAACAATGGTCTTTTACAAAACTTAGAAAACAAAGACTTAACTATGGGTGCCCAGTTATTAATCTGATACAATAATAATCGGTACATACTATACTACAAAATAGTAAATATATACAAAATTCATTGAATCATACGTGGATTACGTCGATAGGTTACTCGAACAAGACAAGTCCGTTGACAAAATGGATACGCTTGGTCGCACGCTCTGACATGCACTGCACAGGTGGTGGCCGCGATCGAAATTTCTCGAACACCGCACCGAAATGGTTTGCCGATAACGTTGATGATTCAAAGCGATCGAAACCAATTAGTGGCGATAAGACAACCTAAAAAGTGTATATATAAATATATATATATTTATATTAAACATATATTAATGAATGATTGATAATGATATAGATTCTATGTGATCATGTCGCGGTATTTATGCCCGTTCTTCGGAATGTATTTCGACGCCTATTGGTCGGCAGTCAATGACGAGTGACCATCTAAACCACACGTTATCCCCATACGGTTGTTCTATTGAATGTGAATTGTGGGAAAAAAACCCCATGGGTGGGACGTTCGTTCGGTGTTCGTTTTAGTCCTAATTGTTTGCCAACCGTTCCGTTACATATTTGTGTAATGATATGCACAAAAATCATCGTTATTACAACCAAACTATTTTATTGTATTAGTTCATTAAATTATATAATCATAATTAGCTATTTGATATTTTTTAAATAAAATACACTAATGTTTGATCTTCACGGAACACATCATGAAATTATTTTATACTTTTTTATATAAATAAAAACATACTGAAGTTTGCTCCTTTTGAAATACCGAGCGAATTTCCGAGTAAAAAACAATGAAATTATAAAATAAATATCGAATAACTCTTATACGGAATATTCGAATGAAAACGAAATAATGAACATATAACACGGGTGAGAGACAGTGTTCATTGGAATTATAAAAAACATAAACTTGCCACATAGACACAAAGCGTTGCACGTGGCACGAACAAAACAGGATGGGCGTGAGAACAAATCAGAGACAAACGATTATAACGCCGAATATAATAACTGCTACAAAATTAGACGGTGAGAAAATTCAATAATAATTTGGCCATTCGTTGATCGGTCGGAACACCAACGGAGTCTTATGTAGCAGAAAAATATCACAAAAAATACTAAAACTACACCATAGACTTTTCCATGAACACGTCTCCTCGCCAGTGTGCGCACACTCATGTGACGAGCCAATACTCCGCTTCAAGTATGTGTTCCGTGAGACAAACTTAGTCTTTGCGGAATAATTTGACTGAGTTTTGGTTCATTCATTCTCGTCGGTGAATTCGCTCTGGAAGCGAAGTCACCGATCCAACCTTTCCTTTTTTTTATATAAACTTAATTTCATTACACGATTGTTCGTCTCTACAGATAGTAGATTCACGCATTCTTCGCACGAGCATATGGTAAGAAGTTTTAATATTTAACAATTTGATTCAGTGTATTGCCTAACACTTTTACCTCACTATTTTTACAGTAATTTCTATAAAAATAATTATTTTAGATAAACCTAAACGATTCTCGAGCTCACACCCCACGATTTACTTCGTGCTCTACATAAACATATCCCATTCATTCCTACCTATACCCAGTCATTCTCTCCGTCATTCTCTCCGTCATTATCTCCGTAATAATTCCATGCAAAATAATTACTCACCACTAATTAAATAACTATTTTACTATTATATTTTTTGAATTATTACATTTGATAAGCGTTTAACATGAACTGCACAAATAAAACAAAAACGAAAATCAGTTAACTCTAGACTGTACCTCTTAATGCTTCTCTTAAAATTTAATGTATCCTTTACGAATAAGATTTTAATATATAAATCGATAATTCATTTAGTATGGCTATACGGAATCCATCTATGGGGATATGCTGAGCTGTCCAACTCCAAAACCATAAAATCTTTCCAGTAAATATAATTACGCATAATGATCTCTGCTCCTTGATATGTCTCAAACAAAAACTTACAAAAATACTTAAACTTACCAAACCTCCAAACCTCTAAAGACCTAACCAAGGTCCACTACATCAAATTCTTTTATAAATTACAAACTCATACCAATCCACTAATAAAACAAATTTTCACTGCTACACCCATCCCTAAAAGACTAAAAAGACTATGGCCTAACAACGTATTAAAATTGTATAGTAAAAAAACAATAACAAAATAATAATAATAATATCAAATGTAAATAGTTAATCTAGTCAGGTGGCAGTGTTGGAAGGTTAGGCTAACCTTCCTATCGACGTTAATGTAATTAATACTAGCCATTGAATCCAATGGTCATAAGGCATACTTATTATACATATTATGTATAGATTAAAACTATTTCATTTTTAAATAAAACTAAAAAAAAGAAAAAAAGGTGTATGTAGTATGATATTAACCAGTAGTTACTGGTAGTCTTTAATTTATTATGTAATAAGCATTACGACTTAATAATTACTGAAACTAATACTTTTTATTTCAAATATTCTTAACATAATATAATTGCTCCGGAGCTACGGTGTGTCAAAAACGCAATATTGACATAAATAAAACATATACGATTTTTGAAATTATAAATATGTATTAGGTTAAAATTAAGTTATATCATTATGGAAAAAACGTTATTTATATAACAGCTATGCTTTTGGAAATAATATATTATACATTTCTGTAAATAACTTATAAATATGTGTGTGTGTGTGTGTGTGAAATGAAATAAATGATAAAGTATTGATATATTACATAAATATAACCAGTGATAACACTGACTATTTCATGAATTATTTAACATGCCAACTTATCAAACTGGTATCTTTTCTACTGATGTGATGCAATTTTCCGTTTGTATACTTTTTAGTGGCTTATATAAAACGTTCGTACACGGAAAGTCATAATTTTCGTTTATTTGTGCCAATGCAAACATATTTCGAATGGTTTTTTATACAATTTTGCACTAACTATTTGAATTGATTTTTAAAAACATTGCATATTATATTTTCACAGTTGTCAGTATTTTAAAGAAATGTGATGTTTGTTTAATACGTAATTAAACCAACTGAAAAAATACTAATTAATAAAATTTTCATTAGTTATCTATGACCATATAGAAAAATTTTGAAATTTTGCATTTTTACAGTGTTCAGTACAATATAAGACTAAGACTGCAATTATAACGCGATAATACGAATTAGATTTTAATTTTTTACCAAAGCAAAATGTACATAATTAATAATTTAATTTTTATTACTTTCGCAATATCAATTTCTGTCGAAAACGTTGATGTGGGTAAGTTTACTATACATGTATTAAAAGTAGTGTAGAATATTTGAAAAATAAATCTATACAAAAAAAATGTTTAATTTATTCACCTACAAAAATTAATATACAGTACATTAAAACTCTATTTACGTTCCATTACGCAATACAATATTACTAAAAGAACATTTATATTCATTAGATAAACAATGGAAACAAAGTATTTAATTATTGTTACTTAATTATTAAATAATCTGTATTGAAATAAAATGTGTATATTATGTGTTACTATTTTAGTGGTTCTTTCTAGTGTCCTAAAATAGATCTTACTGATCGACCTTATTTGACTCTTTTTCATAAAATATAAAAAACTCCTATCCAGACTTGGAGAAAATATTTTTTAAAAGTATTTGGGATACTTACTCCAAATACTTTGAAAAAAGTATTCAAAATTTGTATTCGAATACTTTATGACAAAAGTATTCGCTATGTATTCTGAATACTTTACAAAGAAGTATTTCAAATAATTTTAGAATACTTTTTTTTTACTAGTTTTCAGTAATACGAATATCAAATATTATAATTATATTATTATTTAATGGAATTAACACAATAACCAAGAAGTAAATTAATATTACCAATTAATTATAAAACATAATGCAGTTATAATAACACAATGAAAACAAATATACTTTATTATTTGAATAAGCCTGGGCTAAAACACCAAATATAGCAAGATTATTGATAAAATAATTAATGATGTTTTAAATACTTACTGCTGCTATTTGCTACTTATATTTTTTTTTTAAATTATTTTTTTTTAGATTAATGTTATACATTATTATTTTTTGTAAAACATAATAGAAGCATTTTATACTTTCAATGACTTATAGATTATTATATTCAACTTACATTCTCAATACTCAAACAATTATTGTCTTATAATATTAATTAATATTATAAAAAAATAATTATAATATATTAATAAACATAATAGATACTTTAAAACTGTTCTTTTCATCATAAACAAACAGATATTAAAATTAATATTAATTTAACAAAAATAATATGGAATATGATGTAGGTACTATTTAAAATATGTTTGAGCTGTAAAAAGTATTCGGAATACTGAATTCAGAATACTTTTAAAAAGTATTTAAAATACTTTCAAAAAAATTATTTAAAAAGTATTCTAAATTCAGTATTCCGAATACTGTATTTCGAATACTGCCCAAGTCTGCTCCTATCCATAAATTTTAATTTTTTTTAAGTAGTTTTATGAAATTGTTTTTTTAGTACTGTTGTCCAAATGTGTAATTTCTAGGGATGATTGAATTTATATAACATTAAATACAGTTTTTTTTAATTACATTAACATTATATCAGAAATGTTTCAAGTTATTTTCTTGTATGACCTTGTAAACTAACATTGCATATATTAGAAAAGTTGCGCATTGTATACCGAACAAACATAATATGCGTTTCTATGTAATCAATTTACGTGTTATGGACGTCATTAATGATAAACAAAATTACAAAATATTTGCGGAGTGGCTTTAATATTCTTCCCAAGGAAATAAGATTTTACCAGGCCACTTATAATATTTTAGGCCGCTAATTTTTAACTGATTAAATACTAAAAAGATACTAATACTAGATAATAATACTAAATACTTATACTTGATAAATACCAAATTTTATGCTATTTCCTTTATGTTCAATTAGATAGTATAATACCTACCAAAAATTATTATAAATATTTAATTTTTAATGTAATACCCATGATACAATGTACTCTAATTATCAGATATATCAAAATTGTATTACAGTTTTTTTGTTATAGTTCGGGTTACCGAATAAGGTCAAAAAATTTAAGAAAATTAAATGTTGTATGAAAAAAAATATTTAATACTATGACAAAACAAAATGTGCAAAAAAAACAATTAACTGATGAAATGAATGAAAAAAAACATTGATAGTAAAGGAAAAAACAAAACAATGAAAGTGACTGCTGGAGGGGGGGTTGAAAGAAAGATTGTTTTGACAAGTCTTCTGAATGTGGTCACACACTACTTCGTAGCAGAGATTGCACATACAGATCGATCCGACTTCACTCCCCCACCACCTGTACCATCATTGGTTAAGGTAGCATGTTGTCGAAAAGCATAAAAACAAGATGTTATTTATATCATGCTTTAAAGAAAAATTACATTTATTAGAATTTTATCTCTATACGACAATAATATCATTTTTAACAATTGGTTATTTGTTAACACGTCCACAGTATTTTATGTTTATATATGAAGTGGACTAGTTTATCACGTAACAGTTATACTGATATGTTTTTCTGTGGTAATAAATTGGTATAATCCATATTATAATAATGTGAATTAAAAAGATAAGATTTTTCGGCTACTCCATTGACGGATCCGATTTATTTAAAATTTAATTTGACACTAAACCAGTTATCCCATTTTACTATTATAGAGGCCATGACACCGGTATTATCCTGGTTGCCCTGTGAGCCACTCCGCTCCTAACCATTGGCGTACCTGTGAAATATTCTTGGGGGGGGGGGGGGCAAAATATTAAATACCTTATTTTAAAATTATTAAAATGTAAAAGTTTAATAACATTATTCTATATATTAAATTAAACTATTATACTAAAATAATTAATTACCTATAATACAAAATCTAAGTTTCTTTTTTTAGTACCAGCAAACATATTAATAACTTCATCAACTTGAATGACTCTATGCCTATGAATATTAAGTAACGCTAACCCAACTAAGCGTAATTAACAAATATTAATATATTATTACTTTCATATTTTATTCTGTTCCATTTTTCTTTCCACAGTTCAATTTCAGATTTCAATTGTGACTCTTCTAATGATTCTAATATATCATGATTAACCGCATATTGTGTAATTATAGTTTCTACCAGTTTATCAATCATCTTGTCATCTATGCTTATGATATATTTTGGAATGAGTTGAATTAATATTATAATTTTGTTTTTTTTTACTTAAAAATCTTGATCTTAAATCATCTAATACATTATCTAGTAATGGAATAAAAGCTGATATCCTATAATATTCTTCTGTACTATTAGATTGATGATTAGAGCGTTGAGTTTGATGTTTAGATAGTCTTGGAGTTTTTATTTCTATATCAAGATCTTTCATCAATGAACTGCTTTCTGCAAATAATTTCTTAAAAACTATTTCACACTGTGTACGTTTATTTTCTAAAATATTAATGACATCTTGAATACAATCAAATGCAACTAAAACATCATCATCAGTTCCTTGAAGTATTTTACTTATAGGAACTGTAACACTAAGTATGTTGGATAATATTTCAATTGAAATAATAAATTCACAGGTACACATAGCTGTTAATAGTGTTTTGACTTTAGAGGAAGAATCTTGTTCATTCCATTCAGAAATATTGGTCAAAGCTTCAATAATTTGGGGTATTGAAGATTTAAAATGTATTACACTATCATGGCGTTCTGTCCATCTTGTTTCGCAAAGACTTTTTAAATAAGGTTTGCCATTTAAAACAGTTTTTAGAACAAAGTTTCTTTTGGATGAAACATTAAAAAATGAAATTATCTCTTTTAAAAGGCCAACACTATTTCTTATACTTTGGACGGTCGAAGATTTAGAAATTGATAAATTTAAGGCATGATTAGCATAAGGACAATGAATAAAATTTTTAGCAATTGACTGAATTATTTTAACAGCTCCCCGCATAGATGACACCATAACAGAACATCCATCAGTACCTACTCCAACACAGTAGGCCGGGTTTAAAGAAAAATCTTTCATTATTTTTACAACAATATTGCCCAAAATTTTACATGTTAATTTAGGTTCATAGTTGGTATTTATAGTAGTACAATCTTGAATGTTATTTTTATCGGAATCTAATATTATATTTTTACCGTACACATATGCATGACAGTCAATAAATGAAATAAAATTTTTTTGAACAATGCCATTATAAACATATCGCAATATAAGACACATCTGAGAGACATATCGTATATCAGTAGTTTCATCAAACAATACACTAAAATATTTTGATTCTTCCACCTCTTTTAAAATTTGTTGTGTTATAATTTGTTTACAACATTCAATTAATTCATTTCGAACTCTAGGGCTAATATATGTGGACTTTGAATGCGTTGTTGCTAAATGTTTTTGTAATATAGAATCTCCACCTAGTATTCTATATTTGAGAAGTTCACGAAAATTGTCTGAATTAACAACAGAATCATTGCTATCTAAAACATTTTCTTGTTCTCGATGCCCTCTAAATGGAATATTTTGACGGCCGAGAAATAAAATTGACTCTATAATTGGTTTCAATCTTTTTCGGTTTTCAATTACTTAACACTGCCTTTCATTATTTATCAAATTAATTACATCTCTTTGAGGATCATTAAGACTTCTCAAAAAATCATCCGCTATTTGAATAGCAGTTATATGATATTTATTTCTGTTATGTACTTCCAAGTCTCCATCTTTACCAGTTAGGTTTGAAAATTTAGTAACAGGTTCAATAATAAATTTTTTTAAAGTTGTCATGTTGTGCCTACCTCCTTTAGTACTAAATATAACACAATATTTACAAAATAAACCAAATTTGACATAATAATAAATTAGCAATTTGTATTGTTCAAAATAATTTTTTCTTAGTGACCTTTTAATACTTTTACCATTTTTAATATTTAATGTAAATGGATATATAAAATCATTAGGTGGTATATTATCCAAATTAATTATTTTAGCTTTAATGTGATCAGACAATGTTTGATCTGATATCCTTAAAAAGTTCCCTATGTCTATACTGTATGTATCATTGGAAACTGGAATATTAAATGTAGTTTTACTCACATTAGTTGTTGACTCATCAATTAGTGACAATGCTGATGATTCTATTACATTATTATTTGAATTTGAAGTTTGTGAATGGTTATCATTTATAAAATCAGATGAATCAGATATATGTACTTTATTAGCACGGAGTTCAGTATTGTCATTACAAGAAACAGTTCCACATTTTTTATGTATCCACTGAGTTATTGATTTCTGAATTACTGGTTTTGAAATTTTCACTAACTATTAGATTTAAAATTTACAAATTAAAAAAGTAAAACTACAGGCGTAAGGCAAAAACAAACAAAAAATACGTACAAGCAATAGAAAAACAACGCACAAATATATTATTTCTTTAAATAAAATAAATAATATAATGAAAGAGTACAACACTTCTAATGATTATTAAACGCCGGTCATATATAAAAATAAAACGTTAGAGGAAAAACCAAAGACGGGTGCGACGGTACGCGTAACTATCCACCAACCGAAGCTAAATCGCACACCACTTAGCGCTGTCCAGTGTTAACAATACAACAAAACAAACATTTATAACACAAGTGACAGAAATAATATAGATAGAGCTTTCTCACGTCTGACCGCTGGAACTACGTCCATGCTCTGTTTAAGAGCATGGGTATAATGTCTATGGTGAAAATAGATATCAATTTTAACTTTTAAACGATAAAGATAGATAACATCAACTATCACCTGTCTTATATAAAGTTTACAAACGTGGAAAAAATAGTTATTGATAAAGTTCTAATGTGATTATAATCATTACTTTTAATATTAATTTGGTCAAATTATGATATTTATAGATTAATAAGTCATATCAAAATTCTATAACGGAATATCCACACGCTTGTATTGTAGAAAACATATAATCAAAAATAAATATGCATTAAGCAAACGAATAAAGAACTTCTCGGGGGGGGGGGGGGGTGGCAAATGCCCTTGTTGCTCCCCCCCTAAAGTACGCCACTGCTCCTAACTATGTATTTACCTAATACTTATTTACGACAAAATAGAATTTCGTTATTCAGTGCATTAGTTAATCGGTCACTGAAAATCGTCACACCTTCAGGTCTTGACGACAGATTTGAGTATATTACATTTATACAAATATTAAATAATTTTTTTCTTTCTTTTTTTAGAATGTAAATGTAAGCTAATTATTTACATAAATATTAGTAAATAATTTTAATATATAAATATTAAATATTAAAGTATAATGGCGTTAATACATAAATAATCCACATTTTGAAGAATATCATAGTATTTCTACATTTTAATTAAAATTAGAAATATATATAAATTGTATTTTAACTATTAACTAGTGCTTATGCAGAAAAGACATTCCATCATTATATAAGTTACTATATTTTATTGAGGAACTAATGATATTAGTACATTAAAAAAAAATCATATTTTAAAATAAAGAAATTTATATTTTTAATAAATGTTTTTTGTACATAAATTATAAATATCCTCCTGGCGCCTAAGTATTTTTTATGTTTCTCAGTCATTAAAATGAACAAATTGTTCTACTCCCTAAAATGACTAACTTGTAACATTTGTAATCGTATGTGCCTGATGTTAATTCAAATGGACTTTTACTTTTAGATATTGTTTTATTTTTCATATTTTATTGTTAAACTTATTTGTAGTTAACTTGTGTTAATAACGTATGTATTTATAAGGTTTTTTTAAATTTTAAGTTATTTTATAATCATTGACAAAATCATTACATATTTATTTAACTTATATATATATTTATAAATATATATACTAATTTTCCACTTTAAAAAATTATATTTTTATATTTATATTAATTTTTTTAGATAATGAAGTGTTATTTTTAGCTTATATACACATTAATGTGTATTGTTGTCAAATTTGAGAATAATAAATTGTTTAAATAGTTTTCATATGATTGTAAATACGTGCGTAAGTTGGCACAACGACTTTACGCTAACAACGTATTATTCATACGTATTATACGTGCTATATTATACACTATTATTTATTTCATATTTATACATAAACATATACATTTTGTGTCTAAATATAAAATGTAAAATTCTTGGATAAAATAATATTAGGAGATGGAAATTCATTGGATTATAATACTATAATCTATAATTCTATATGTTAATGTTTTAATTATATTATTCAAATATATTATTAATAATTCTACTAATAAAAAAATAAAATTTAAAGCAATGAATGTAAAAATAATAATAAATATTCACCTTAATTAAAATAAATCAAATTATTTAAATTATAATACAATTGTCCATATTGAGTATATAAATATAAACTATTATAAAATATTAAAACTATTAACAAAAAATATATAAATAATCTAATCAAATCATTAAAATATTATAAAATCCGTAAAGATTTTTAGAATAGAAACTCGTGACTTTTTTAGTGCATTCTATACTCTACGGTGTAAATGTGAACAATAAACGATGTGCGAAGGTCGAGGAAATGCGTCATGTGGTAGGTGCAATATAATATTAGCAAAAAGTTATTTTTTGTTTTTATTCTATTGCCTATTCCTATCGGTGTTTGATAATCGAAGAAGAAAACATTGTACATTTGTACATAAATTAAATTTTCGAATCTATTCTGTCACGCATGCACTGTTATTATTATTATTATTATTATTATTATTATTATTAAATTTCAGAACTAAAATATTTGACTGTAAGTGAAATGAAATAAAAATTATTTCATGACATATCATCTTATTATATAATAGCACAAACAGCAATGATTAAACAACTACTAGCTTATTATTATTATACAAAAAAAGCATAAAAGTGGTGTTGGGTATTGTTTGGCGTAAAACAATATTTCGCGCGCGCGGACACCAAAGACTTCGTAAGAAAAAATTGATTGTGTGTATTTACAATTACGAAAATATAAAAGCTAACAACAATTTGTGTCTCAATTAATACGTATATAAATATATTGTAGATTTTCACAAATAGTATTAATTGAAATATAATATAATTAATTTAAAGAAAATACAATAAAAATAATAATAAAAATTAGCGCTTTTGGCTCAACAAAATAATACAAAAATATAAAAATAATAATAGCAAAATGATTAAATAATTGATGGAAACTGTCCTTAATATGAATATAATAAATAACATAAATATAATGTACAAAGAATATAACAAAAATATATTATATACTTGGCACTTACTGATAAATTTACAACGGTAAGCCACAAGAATAGGTGATTCGAAATCAAAAAAAAAAAGTTATACAATACCTAAAACAATGACTATTAGAGCCTAAACATTCGCAATCTTAACTATTCGAGTCAAAATGCAATTTAAATAAATCTCGCTTAGCGATAACGAAGCGGACGAAACACCTTATACGTACACAAAAAACGGCGGGTTTGCAAGATAGTAAACGAACGAACAAAAAACAAACTTACAAAGAAAACGAAAACGGTATAATTATAATGAGTTCACGACGACGACTATATAAAAAGAAAGACAATAATTAAACGCGTTGGTGATTCGCACACAGCGACGAGTAAAAAATATATAGTAATACACGAATTTCGATCGATGACGATTTGCGTACATTGAAGACACATACGACTCAACACACGGACGGCGGCGCACTCGTAGAAAATTCGCGAAAGCGTATTATCGACATATCGGAATAATAATGATGTCGATAATATTTTAATTGTTTTTATTGCCAATTAAATTGGCGATATCTTGCGCGCCAACAGGTATCGTCAATAATATTTAATAATAATCAGCAATTCGAAAATTATCTATCTGAACGTTGGATCCATGGTACATACAACCGACTGCTTGACGCGTCATTCCGCCGATAACTCGCGCGCCGAATGCCACAATAATTGCGACGTGCCTGACCGGTGGTCGGAAAAACTATGACAAGTTTTAAATGTTAATTAATTATATGTGCATTATATTATTCGTAGCTATTTTTGTACCTAGTGAATGTGCCGATCCAGTGCTAATTATAAATACAAAATTAAATAAAAAGTGCGAGCATTAAAATTTATTACAAATAAAATATAAATCATATTCCCGCTCAATCGAAAACATGTTCCTTCGGGCCGGATCAGATAGCTAAGTAGATGCGTGATTAACTCCATTAAATAATAATTTACAATAATATCTTAATAAAATAAAATTAAAAAAAAAAAAAAGTTGGAACTAACGACGAAGTTTTGAGTTAAGAGAACCGATTTTTCTTATAATTACTGTTTGTATATGGTATTTCCATTATTGCTTCGATATAGAAAATAAAATTTTCGAGGTATTTATAGTTCACAACTGGTGTGTTTTAATTAAAAGTTATTTTAACTAAGCTCGATCAACCAAATTTTGAAATAAAATGTGAGATTTTCGATTAGACGAGACTTACAACAGTTAAAAATATGAGGGGAAAAGGCAGAAGAAAGTTGGAAAGAATTTCAAGAGGTTCAATTAAAAATCGAAATAGCAAATGAGACAGCAATCACAAGCGAAGAAGCATACCGTTCGGAATACAAAGATATGTATTATTTAGTCGTTAGTGAATAACAAAAAAAATATTGTGAAATTAGGCCCAATAACGATTACTTTAGCGAAGAATTCAATATGGAGCAGAAATCACACCGGTAAATTGGTGTACCATATGGTGGAAGCAGTACAATTAATCAATTGTCTATAGTAAAATTAGTAGCTTTAAATGTACCACAATTTAGCGGCGACTACAACGAATGGTCAACGTTCCATGACATGTTTGTCGCACTCATTCATTCGAATGAAGCACTCACCGATGTTCAACGATTTTTTAATTTAAAATCGGCTTTAGTAGGAGATGCTGGGAAAATAATTCAATGCTTTGAAACCACTTTTAAAAATTATCCAACTGCGTGGCAATGTCTCAACGAAAGAAACAATAATAAACGCATTTTGGTTCAAAACCACGACAGGGCAATCTTTTTCAGTCGATAAAGAATCAGCGTCGAAATTACGAGGTTTTATCGACATTTTAAGTGGCCATATGAAGTCGTTACAATCCGTAGGTAACGATCCCGAGGTTTGGGGACCTTTTTTTTTTTTTTTCACTGTTAAACATAGAACCTGGTGGGAAATGTTTTCACACTACTGCCACCAGGCCCTATATCGTTTATTAATCATAATATAATATATATAACAATAATACAATGAACAGTATACACAGTATTTACAATGACGTGGGGGCCTCTAACCTCCCTATTTAAATTTGGCCGTTCGGCCCACAACATATTAATACTTAGCTAATTGCTCCTTTGGGCTTTTTGTCTGATTCTCTCTTCTTCTCCCTTGTCGTGCAGTACTGCGCCAACCATTTTCTGGAGTAGGTATAGTTTCTCGTCCGCCATCTCCAATATTTCAGCCCTGCCCCTCTGGTTCTCCGGGAGGTCTTCCGGTCTAGAGCCTAGTATTATCTCAGGCACATCCTCTGGCCTCAGGCGACGTCCAATTGCTTGTTCAATGTTCTGCCTGGCGTATCTTCAATGCTCGCACACGAATATTGTGTGCTCTACAGTGTCGTCTATAGCCCCGCATTGAACACAACTCGGGTCCACGGCCAACTTTCTATCGTACAAGTATCGTTGAAATCAACCGTGGCCCGTTAGGTTTGGGGACCTATGTTAATACATATAATTTGCACTAAATTGGATAAAAACACACTTAAAAATGAAAAACTAATCAGTCAAAGCTAATACAATTTTTACAAAAATGATTTTAAGTGTTGGAAGCAATAAAAGATGTTCATAGATTACATGATAAATTCAATAATTAATGGCAAATGTCAAATGGTAAATCTAAGTGGCGTACCGAAAATGAAAATGAAAAGAAAACAGTGATGCACACCACTGCAATAAAAATTAAATATTATTTGTGTGAACAAGGACATGTGGTTTATCAAAATTTAAATTTGTGAAATTTGTTTATTACAACATGCCGAAAATAAATGCAAGTTTAATGGGTACCGTAAATGCGGGAAAACATAATACATTATTACACGAGCAAAACGACCTTAGTCCACGCCCTGAAACGGCAGTAAGTACTTATGCTACTAGAATAGGCCAAAGTCAAATTTAATTATCTACGGCAATCATTCAGATCCAAGACGTGACGAACTAAATGATACCAGCGTGGGCGTTGTTAGACTCTGGGTCCCAAAGAAATTTTATCACCAAGGAATTAGTAGAGAGAATACGCTTACTAAAAAAAGGGTTAATTATAACATAATCGGTGTCTATCAAAAGACAAGTCAATCTCATTTCTCCGTAAGAACAAAAATTAATGGTCAAACTACGTCATATAAAGATGATTTAGGGTTTTTAACACAAAAAATCACGTCCAATTTACCGGTGGAGTCCATAAATACCAATCAAATAATTGTACCAGATTACATTCAATTAGCTGACTCGTCTTACACTCAAAAAAGGTGCGTTAAGTTGGGCTCCCCACACTAAATTTTTAAACTTTTTCTTAACCAAATATTTGCGCACACCTAACGCAACCTAGCGCAACCACTAGCGCAGGCTTGGTTAAGCTAGTACAGCTATTTTAAATCGGGGGGCCAACTTAACGCTAGCCCCCATATTGGAAAATCAATTTTTTTAACGGGATCCCATCAAGAACACCTAGCGCAACCTAGCGCACCCATTTTTACACCTAGCGCAGTCTTGGTTTGGCTAGCACAATCAATCCAAATTTGGGGGGGCAGCCCCCCATACTGGAAAATCAAATTTTTAAATTTTTTTAATTGGATTTCATCAACATAACCTAGAACAGTCATGACCTGGGCCGGATCATAATCATAATCTGAGGGGGGCTATATACTCTTTGTGAGGCCCTTTTACACAAAACAATTTTTTTTTAATTCACATTTAGTAACTTGTATTTAATATTAATTTAAAATATATATTTATGCATTGTAGTATTGTAACAATTGACAAAACATTACTTTATTATTTAGTCAACGACCATAAAATAATTAAGTTGGTACATCATTCTAATTATAATATTAATTTATAATTAAGTCAATGTTTACAATTTTTTTAGGATTATATTTCCCACCTAACCTAGTACAGTTATGGTTTTAGGTCAACATAATCAATCCAAAATTTAAATACTCACAACATTATGCGTAATTACGCATTGATAGGTGCGAATTATTAGTTATAAATTAATATTTTTATTATTATTATTATTATTATTATTAGCTATAAGTTTATCGGATACATTATATAAAAATAGTATAATATTCATTATCTTAGTTAGGACCGGTATTTCGTGTCATTATCTACACTCGGTTTCAGTCGTTTTGCGAATGCCGATTTGTACTCCGCGCCGTCTCATTCTTCAATTATAAAATAAATTCAACAATAAAACAATTATAATATAAAAAATTTAAATATACCACATTATAATATTAAAAACTGTAATATGAATAATATATATATTTTGTACTTGCATAACTCTGCATAAATGTTCAAGACAATATGATCAGTATCTTCGTATCAATTGATTCATTAAATATTACCAGCAGTTTTTTAGGTAAACTAAAATATTAGTGACTACTTATTTATTGTTAAAAAGGTACCTATCGAGTGTTATGTTTTATGTTATAATATGTGATTTTCAATTCACCTTATTTTAGAAAATTCGATATGAAGCAATAATTATTGTGAATAATCGATTATGGGATGACAAATAACTTATAAACTTCAAAATACGATTTTATTAAATCAATTTTTACTATACAAAATACTGAATTGCCGAATGTTAGTTATTATTTATTAACCACATATAATATATGAATATAATAAGTAAATAAAATTAAAGTTATACAAAATATAAAAAAATGATACTAATTAATATAATTAATAATTATTATTATTTAACAACTAAAACATAAGTAAATTATAATAAAAGTATTTTATAAATTGAAATTATATATATATATACATATCTATATAATTATTATTTCTATTATTTGTATATATTATTTTATAAATTATTATTTAAGTCTGTAATAATAAATTTGTATTATTCTTTAGAATATATCACAGCACACAAATCCACCATTTTGTTAGCAGTGGATAGACTTTTACTGTCCTCGAGGTCGTTGTAAGACTCTTATTTGCCGTTATGACATCTACAAAATGCTACAAAGTGTCCGGTTATACTTCCACTATTTATGTATGCTACAGCTCTTCTTAATAAATATATAATTTTAATTTTAGTTTATTAGGAATATCAATTAAATTGCATGAAATTATAGTTGTTTTGTTATTTGGTACTAGAAACTCGACAAAAATTAATTCACCTAAAGTCAATTTTTTGCGTATCCGACAAACACAATCTACTCGTATTATCATTACGATACCTACATTTTATTTGTGATGTCTTACATATTTTTTGTAGTAAACTTTCTTCTATATCCTTAATAGAGTTTAATTCTACTTCAACATAAAAATAAATTATTTTCCTGAAGCTTATGTGCATGATCAATACATGAAATTTTAATATAATAATTTATATTGCAACAGATAGTTAAAGTCATGGGCGCCCATTGAGGGGTCAAGGGGGGGTAAAGTCAAGTCAAGGTCAAGTCAAGAGTAAAATTTTAGAAAAATCAATAGAAAATAAAAGAAAAGAATGGATAAACGAAGAAATCTTATAAATGATTAATAAAAGGAGGAGATATACAAATGCTACAGACCAAAGAGGGGTGGAAAAAAACAGGAAATTAAAAAATGCAATAAATAAAGGATGCAAAAAAAGCAAGGAAATATTCTTGAATAACATTTGCTATGATACTAATGAAGCGTTAAAATTGAGATTAATGGATAAGGTGTATGGGATGGTTAGAAGATTTTTTAAGTTAAGAAAAGTTAAAACTGCAAGTATTAAAGAAGAAAATGGCAATATTATATATGAAGAAGCAGAAATAGCAAAATATTGGAAAGAGTACTTGGAACAACTGTATCGTGAAGAAGATGTAACAATAGACGCAGAGATAGAAGAGGAAAATTAGAGTGATACGACAGAAATAGACCAAAGTATAATGAGAGAAGAGTTTGATAAGGCATTATTAAAGTTGAAGAACAAAAAAGCAACCAGATTTGATGAAATTCCGGCGGAACTTATAAAATATTGTGGAGAGAGTTATTATATTTAAAATTTTGAAAAGAGTTGGGGTTACAATAAGAATAGAAGGATAATAAAAAGCTTGTATGAACAAGAAATAGGAGTAGTGCGATATGGGAATAGCCAAGAAGAAGCAAAAATTAGGAAAGGAGTGAGGCAGGGGTTCACACAGTCTCCATTCCTTTTTAACCTATTTATACAAGAAGCGATAAATAAAATAAGAGAAGAAATTTGAGTAGGAATAAGAATAAATGAAGAAAGAATAGATATTCAAAGATTTGCAGATGACATAGTGGTAATAACAGACAATTAAAAAGATCTATAGAATATATTAGAAATAATAAACTTAACAATGAAAAATGAATACAATATGAAAATAAACAAAACAAAAACTAAAATCCTTGTTTGTAACAGGAACAAAGGAACCCAAACTCAAATTATACTAGATGGCGACACACTAGATCATGTAAATGAATTCAAATACTTGGGAAGTAAGGTAACTGAGGACGACCACAGTACCAGAGACATCATAAGCAGAATAAACCAGGCTAAATGTGCATTTCAGAGTATGAAAAATATGTTTATATCTAGAAATATTGACATAAAAGTGAGGAAAACTCTATTTAAGGCTTATGTTTGGAGCGCAGCACTGTATGAAAGGGAGACATGGACCATAGGTAAAACAGAAGAAAAAATACTCCTAGCGTTCGAGACGTGGTGTTACAGAAGGCTACTTAGAATAAGCTGGACAGAATATATATCAAACGAAGAAGTTTATTGAAAAGCAGGAGAAACAAGAAGCTTTCTGGAGACCTTAAAAATAAGAAGAGAAAAGTAAATTGGACACATACTGCGCCATAATATCCTACTCAGCAGGATGGCAGAAGGTTCCATTGAGGATAATGACAGCAGAGGACGACATTACATTAGTCAAATAGTCAGAGATATGGACTGCAGATTTTATTGTGAATTAAAATGAAAAGCGGAGAAGAGTGGAGAATTGCTGCCAACCAGCCTTTGGGCTGTTAACAAAAAAAAAAAAAAAAATATCTATTTTGAAGTTATAATATCGTATCATATAAATTTAAGAAAAATATGGCCTGGCTGTATGGGGAGTATATACAAATGCCCAATGAAATGGACATCAGGCGACTATAACTACAAAATGTATAATGATAGTAGGCGTTTTAGGGAGTAAAACAAAATGTCCATTTAAATAAACATTAGGCGCCAGAAAAAAATATATATACATATAACTATAAATATTGACAATTTAAAAACTAATAATCTACATTTAAACTATTTAATGTATATTAGTTATAAGTAATTTACAGATGTAATTAGCTGTAATCAACATTTAGGATTTAATTCCAAAATGGTTATTTTATTTGATTGAGAAATATAATAAATTTATTTATGTACTAATTTATGAACTATGTTCATATGCTACGTCTTTAAATTTAGTTTGAATTTCTTATATGAAAATTATTATTACAATTTCATCGCTAGATATTTATTTCGAATAACTTATTTACTCCTAGATTTATGTCTACATTACACAGCTTCAGTGCATTAAAGGAACTCTTTGGTTTAATTTCCAAATTTTTAAGTTTCCTTTGCCACAATTGGAACTCTTCTATTATTACCATTTAAATCTTCGCCGTAAATTTTAACTAATTTTTTTTTTATTCTTGTGGAATTTTCATTGAAAAGACAGCAAAAATTCGCAAGTTTCAAAATGATTTAGAAATATAGATTTTAATTGACTAATGAAAGAGTCTAAGAATGTAATAAAGATCGATATGCGAAAATATTCTACGGGATTATTAGTTTGTACATATATTCTATGGGCTTGTCTTTTAGTAATTCTTGGAATACTCATTAACACATTGAATAAGTCAGCAATTGTTTTAGCAACTAAAAAAATTCTTCAAAATTTTTCTAATCGCGTTTTCTATGATCTTCGAACTCGGTCAAAGTACTTTGAGCCAAATCCATTTTTTGTGATTTTTTTGTGACTGCCAAAAAAAACCCGCATGAATCCAATCTAGATTGGACAAGATCTAAAACGCTTTAGATCTTAAACACTGGGGCCCAGCCCGTATGAAAGACCCATAGTTCCATTCATTCACTTCGACCAGTGACCTGGCATAGGCACACCACCCCCCCCCCCCCCCACGGTGTTAGTAAACCGACAGCTTGAGGTATTCACCTTTGTCAATCACCTGTCGATCCTCCGGCGATGCTGTGCCCTGGAGGTATTTATATTCTTGGTTACCTCCCCCCAGCTAGGCGATGACATGTCCCGCAGACGATTCGCCCGGCAACGGGACCGAAATTGCCCACGGGAGACCTTTTCATAACTGTCTCCAACGACGATGACGTCTCGTTATCCTCCACCTACTGTCGCTATCAGTTGCGTGAGCTCGCACATTTCTCGAATATAACCGACAAGCCGGAGGAACCCAATTGAAGTTCTGGTGTTCTGTTATGTTAAGCACGATCTCTACTAAATCAATTTTATTAGATCAATTCATTTCATACAATACATATGTGCAGAAGCATAAATAATAATATAATATAATAGTATATAATAGCATGTGTCCATATTATCTAAGAAGAATATGTCAAATATGTAATTACCATTATATGAAATAATAATAAATAATAAATTAATTTTTATGAAGTTAAATGTATAATATTACTATTAAAATTTAATATTAAATATAATTGTTATGTAGATCAACTTATTGTTATAGGACGATTTCATAGTATGTGATACAAATCTTTTGTATTTTGAATTTTTACATATTTATGTTAACTTCGAAAGAAAATAACACTGCATTTTTATATTTGAATCGACTAATAAAATTATAAAGAATAATGGATTTTTAAATTTTAAGTTTTATACATTTAATCAGTTTCTTATTTAGGTCAATCGTTTTGACAAACGCAATTTTTTTGTGGTATAAATTAGTATATATATGTTTCTAAATTCTTGTATTTTTTCTTTATACGAGTATAGTAGAACAGACCAAAACTGAAGCGTTCATGTTTGCATATGACAAATTAAGTGAATATCAAATAAACAAAATACATTTTTTCATTATTTCCATTATTTCCATTTTATTCATTATTTTAAAATTATATCTAAATACATCTTGTCATAAATATATTGAATTGACTAAAATAACTGTATTATTATTATTATTATTATTATTATTAATTTAGTAATTAATTTTTTATATTCTCCTATATCAGCGATCCCTGTATTATTAATTATTCTAACATAATCTCACCAAAATATTTGTCTATATATTTTTACTTTCATTTTTATTTATTAGTTTTGCCTAAAAACGCAAGTGGTTTGGATGGTTTTAGAGGTTATTTTATATATTTTGAATACGTAATATATGATATTGTAATATGTTATTTATTCTTCAAATTAGGATTAAATATTATGTTTCGCATAATTATTTCTTATTTTTCTCTCCCAACTCTATCTCAGCTATTTAAAGTTGACCACCTGTGTTTTAAACCTCTACTTGACACGATCTTCCACATTCTCTATGTACACACCCGGAATCATAAGATCACACCTAATCGCGTCCAACTACTTCTTCTCCGATCTTCCTTTTCTGTTTTTTCCTTAAACGTTCATTTCCATAACCGTTTTTACAGCTTCTGAAATTTCTCTCCTCAAAACAAAATTTCTCTCCACTTGATCAAACCATACTTAATCCTATATTTCACTTTTTCGCCAAAACCGCCGTTCTTTTGTACAAAGTACGCTAAATACTTAAAACATTTAACCTTACCTCGTCCCCATCTATTGTCATAACATTCCTCGTTTCATTAATTTGTTCTTTTTCATTAAAGTCATTCTCTATATATTCTATCTTACTTTTACTAATCATTAATTACTTTCCTTTAAGAGCTTATCTCCAAACATTAAGAAAATGATTAACTTCTTCCCAATTTTCTTCTACCAAACTATATCATCAGAAAAGAATCATGGTAGGTCTCCTTTTATCTCTTTTGTAACTTAATCTATTACTACAGAAAACAGGTAAGGGCTTAAAGCAAATCTTTGGTCCACACCTACTTCTATCCTAAATTCCTGTCTTTTCACACATACCTTTGACACTGGAACATGATATTTCATACATATCCTCTACTGCATTAATATACTTACCTATATACTATTCTAATATATATAAATCTATAAACTCCATACAAAGATTTGTTTTCTTCTCCATCTATTTTTCTACAAGCTGTCTCGCACAAAATGACGGTTCCAACATTAACTTTCCAGGTATACAACCAAACTAGTTTTTAGTTACTGATGTCTCACTTCTTCTTCCCTTATCCATAATATTTTTCTAAATCTTCATAGTATGACCCACAAGCTTTATGCCTTTATAATCTACACATTCTTGTATATCTCATTTTCCTTGAAATATAGGTACTACAACCTTCTCTTTCAGCTCTATTAGCATTTTACCCTCTACTAGTAATATATTAAAAAATTCTTTCAACCACCTTATGCATACATCCCCTAACATCTTCCACACTTCCACTGGTACTTCATCTAGTATTTCCGCTTTCTTTTCTTCGCTTTCACGGTCTCCCTATCTCCTTCTAACTAATCAAATATATTAAACCACCGTTTCACAAAATAACCTCTACAGTCTCTCTTGAATATTTTTCTTTCAGCAATTTCTCAAAATACTCATTCCATCTTTTTTCACCTCCTTATCATTCGTTAGCACCTTATTATTATCATTTCTTATACACCATACTATTGGAAATCCTTAGATCGTTATTCTCCTACCTTAGTTAATCTATACATTTATGTATTAAATTTATATTTTTAACTTAACATACAATTCATCACACCTCTTATATATCGCTCTGCCTTCTTTGCTTCCTTACTCAACCTTTGGTATTCTACCCAATCTTCTCGCCTTTCGCTTTATTGCCATATCTTAAATTGCTTTTCCCCACTATCATTTCTTAAACTTCTTCATCTCACCACCACTTTTTTTTCTGGCATACTACTCCTACTTTCACCGACAATTTTCTTTGCAATATTCCTTACATAAGTAAATATTCTATTCCACACATCATTTATACTTCTCTCAATATTCCACACCACCCTACCTTTCATCGTCTTTAAAAAATCCTTTGCTTTGTGCCCTATTAATTTCCACAATCGAATCCTAGACTTCCTTCTTATTTTTTTTTAGTTTTGTACACCTTTTTCCCACTGTACCACAACTCCATTACTATTAATCTATGTTGTGTTATTACATCCTTGCCAAGGATTACATTGCAATTCTTTACTCACTTTACACTCTCTCTCTTTCACATATGGTAATAAATTTGTGATCTATTACCCCCATTCTTATATGTTATATATTGTTTCCCCTTCTTCCTAAAATAGGTATTTATAACTGCAAGATCATACGATAATGCTAAATCTAAAACTCTTTCTACAACTACATCTCCCCCCCCCCAAACCATACCCTCCATATATTTTCTCATATCCTCTCCTCTCACCACCGACATGTCCATCCATATTTCCATTAATGGCCACATCCTTATTACCTGTTACTACTTGCATCACCTCATTCATCTTTCATCAAAACACTTTCTTGTTTTTTTCTTCACATCCTACTTGTGGAGCATAGGCTTTTACTACATTCAAGCCATTTTCTTAAAATTAATTCCACCACTATTACTCTATCCCTTTTTTTTCTACGTCTAATACTTTACTTTTCATCTCCTCGTTTATTATTACTCCTATACCATTTCTTGTAATAGTATTACTGAAAATGTTATTTGCTTTCCCCCTTTCCCACCCTTTCCCTACAATCCTGCAATCAACAAATATTGATTTTCCTTCTCTTCAGTATTTCTTAATTTTTAAATTATTATTTAATTTTCCTTTTTCTTTTGCGTAATTATTTATACAACATAAATTAATAATCATATTAATGCAAATATTTAATGAAAGCTTTAATAATTAGGGATAACTGACTAAATATACACATGTTTTATTTTAGGAATTGTATACGGCTATCAAAAAGAACTTTTAGATAGGTTTCTTACAGGTATGTATCGTTTTTGAAATAAATACAAGTACATTGCGATTCGAAATTGGTTCGTCACTTGTTGTTGAAAACATTCGAAATGCTTCGTGATACTTTAAGCTTTCACGTTAAAAATATTCCCAAATGACGCGCTAGGTTTATACACCAGCAAATCGTCCTGAATATTATTAAGTTCAGTTTGTTTACCGTCATGGTTATCACGATGCATAAAAGCTGTGTTTTTAGTGTACATTTTTATACGTGTGGTATATTATATCGTTTTATTATTCAATCTGTATTTCAAATACATAAGAAAATAATTATCTATAACAACAAATTGAAAAATATGTGTGATATTAACATAAAAATTATTTATTTCTTAATTATAAAAAATAAATAACATAAACAATCAAATTTAAATGAAATTAAACAACTTTTAGCACACAAAAACAATTTACAACACATGTTTCAAGATCCAATTGAGTGGTGTAAAAAAACACAATTGTGTTCGTATTTCCTTTAAAATCAATTTTGATGTTTTGTATATTTGAGATTTGTTATAATCTCATTATTGTCTTCAATATTAACAATACTTATATTTATGATTAAAGCTTTTAAAATGAACCTAATAAATAATGATAAAGCTACACAAACCTGTAAAGGTATGATAATAATTACATCTATGATACGCTTATGAATTATATATGTTCCAATAGTATACAAATTTCCTATATTCCTAACCATTTGAAATTTTAATTACCATAGGAAAACAATACGTTTATATCATAGTTACTCGATCCAATATATAAATATTTTCAAAAAAACAGTATATGCATTTTTACCATGGATTCATATGATGTAAAAATAAATGTAAATTAATAATAATTATAAAACATGAAATATAACATTTTTAACAATTTATATTATATTATATAATTGGTACATTAAATTAAAAATAAATTATTTTATTTAATGGAAGTATAAAAATTAAAATATTTTAAGCTTTTTTATTTATACAATTAAACAATTATATTTAGATTTAATGGCAAACGACCAAATTCCTAGATTTATCGGTAAATATTTTGTGTGTACATTTTGAAGATACAGTATTTAAATGTTTGTTATAGGACAGACAGTTTTAACAAAAAATTATTATACATAATCCATTATAACGTGTGATGTTTTATTGTTATAAATTTACTTACAATCAGTATTAATTTTAATTGTATGTATAATTGACATGAGCTGTAGTCGTATATATTGAATTTTCGTATTTGTATTTAAGAATCACATTCATGTGCTTTGGAAAATTTATTCAAGAAAATGAGTGAGTTAATACGCATAAAATATTAAGATGATAATTGGAGTCATTTAAAATATAATGAGATAAGATTTTGTGTCAATAAAAAGAAAAACTTGAATAAAAGTATCAATTCAAAAACAAAAACGAAAAATTTGTATGAAACTAAAATTCTTATCTCTTGTTGTATGGTAACCACTGATAGTATTAGTCCTTATAACGCAATTTTCATTAACCGATAGCCACCTTCCCTAATTATACGCTCATACGTTCACCGACTGTAAACCGTACCTAAAATAACATTGCAACCGATCGACGGTTTTTTTGTTTTTGTAATTTGGTATCGATTGTTTTTTTTTTACGTTTTTTGTTACCGATTGTTAAGGATAGTTATAATACTTGGAACTTTTAAAAATTGCATTATTTTCAAAATACGCTGTTTTGGTTCATATTCACCACCGTTGCGCCGACATTAAAGCGCCAGTACTGTCATCCGGAAAGCCTTGGTTTTGTATTATTAACCTTTGAGTTTTTATGTATACATGTGAATAGTTTGTTAGTTTATAAGTTAAAAAATTGTTGTTATTAGAAAATCTAAACAGCTAATTCGGTATTTATGTAAACATTTTCAATAGCGAAGGAGTTTTTTCAAACTTATGAATCTCAGCTGTGCTAATTCTTTTCACCCCATTTTATAATAAATATACAGTCCATTACGAAGCAATAACACGTGTACGAAAAAAAATATTTCACTTTTTAATGCATCTAAAATAATAGTTCAAAATATTTTTACTCGTATATTTCATTATATCAATGGTCGTAGCCATTTTTCTCCAAATATTATACACTTATTTCATTCATTGTCCATTTTCGTTAAAAAAAGGTTTACTCCATTATCTTCAACATACTAATTGACAAAAAATAAAATTGTATATCATAGTAGACATTAGGTAAATATGAAATTTATCAGTACTAGCGAAATTCTATCTCTATATATAAAAATGAATTAGTGTCTATCTGTATGTATGTTATCGATGCCTGGCCAAACCGTTGGATAGATTTTGATAGAGTTTTTTCCTACGTACTCAGCGAGGTCCCGGGATGGTTATTGTCTCTTAAAAATTTTTAAAACCCAGTTCCTTAAACGTTTCAAAACCCGGCACCGGTAAACCAGTGGTTCTTCGCAACTACGAGTTGTTTACCTTTCACCGTAACTAAGGATGAGACGTCAGATGGTTACCAAGGGCAAACATCATATGTTTTTTATAAAGTTTCTGGCGAGGATTTTTATTAGTTTGTGATTAGAAAATACAATTTCTCAGTTTTCGTGGGTGATTAGTGATCTTTCGCTTTACAAAACTGTAGGTAGTTTGCATGTAGTAGCAGTAGTAATGTAGCCACCTTTATCGTCAACGTTTAAGCGTCACACGTGAGAATTACATACCAACTTTCAAAATCAAATGGCAAATTTATCATCGTGCTTCTACCTCTGTCAGTTTCTGATTACAAATTTCATCGACAGTTATGCCCCCCAAACGGAAATCGATTGGTCGAACTATTTCTTTAGCACGAACGATAAAAGTCATTCAAGATTCCGAAACAACCGAGCAACATGCATCACAATTGGAAACCAACCGAGAACGAACTGCTTATGCCCGCTCAATTGAAACTGGAGAGCAGCAAGCATCACGATAAGAAACCGACCGAGAACGAACTGCTCAAGCCCTCTCGACTTATACCATTAAACAACGGAGAGCAAGTCTGACTTTAAGAAGAGAACACTATGATAGTTCCAGATGGATACTGCACGTTGAATTGAACTTTGCTGCGTTCCATTACGATGCGGAATATGATTACAGTCGCTATAGAAGATCGCCATTGGAAAAATGGACAAATAGGCCAAAATAAATCATGTTTTTGGGGAGACACGTTGTTGGATGTATTCCATTGAATGGCAGAAAAAAGGATTGTCGCATGCATACATTTTTATTTGGTTGATTGATAGAAGTACACCAGAAAAAATAGATGAAGTAATTTCAGCAGAAATACCAGACGTCGACATTGATCCAGGCTTACTCGAAGTCGTTACCAAAAATGATTCATTACCCATGTGAAGCGATCAACACCAAATCACTATGCATGAAGGATGGAAACTTCACGAAATGATATCCAAGAGACATTCACACTGAAACTGTCACTGGCAATGATGGATAACCCCAATATCGTCGACGATCAACTGAAGATGGCGGCAAACTCATCATTCTAAAAGTGCGCAACAATGACATTGAAGTCGAAAATCGTAGGGTTGTGCGTATTCACCATTATTCTCTAAGATGTTCAAAGCACACATCAATATCAAATATTGCAATTCACTAAAATCGTTCAAATATATATGCAAATGTGATAACAAAGGATGCGATATGGCAGTATTTGATGTGGGAAATGCATCTGCACCAATCGATGAAATTAAAAGATATCAATTAGGACGCTGGAATAGTAGCAATGAAGCTGTTTGGCGTATTTTCTCATTTCCTATTCATGAACGTAATCCAAAATTGTTCATTTGGCTGTGCATATTGAGAATAGACAGCGCGTGTATTTTACAACGGAAAATGTACATGCAAGACCATTATTGCCACTGCAAACATCGTTTACTGCGTTCTTCTCTTTGTGTACGGATGATTTGTTCGCAAGAACGCTTCTTTACTCAGAAGTGCCAAAATATTACACATGGAATGTATCAGCCAAAACTCTTCAACGTCGTAGATAGGGCATACCAGTTGAAGGACATCCGAATTTATTTTCGTCCGACGCTTTATGCTGTCTCTATACAGTTCATCCAAACAATCAATTATTGTTACCGCCAAGCGACGGAAAATATAATGTGTACAAGGACGAGGGACTCTGCTTTCCAATTTTACAAATAACGTTAGACGTACACGGAAGTTGACATAAAGTGAACACTATAACTTATAATTAATTATTACCTAGACGAATATCGATACAAATATGTCTAAAAATATGCATATGCACAAACGGGCATATGTCCGTAGTAACCACTTGTGACAACAAGGAACTCCAAACGTTACCGTGTCTGCTAGCTTCTCGGCAACGTAGACGGATTGGTTGGTATGGCGTTTACAAACCAGATGGCAACTGAAGAAGACATTTTCAAGACGGCTCGGAACAAAATGTAGAACGTAGCAACAGCGTAACACACACGCACACGCTGCAACGTCAAGCCACGCCAACGGCAGCTCAACAACGACGACGGCGGCGTCACAACACCAGAAAAGACGTCGGGATTTAGAGACGACGAGAGGGCGGGAGGGAGGCAAGTTCGCGAAGTTTCTACGCCTGCACCGTGGCCAAACGGACAATTTGCCATTTCGTTCGGCGCGAACGTGCGGACATTTGATTATTTGACTTGCGAGAACATCCACCCCCCGTTGAGATGCTCAGCATCACAACAATACGTTGAAATGACGGTGAGTGATCTTCAAGAAACTGCCACAATGATGATTGGAGGAGAGCTTGACACAGTGGTTCACGTTTCGTATTAACAAACAAAAAAAATAACAGCTATCATAAAAAAAATTCATATACATACAATGTCGATAGAGTAATGAATACATAATAAGTAGAGAAAAAATGAAAAATACATTGTTTGAGTGAATACAAAACAACTGAATAACGAAACAGTGAATAAACTAGGAAAAAATAATTAACATCATTATAAATCAGAAAAAACTAACACATCATACAATATAAACAAAAATTTTTAATATTAATATGAATATACACAAGTTTTGTAGCCATTTACTGCGATTCCGTTATAGGCAACAAGTTTGGAGGATACACGTGATTCTCGGGCCAACTTGCCGGCAATACAGGAAAATGACAACGTTGGGATTCTATAACAATGGCCGAATTGGCGGCGTTCAGTTCCGAACGAACGAGTGACGGGGTGTCAACATGCAAAGTTTTACGACGACACCGATTAATAAAACGCAACATTCGCGCCACTACACGAGTCAATCGATCATAAGACGAGAACGTAATAAACCATTCAACTGGATAATCGTCGGTTTGAATTACTAGAGACGTGGGTCGAATTTCCGGCAGTTCGTCGAGTGGAACCAATGGCGATTCACTATTCCATAAAGTTCGGTCATCACGGATGAAACTGGGACCGCTCCAATAAAGCGATAGATTGGCCAATTCGGATGGCATCACTCCCCGTGAGGCACAGTCAGCGGGATTAACCTCGGATCGGATATAAGACCAGTGACATCTCGGAAGAAGTGTAACGATCTGATGAACTCTATTAGATACATACACTTTGAACGTTTCGTGGGGGGTATTCAACCATGATAAAACAATGGACGAATCAGTCCACGCGCAGGTATCGACTATGGTGAGCTGAGAATCCAGAACCGCCTTAATACGATTCATCCACTTTGCCAATAAAAAGGCCGCATTTAATTCTAATCGCGGTATCGTTATCGCTTTGAGTGGTGCTAGTTTTGTTTTCGTGCCTATCAAAAAAACGGAAGCGTCTCGAGGAGCGTCTAAGACACGTATATATATTACTGCGGCGTAGCCGCGTATAGACGCATCACAGAATCCGAGCAGTAAACAAGGCGACCCATGAAAAGAATTAATATGTCTCGGTACTCGTAACGACATTAAAACCGGGAGATCCCGAACGAAAGACGACCACTCGCTATGCACCTCAAGGGGCAGTGGGGCATCCCATGAAAGTTTTGATTGCCACAATTGTTGCATTATGAACTTGGCTAAAAACACGGTAGGAGCGAACAGTCCCAATGGGTCGAATTTCCGAGCGATGAGCGACAGCACACCGCGCTTTGAGTACGTGGGCGACGAACTGATATTTAACGCGCAGCCGAAGTAATCACCGATCGGGTGCCATAACAACCCAAGCACTTTAGTTCCACCTCCATCCACGGTATCAAACGGCATCGGCGTGGTTAATCGATTAGAGACCGGAATTGTCTCGATTAATTCATTCGAGTTACTCAGCCATTTTTTGAGTTCGAAGCCCGACCGTTCGAGGACAGATACCAATTCTGACTTGAAGGACATTAATTTGTCAACGGAGTCGGCACCTACACAAATGTCATCGACTTACGTTTGTAACAGTAGTGCTTGACGTGCGAATTCGGAACCGTCGCAGTCAGTGGTGGCAATGGATTTGAGCACTCGTAATGCGAGAAACGGCGCGCAATTAAGCCCATAGGTCACGGTATTAAGTTGATAATCAATCAATTCGTCCTCCGGCGACGACCTCCACAGGATATGTTGGAACTTGCGATACTCCGGTACGACTAAAATTTGCCGATACATCTTACAGATGTCGGTGGTGAAAGCGTATTTATGGATTCGAAATCGCGTCAGAATATCAATAATGTCCTGTTGCAGTTTTGGACCCTGAAGGAGACACTGATTCAAAGATGGTCCGTGCGGACCATGAGTGGAGGCATCGAAGACAACACGTATCTTATTGTTACCGTCGTCGGGACGATACACCGCGTGATGAGGTATATAATATTGTCCTGGCGATTTAGCCACAGGCATGTGACCCAACTTTAAATAATCCGACATAAAATCGTCATATAGCCCTTTCAATTTAACATCTGTTGATAATTTGCGTTCAAGACTTTGGAACCGCCCAGTGGCTACCTCACGCGAACAGGGAAACATCATGTCCGACATTGGAATGCGAGTCGGTAATGGAACAGAAAATCGTCCAGATGACAACCGTTTACATTCGGAAACAAATATCTTTTCACACCGGCCTTCCGCCGTAAACGATTGAGGTGCAACTATAGGTTCCTCAACGCGCCAGAATTTTTCCATAAGATCGTCCAGAGATACGGTCAACGAAATAGGAAATGATTGCGGATAACTGGCCATAGATGGACACACGGGACCAATCAAGATCCATCCAAAAATAGAACCAAACGCGGTCGGGAAATCGCTGCCGATAGTGGCTTTATGACCGTTCACAATAAACGGATAAACATCTGCTCCCAACAACATATCTATAGGTGACGACACGTCAAACAACGGATCGGCTAATGCGAATTCACAGTATCTATTTTTGAAATCCATAGGAAGCGACTGTCTCGGCAAGTCGCTGGTGAGTGTGGGAAACACCCACGCCCGTACTGACAGAACAGGATCAGTGGCAAACCTAGGTTGCACTTTACAATCTACTATCCCTCTTACGTCAACAACAGGTGTACCGGCTAACCCACTCACCGGAGTGGTCCATCGCCCTGGTCTTAATCCAAGACGCTCAGAACAGGATACCGTCATGGCACTTATTTGCGACGCTGAGTCGATAAGTGCACGTACAGTATGCAAAGTGCCAGATCGATCACAAACGTGTACCAACGCAGTACCTAGCAAAATGGAACACGAAGATCCTGCTTTTGGTAACGACACAGACGCGCACACTGTGTCAACAGTCGTTTGAACCGCCATGGATTGCTGAGGATTGCCTGAACCGTGTAGGAGCGTATGATGCTTTCTAGAACATATATCACACCGCGACTTCGTTTTACAGTTATTTGACCAATGTTTGTCACTGAAGCAAGTAAAACATAAACGCTGGGAACGCAAAAATTTGACGCGATCTTCCACTGACAAGGCCCGAAAATTTTGACATGAACCTAGTGAGTGTGTCCCGTCACAATGCTTACAGACAGGCTTTGGAGACGATAACGCGGTCGTTACTAACGCTGTCGGCGAGAACCTACCCGTTTTACGAGAAAATCGCGGTTCAATATTCGGCATATCTGCTAATTGACCACTCGTATTGGCTTTAAGACGGACTCCTTGAACGCGTTCCAGATTAGCAACACGTTCCTTAACAAACGTAACAAGATCGGTAACCGATGGATAATCAGTTGCTAATTGTGACTCAAATAACGTTCGAACCGATACTGGTAAACAGCGAGCGGCCAGTGAAAACAAAATAAAGTTCCCCAAGTTGGGAATTTGCATGGACTCTAAGACGGAAACACTCTCGTCAAATATTTTTATGAACTTATTTAATTCCGACAAGGATTCTTTGAGAACCATTGGGGCATTACACAAATTCTCGACCAAAGAACTCGCCACCAATCTTGGCTTATCGAACTGAGCCTTTAACGTAGACCAGGCTAATTGGTACGTTAGTCCTGAAACAGGTATGCCACGAAGCGCCTCAGCTGCATTACCCTTTAGACAACCCATGAGGTAATAACTTTTATCTATATCAGACAAATCTGAACGTTGATCTACCATAGCTGAAAACCTCTCACTAAACAAAGGCCATTGATAAATGTCACCATCAAAACTAGGAAGCGGAATCTCGGGCAACCGCACTGCTGAAATTGACGAATATTTAAGTGGCGGCACAGGGGGATAGTCCGACACATGTTCGTTCGGCAGGCTCCCCTCCATGTTATAAGACACTGACGACCGGAATTTATTAGCTAACTCGTCAGCACGATCCTTTTGGATTTCACAACACTGACTATGTATAGCTTTACAACAATTAATAAGTTCACTTATTTCAACAGTTAAATCGTTCGAATATTCTGACGATAATCCCAATTCGATCAAACAATCGAGAATCACGTTATCTTCAATTTCGTAACACGACCATAATTTATCAAGGGTATCGACGGCTATTGAAAGCTGAGCATATTCGTCAGCGCCCGCTAAACAACGATTAGCTAACGCGCAAATTGAACGAATACGCATGATTTACCCATCCCGTTTAACCACAGCTCGGTCTTTTAGACGAGTTAAACGCTCCATGTCGATGTCCGATATCATAACGTACGCGAATACAGTAAATGACTACGTACACAAAACGTAATAAACGCGAAATACACTAACGTCTAATTACAAACGCTTAATAATACGCCAAAATCGTGGCAGATCTATCGCGTATACGCGTAATGCGCGATATATATATACCGCCAAGCGATATATTCGCAGGTAAATCCGCCGTATCTCCAATTAAATAAATCGGCACAATAATTAATAGGCCCGATTCTAAAGATGTAACGTATAACACGCGAACCGGTTTTTCGGTAGATAACATTCAGAAACGCGTATTATACAAGGCCGGTGCTCACAATAAATACGAGCAAACGCGAATCATGTTAATAACAAACTTTTACAAAAACGTAAACGTAATTATATAAAACGTGGAACAAACACTACCTCGCTCAAGTCACTCGTTTTAACCAATCACGCTCTGCTACCAAATGTTACCGCCAAGCGACGGAAAATATAATGTGTACGAGGACGGGTGACTCTGCTTTCCAATTTTACAAATAACGTTAGACGTATACGGAAATTGACATAAAGTGAACACTATAACTTATGATTAATTATTACCTAGACGAATATCGATACAAATATGTCTAAAAATATGCATATGCACAAACGGGCATATGTCCGTAGTAACCACTTGTGACAACAAGGAAATCCAAACGTTACCGTGTCTGCTAGCTTCTCGGGGACGTAGACGGATTGATTGGTACGGCGTTCATGGGCCAGATGGCAACCGAAGACCACGTTTTCAAGACGGCTCGGAACAAGATGTAGAACGTTGGCACAGCAACGGCGTAACACATACGCACACGCTGCAACGTCAAGCCACGCCAACGGAAGCTCAACAACGACCACGGCGGCGTCACAACACCAGAAAAGACGTAGGGTTTTAGAGTCGACGAGAGGGCGGGAGGGAGGCAAGTTCGCGAAGTTTCTACGCCTGCACCGCGGCCAAACGGACAATTTGCCATTTCGTTCGGCGCGAACGTGCGGATATTTGATTATTTGACTTGCGAGAACAATTATGTTTTTACTTGCGATTATTATTAGTTAATGTAAGTGGACCAAAATTCTTTCAAGAACTGAGAACAGTCAACGGTGAAGTATGTGCGACCTATCAAGTAGCTTGCCAGGAATTAAATGTTTTTGAGAACGATGCCCACTAGGACACAGCACTCGCTGATGCATAAAATACTGCTCATCAACAGAAAAATACGTGCATATTTTGCGATATTATTGACAACGTGTTTCCCATCCAATCCAAAAGATCATTGGGAAAAATACAAAGATGACATGAGTAAAGACATCCTACATCGTTTGCGAGCAACAAATATCAACTTGTAATTCACACCAAACGTGTATAAGGCGTTGCTTTTTATCGAGGATTTATGTTTGGCAATCGCTAACAAAGGATTGGTGCAATTAGAAATGTGTGCACCGATCCGACCTACTAATACCGCATATGAGCCTGATTTGCAACGTGAAACACAATTTGATATCCATGACTTGAGTACATTTGTTGAAAATGATCTTTCAAAATTGGTTTCAGAACAGCACATTGTATATGACACAATTATGAAGGCAATAACCAAACATTGCGGTGGACTGTACTTTATAGATGTGCCTGGAGGTACAGGAAAAACTTTTCTCATTTTTATGATATTGGCAAGTATACGATCACAGAGAAAAATAACACTGGCAATTAAATCATCAGGAATTGCGGCAACACTATTGCACGGTGGACGAACAGCGCATTCAGCACTAAAATTGCCATTGAATTTGCAAACCACTGAGATGCCAATATGCACTATCAAAAAAAATTCTAGAATCGGTAAAGTTCTCTAAACATGTGAACTTATCATATGGGACGAATGTACAATGGCTCACATAGAGGCTTTAAAAGCGCTTTATAGGTTCTAACCTCTGCTAGATTTAAGGGGTGATAGACAGCCTTTTGGTGAAGCACTTATTCTATTTTCTGGGGATTTTCGACAAACTTTGCCAGTGATACCATGTTCATCACCCGCTGATGAATTTAATGCATGTCTTAAATCTTTAGTTCTGTGGTGACATGTCAACAAATTGACTTTGAAAACCATTATGCGTTTTCAACTACAAAATTATGATTCGCCTAACGTTTCGCAAAACAATTGCTATATATTGGGAATGAAAAGTTGGTAATTGACTATTCTACACAATGTATCACATTGCCAACAAACTTTTGTAAGATTACATCTACCAAACACGAATTAATTCAAAACGTTTTCCTAAATATCGCGTGGAATTATAAAAATCATTGATCGTGAACGACTCAGTGAACGTGCTATATCAGCAGTTATGAACAACGACGTCAATGCAATCAATTTCAGCATTCGAGACGGAATATTAGGCAATATGCGACAACGTACATGTCTATCGATATTTTGATGATTTAAGATGAAGTTGTCAATTACCCCACAAAATTTTTAAATTCACTCGATTTGCTAGGTAGCCACCGCATACATTGAAAATTGGCGTGCTTATTATTTTTCTCTAAAACATCAATCTACCATAAATTTGCAACGGTACAAGGCTTTTGGTGAAAAAGATTATGAACAATCTCATCGAAGCTACAATTTTGAATAGGAAATTCAAGGGAGACGAATTACTGTTGCTACGTATTCCAACGATCCCAACTGATATGCCAGTTGAATTCAAACGTTTGCAGTTTTCTGTCCATCTTGCTTTTGCAATGTCTATCAACAAAGCCCAGGGGCAATCGCTGCAAGTGTGTGGGCTGGATATGGGGAATTCGTGCTTCACACATGGACAACTGTATGTGGCCTGCTCATGCGTCGGAAAATTTTCTGATTTATTCGTGTATGCATCAAACCGAAAAACGGTAATATCGTATATCCAAAAGCACTCGAAAAGTACTCTGAATATTGTTCCCCTTAATGATTGACTATTGGAATATCTTATAGTGCATCGTGAAATATTCTACATTTGCCCCTTGCAACTCACGGATATTCAACTGATACACTATATATATATATATATATATATGTAATAGTACACAGTTTTATTTTTTATAAAAGTTTGACCATTTAATTATGTTATAATACTATAATTTATTTAACTGAATTAAAATAATTAAACGGTTTATATTTGTTAATCACACAGTGACATAATGAATTTTATTGTTGTAATAGTCACAATGTAAAATGACTAATCACATAATTTTATAATATAATATTTTATTTAATTATAAAATATATTGACGAAAAAAATGTTTGGAAGAAAATGGAAAGTGGAAGAACTTGAATTTTATTTACGGAAGAAAAAAGATTTATTATTATAATAATTATTATTATATATTATTTATTATTCTTTGATATATGTTCTATGGCAGGGGATCCCAATCTTTTTATCATCGAGCACCACCAGCAACTTTTTTAATCAATACGCTTACCCCCTTAATTCTAAAACTAAATTAGGAGTCAAATTTTTTTTAACGTATATTTTTATTATTCATTCATTTATTAACTTTTTTTTTATTTGATATTTATGAAAGTAAAAAAATCTTAATTTTTAGGTAAATCTTAATATTTAAATTATAATTTTTAAATTTAATGTGATATTTGTTGTTGTTTATTTTGTACAAGAACATCAATATTAGGCTGAATGGAACTTATTTTCACTCTCAAGTCACTTTGAATATCGAGCCTACTTCTGTACTTATTCTTCAAATACAGCAATTCAGAAAATCCACTCTCACACAAATAAGTAGTAACAAATGGAGTTAAACATTGTAATGTTTGTTTGAAAAGAGATGAGTATTCTGTTTTTGTTGACATCCAAAATGAAACCAATGATTTGTCTTTAAATGCGTCTTTCATTGACCTGTCATTTATCATATCAATGACCGATTCTTTGTCTTCCACATCTTTTGGGACTTCTGGGACAACAATGGGTCTCTATTCCAATTTTTTTTCGATTAAATAAATGAGGAAAGATTAGGAAGTGCAGAAATGTCTTTTTTTTAATTGGGATTTAATAGATTCAATTTTCTTTTGAATTCATTTATTTTATCATGAACGGTGAGTATTGTCATATGTATGCCTTGTAATCCCATATTTAAAGTGTTGAGCGTATCGAAAATTTCAGCCATGTAGGCTAACTTAGATAAACATTCTTCATTATTGAACAAATTCTTCATGTCATCATCTATTTCAATCAAAAACAAATGAACTACAGATCTGAGCCCAAGCAATCTATTTAAAATCTTACCACGAGATAACCGTCTCACTTCAAAATGAATAAGCAAATTATTAAATTGTCCTCCTATTTCTTCGCTTAACAATTTGAACAGTCGAGTGTTGAGGGCTCTAGCCTTAATGAAGTTTATGACATTTACAGCGCATTTCAAAATAGAAAATAGTTGGTTAGGCATATTTTTGGATGCCAAAGCTACTCTATGTATCGCACAATGTGTGCTTTTCAATATGGCGCGACTTTTTGTACTCTCGATACTAGCCCTATCAATTTTCCACAAATAGCTAAGCATGAGCATAGGAGCATGAGCTCCGTCTGTACAAATGCCAGCACATTTTTGTAAGGCAGACCTATGGTTGACAAATAATTGTCGATTATTTTAAAAATATTTTCATCGTTCATATCTAATTCAAGTAATTTACAAAATAAATACTCTTCATTTAATACATTGTGAAAATCATACCGAATGAAAACAAGTAGCTGTGCCATATTTGTTATATTTGTACTCTCATCTATTTGGAGAGGAAAATTCGAACTAATTTTTATTTGAGTAACCAATATTTCTTCAATATTTGAAGCCATAGTATCAATTCTTCTCTTACAGATTTGTTTGATAGTGGAATTTTATCCAATTCTTTAGCTGCTTTTTCTCCTAAAACCGTTTGCACCATATCTTTTGTTGCAGGTAATATCAGCGTTTAACCAACTGTACGAGGCTTTCCATCTTTAAAATTCCTAAGGCTGGCTAAATATGATGCTTTTAAATATTAGCTGTCAATATTAGTGAAATGCGTCATACAATTGGATTCTTTTTAAAAATTCCATTTTTCTTTGAAAAACTCAATTGGTTTATTTTCCGTTTCAGGGTGTTTAGTTTGTTGGTGACGTTTTAATAGTGAAGGTTTCATATTTTGGTTTGAAAGTGTCTCTTTACGTATAACGCATAGGAGAATAGAGTATTAACTATTTTTTGTTTCCTGTTTAATCACGAAGCCAAATTTAAACTAATTTAAATCGTACTTACGATTAAGCTGAGTTTTTGATTTTTTACTTGTGTTTCCAATGGAAAAAGTATCATCACCACACTTGAGAAATCTTTTTATAATTAAATTTTACATACAAATTGTATTTAAAATAAAAGTTTTGTAAAATAAAACACTACTAAAATACAGATTGTTTCATATAGAACGTATAGCGACATACTAAAATAACTCATTGACATTTCGTTTGTATATTATCCAATAATCGTTATCGCCAATTGAGTGGCCATAACCATATTATATAAAATATAATATAAATAACTCCAACGTTAAAACTATAAAAATACGCTTCATCGATAACGTTATAGAGATTATCATTATCTAAAATATAAATTGCTACGATGAGGTTTGTACCATATCATCGATATTTATAAAATTAGCTAATATCAAATAAACTAAATAATATTAAATGCAAATAGTCATAAAAAATATTATATCAAAAAATTTCTTTCCGTACCACATACGAGCCTTCCGCGTACCACTAGTGGTACGCGTACCACAAACTGGGAACCCCTGGTCTATGGTATGGCTATATCGGTGTATATTAGTTTAATCGTTTTTCTTTTCATAGAAAGAGACGACTATAGGTATATTGATGGTAAAATATTAACATTGAAATATTTTCTTAAATCAAATTCTGAGTTTAAATAAATCAAATTCCACAAATATTTTGTTAAGCGTTTAAATTTTATTTATGTCAAAAAGTGAATAATTAATCCAGTAAATTTGAAAAAGAGATATTATATATGGTAATTAATTATGCCCAACTGCTTTCTTTCAATTAATCATAAAGAATTTTTTATTTTCTCTCAGTGATATTTACTATACATATTTGTTGTAATAGCTAAATTAATAAAGTGCATATAATTATATAATATGTATTTGTTTAGGTTTACATAGGGAATACCTAATTTACGTTGGACTTATTGTCAAAAAATATGTTGGTATGTATTATAACTAAAATCGAAAAATAAACACAAATATTATAATTATAATAGTTAATTAATAGTACCTAAAATTACTTTAAACATAAAAATAAATTTTAAATAAAATGTTACAACGCTTAAAGCAATGAGAATATTTTATATAAATATTTATACACTTCAAGACTTGAAGTAAAAATTGTCATTAAATTGTGACGCCTCAGAGAGAAATTGTCACACTACTGGTTACCCTATTTCATTTAAACATTATCATCATATAACAAAATTAATTAAAATGTAGTTGTACGTACCGAACTCCGTTACGTGAAACAAATCGCCAAAAAGGGCCGGATGCTAAAATTTGTGGCCGGTATATTAGAAAGGAGAGATATATATATAAAACAAAAAATGAACTGTAATATAACTAAGCAGTGACAAAAAAATATCTATACAAAATAATTCTCTTAGCTAACTGAATAGTAAAATGGAGGGGGGGACACATGTGATAAAGAAAGGATGCATGCAGCTATTTTAAAGATTTATACAAAGTAAATAATATGTATAACTAGTTGAATACACGTACGTTGCAAGGGGCAAATGTAGATTTGTATATTTATATTTCTGCCACTGATGATTTTTAAATTTCCGAGCAATATTTGAAAACGCTTTGAATTAATTCAAATTTGGTAGATGTCATCTTACAAATATTTTGTTGGCAATGTAATACATTGTGTATAATAGTCAATTGCCAACTTCCCATTCCCAATATCCAGCAATTGTTTTGCGAAACATTATGAGAATGCATCGTTTTGTAGTTGAACACGCATATTGATTTTCAAAGTCAATTTGTTGACATGTCACCACAGAACTGAAGATTTGAGACATGCATTAAATTCATCAGCGGGTGTTGAACTTGGTATCACTGGCTGAGTTTGTCGAAAATCCTTTGACAACAAAATGAGTGGCTCCACCAAAATGCTGTCTCTTACACTTAAAATCTTGCAGTGTGCGATGAAGCACTCCTAAAGCTTTTTTGTTATGAATACATTCAACATATGTACCCAAGTCATGGATATAAAATTGTGTTTCACGTTGCAAATCACGATCATATGCGGTATTAGTAGGTCGGATCGGTGCACACATTTCTAATTGCACCAATCCTTTGTTAGCGATTGCCAAACATAAATCCTCGATAAAAAGCAACGCCTCATACACATTTGATGTGAATTACAAGTTGATATTTGTTGCTCGCAAATGACGTAGGATGTCTTTACTCATGTAAATAGTAAATCTTTACTTTGTAATTTTCCCAAAGATCTCTTGGATTGAATGGGAAACACGTTGTCAATAATATCGCAAATTATGCACGTATTAGCTGTGGATGAGCAGAATTTTATGCATCAGCGACTGCTGTGTCCTAGTGGGTATCGTTCTTAAAAAGATTTAATTCCTGGCAAGCTACTCGATAGGTCGCACATACTTCACCATTGACTGTTCTCAGTTTTTGGAAGGATTTCGGTCCACGTACATTAACTAATAATAATCGCAAGTAAAAACATAATTGATTGTTTGGATGAACTGTATAGAGACAGCATAAAGCTTCGGACGAAAAAAATTCGGATGTCCTTCAACTGGTATGCCCTATCTACGACGTTGAAGAGTTTTAGCTGATACATTCCATGTGTAGTATTTTGGCACTTCTGAGTAAAGAAGCGTTCTTGCGAACAAATCATCCGTACACAATGAGAAGAACGCAGTAAACGATGTTTGCGGTGGCAATAATGATCTTGCATGTACATTTTCCGTTATAAAATACACGCGCTGTCCATTCTCAATATGCACAGCTAAATGAACAATTTTGGATTACGTTCATGAATAGGAAATGAGAAAATACGCCAAACAGCTTCATTGCTACTATTCCTAGCGTCCTAATTTACATCTTTCAATTTTATTGATACGTGCAGATACATTTCCATTTCCAAAAACTGCCATATCGCATCCTTTGTTAACATATTTGCAAATGTATTTGATCGGTTTTACTGAATTGCAATATTTGATATTGATGTGTGCTTTAAACGTCTTAGAGAATATTGGTGAATACGCACAATTCGACGATTATCGATTTCAATGTCATTGTTGTGCACTTTTAGAGTGATGAGTTTGCCACCATCTTTAGTTGAACGTCGACGATATTCGGGACATCTATCATTGCCAGTGATAGCTTCGGAGTGTAAGTCTCTTGGATAGCATTTCGTGCAGTTACCATCCTTCATGCAAGGAGATTTGGTGTTGATCACTCCACATGGGCCATGAATCATGGTTTTGGTATTGACTTCGAATAAGCCTGGATCAATGTCGACGTCTGGTATTTATGCTGAGATAACTGCATCAATTTTGTCTGGTATAAATCTATGAATCAACCAAATCAAAACGTGTGCATGCGGCAATCCTCTTTTCTGCCGTTCAATGGAATACATTCAACAACGTGTCTCATTAAAAACACGATACTCGAAAATTAAGACCATAGAAGATTTCAATTTTTGTTTGAATACACGTGTAATGATGCCATGGTGATCCGAAAATGATTGTCTAGGTAACAGAAGTTCTCTAGTTTCATCCTATGTAGGATTGCACGTGAATGTTATGAAAAAATCCGGACAGTCGTATGCGCGAACTTAAGTCATTGCATCGTGTGCGTATTTATACATATTTCGTGGGCTTCCTCCAAATGTAGCCGTAAGTATGATAATTCCGCAAATTTTGCACTTGAGCAGCACATTCCTGGAGTTTCCATTTAAATTTTAATGCATGGCATAATTTACATAACTTTTCCATTTTTCCAACGACAACACTTTGTCGGCAACTGTAATCATATTCCGCATCGTAATGAAACGTAGCAGGTTCCATTTCAACGCGCAGCGTCCGTCTAGATCGATCATAGTGTTCTCTTCTTAAAGTCAGACTTGCTTTCCGTTGGTCAATGGTATAAGTCGAGCGGGTTTGAGTAGTTCGTTCTCGTTCGATTTCAAATCATGTTGCTCGTTGCTCTCCAGTTTCAATCGATTGGGCATGAGCAGCTCGTTATCACTCGGTTGTTTTGGATGCTCGATAGGCCTTTATCGTTCGTGCTACAGATGTAAATCGGCCAATCGATTTCCGTTGGGGTGCATAATCGTTAATGATAAAGTGTAGAAATTTGTAATCAAAATCTGATGGTAAAAGCACGATGATAGATTTGCCCTTGGATTTTGAATGTTTGCATGTACGACGTACGACAGCCTCACGTACGACGTTAAAACGTTGACGATAAAGTTCGATAAAGGCTAGATTACCATTGCTACTATTCGCAAACTACCTACACATTTTCAAGGCTTAACATTACTTATTACCCACGAAATTTGAGAAATTGTATTGTCTAATAACAAACTAATAAAAAACCACGCCAGAAACTTTATAAAAAACATATGACGGTTGCCCTCGGTAACCATCTGACCTCACACCCTTAGTTACGGTGAAAGGTAAACAACTCGTAGTTGCGAAGGACTACCGGTTTACCGGTGCCGGGTTTTAAGACCTTTAAGGAGTTGGGTTTTGAAAACTTTTAAGAGACAAAAACCATCCCGGGTTCACGCTGAGTACGTAGTAAAAAAACCCTATCAATATCCATCCAGCGGATTGGCCAGGCATCGATAACATACAGACACCAATTCATTTTATTATATATAGGTAGTACGATCCTTAGGAAAGTTATATAGAAAGAGGAAAAAGCTTTTACAATGCGCTCCTCCATAAGGTTACGCCTAAAATAATGGATATATGAAATTGTACCGACCATGGATATTTAAAGAATTATATATATTTATATATACAATTACCATGTGTTCGTGCTGAGGCACTAAGATATTCGTTCGTCGGAAATCGCCATGGGCGGTTCTCGCCTCCGGATCACAGGGCTAGATAAATATATAAAGGGAAATAAATATATAAATGGAAGAAAAAGAAAAAAACACGACTTGAGGTATTGTCCGTTTGGCGGTCGGAAGAGAAGAGAGAAAACTTATATCAATGCGGTGGACTTTCGCAATAGAAGTCATATCGTGAAGGTCCATTTCGTCATCGTTGCGTGGGGGTAAGGTTTAAGAGTTGAACGAATGCCAATTTTCGCCCGTCCTCTAACCGGCAACTCTACACGGTTGCTTTATTTAAACCGCGATGACGGCAGACATAAATTTATTCGGTAATCACATATGGAAAACCGATAATGATAATTATATACCTGTGTGCATGCCATACCAAATAATATTTTCTATAACTAACTAAATATAAAATTAATATTTATTTTAAATTAAATTAACTAAAGCGCAGGTTGAAATATATTTTATTCATTTAATTGTATTTTTGTAGAATATACCGATGCAAGAAGTCCATCAGATTTTTGCAACTCTAAAGAATCACCTGCAGAATATTACATCATTCTAGATGAAAATAAAAATGTCGTAAAATATCGGAATCCACAGTTTGTCCAACCGTCTACATCTGTAACTGATGTTTATAAAGAACAATTTCCTTTTGATCTTAATGAACCCGTAGCATCTTCATCTGGCGGAGGAATGGATATCGACCTTGAACAAGTAAGAATGAAAATAACATGAATAAAAACTACTTTTATTTCATACATATGTAAATTGCATAAGTTCACAATAATAATATGCTAAGTTATTAAATTAATTATTTAGTAATAAGTAGCACAAATTTAATGCTTGTTTATATATAAAATTAATAAATTATTAAAGGCAATATAAAGTTCGTGTTTTTCGTTAGTTACATATTTCGGTATATTATTATTATGAAGAAAAAAACATTTATTTTTGTTTTGTGTGTTTATTGACAAATCCTGTTATACGTAAATATGAACGTTGAGATTTCATTATTCATTGCAAATTATATAAAAACATTCCCTACTCTCTTTTTTCTATCCACCTTCTCATTACAATCACCATTGATAACCGTTTAAGATTAAAATACTCAATGATAAATTATAAGTGTTATAATATTTTTATTAAAAATTAGTAAAAAAAATTATTATTCATTTTGTCAGAACTGTAACTATATTGTAAATGCACTTATCGTACTAGTACCATCATAACACCATAACAAACAAATACATAAAAAAAATACTGTTTGTATTCAAAACTAATAAATATGAAAATATAAAGATCTAAAATGATAGGCTTTAAATATTATGATATGTAAATAGATTACACCAGTATGCAAATGAAAATTTTTTGAGCCATGATTTCATAAAATTTGGTGTTTTTTAATGGGTTTTTAGTGCTGATTCTGAATATGACTTCAGTTTTTATTTACCACGTCAGGATTTTTCACAAATTGAATTCAATGTAACAGCGAATTTTATTACCGTAATCAATGTGAACCCATAATTTAGATTAATTAATTGAGAGTTGAAACATTTTATAAACTTTATACTACTATGTGAATATACTAAATACATTTTTACATTTATGTATAAAGTAACCAAGTTCAACTTTAAGTTAGTTTTTGAATTTTCTTTTCTTGGTTTTCCGTGTTGATCCATCATCCTTGCAAACTTGCTTCAGCATCCAACAGTATTCTGCTATCATAATCGAATTTCACATTCCCTGGTATCATTTCATTTCTGTTATATCCTGGTGAAATCTTTTACCTTCTCGCTGAAGTCACCAAGATTCTCGGGGAAATAGTCTACATGTGAGTGTAAAAACTGAACTTTCACGCTCATATTGCATACTAGTTCTTGAAAGTCCTTCAGCATATTGCTTACCATATTTTTGAAATCAGGATGTTTAAAATTACCCAAAAAGTTTTCAACGACTGTTTTAAATCCATTCCATGCGAGTTTTTCTTTCATTGACATAGTTTTTGAAAATTCTTCATTCCGGAAGAGTTGATTAATTTGAGGGCCAATGAAAATGCCTGCTTTTATTTTTTCGGTAGTGATTGCAGAAAATTTTGTTGCCAGGTATTTAAAGCACCCACTCTCTTGAGTTAAGGCTGTTACAAACTGTTTCATCAGTTCCAGGTTTATGTGTAATGGACGTAGGAGTTTTTTTTTAGGGTCACAAGTGGTTTATGTTTGATCTTTTTCGTGCCTGGAACAAATTTCGATCTTTGAGGGAACATCTTTGTTTTCCCACAGTATACTGTCCACAAATATAACAAAAGGCATTTGGATTATTTAAACACTTTTGAGAAGACATTGTAAAAGATTTTACAGGATACGGATTTCACTTTTAAATGCAATTTAGTACCATTAATAATCTCAATAAAACGTTTAATCTTCAGTTTGCTAGAAAAATGTGAATCGCACAGACATCACAAGTCACGCTTCACAGATGAAATGCAGTGCTATCAACGTATCTTCTCTAATGAATGAAATATCCCTCTGCGAAATGAGACACTACCTTTAAACGATCATTGTGGGAGAACTCGGCGTGATTTGTGATAAAACTGTACATACTATCGAAAAACTGAGTTCATTTCTGAAATCAGCGTGTAAAATTAATAAGAAAAAACACCCTTCTTCCTAGTTATAGAAAATCATGCATACCTGTATTATAATTGTCAACAATTGTTATTTATCATCAATATTCATATTTCTTAAAATAAAATTTCAGATTATCTATGGTTATCTTTTAGGGTTTTTTTTATAAAATTATGAAATTCATCTTATAACTCTTCTTTTAGCAATATTATTTTAATATTATTAAGAATAAGTACATATTATGTACTGAATGTTTTAAGATTTTCATTCATAAGCAAGTAGAACACAAAGTAAGAGAGTAAAAATTGAAAAAATCTCTATTTAAAAGATTTTTTTTTGTATCGATTATATTATTGTAGTTAATAATTGTTTTGTAGTAACACTAGATTAAAACTACAAATGTACATATACATTTTTTTTAACCGTTATCACTTTTTAGGTTTCCGAATACTATTTGTACTTTTTTGTTTTAAAATCTAGTTTTCCCGATGTTTCCCCGTTTATGAAGAACAACATTGCTGAGGACTGTAAGTATAGCAATCATTTGAAAATAAAGATATATGCATATATGTGTATTTATTATATTATTTAAGACATATTATGTGAGTAGATGAAAAATGTATTGTTCTGCATCACTTCACCCTTAAACACCTCCCCCACTCATTTACTCTTATCAATATTATACTAATATACTGAAAGGAATATCAGTCTTCCCCTTATTCTTATCAACGACACTTCTTATCAATATTTTTATCAGTAATACCTCTTATCAACGATAGGTCTTATCAATATTCTTATTTACGATAGTTTTTATCAATGATAACTCTTATCATCGATACATTTTTACAGTGGTACTAAACTATCTCTTATCTATGATAACTCTTATCAACAATACCTTTTTATAGTGGTACCAAACTATCACGAATATCCTCCCTCACTATATGTGTTATCAATCACAAATTTACCACCTCCAACTACCTTTGTCGTATAGATATATTCCCACCTCCTTCTTCAACCATTCTCATATATCACCACGCTTGTCATTATATACGTGATAATATACCGTATAGTAACACTAAGTAAGTAACACTATCATACGAATGTTAACAACAGAAAACCTCACGCGTATTTAAAATTATATCTGTGTCGAGTTAAACACTATTATTAATTTTTTATAACGTTACAATTAAATTCAAAGATATGCTAACAAATATGTACCATAAGTAAACAGGTAAATTTAATTGATATATTTTTCTAATAGATGAAATTTGAACAATGTTATATATAATGTCTCTGAATAGACACTATTATTTTAAATCAATATGTTTCTATATCTTATTTTATCAAGACTTGAGCATTTTAAACAGTTTTGATCTGTGTGTTTTTACTGTTAATCGTACACCACGTATTATATTTTAAAAAATGTTCAATTGCGAAGAATGTAATAAAATGTTTTTTATAAGAAGCTCTATGCTTAGACATCGTAAAATACATAAAGGATCTAAATTTTCATGCAATCTTTGCTCCAAAATTTTTAGTCGAAAAGACAAATTAGCCAGACACGTTCAGGAAAAGCATTTTAAGTAAGTATATTTATTAGAGATGCATAATTTAGTCATATATAGGACGAATATTCTAAAATAATAAATCTAGCGAGATATTTATACTCCTTTGGGTGGATCCTCGTTTATTTCATTACCAAAAAGCATAATAGCAAAAAAAGCCATAATAAACCCACAGAACAATGATCAACAGTGTTTCAATTGGTCAATTCTCACAAAACATATCCTTGGAATAAATAAATTCCATGTTGTAGAAAACTATACAATACATGAAAATAAATATAATTTTACGGAACTTACTTTAACAATACCCTTGGTAGAAATCGATCTATTCGAGAAGCAGAATCTTGAAGTCTCGGCTAATATTTACGGAATGAAAAATTCAAAAAATGGTAAACGAGATATTGTATACCCCCTCAGAGTTGTTAACGAAGAAAAATCTGACCACTTTAATCTGATATATATTACAGACAATGAAAAATCGCATTCTACGTACATAGATAATTTTTCACGACTCGTTCGAAGCCAGAAAACTTTCCACACAGAGAAGTTATTTATATTTAAAAAAAGTTTTACGAGTTTTAACAGCTTACCGAAAAAAATCAAACCTCATGGATAGGCTGCCCTCGATGAGCATAGACGTATTTGTGGTTCCCACAAACCAATATTGCCTATCATGCCCAAAAAGGGGGAAACAGTAAAATTTGAGTCATGGAAAAAAAAGTACAACATCCATTTGTTATATATGTCGATTTCGAGACATTGTTAGTAAAGTTGATAAAAATAATGGGAGTAAAACAGAGGCATTTCAAGAACATCATCCGATGAGTTATTGGTTCCTTGTAAAAGCTGCAGATGATGTGCCTATAGAGTTGCTAGAAGAATTCTTTATACCGACACAACCGATAATATTCCGAGGATCAGATGAATCTGATAAAGTCGGGTAGTCATTTGTTTTAACCATGGCCGATATTGCTAGTAAAATATATAATCTCTAAAAAACAAATGTATCGATTATTTTGGGCAAAGAACAACGTAGAATACATGAAGAAAAAACCAAGTGTGATTTGTGTAAGTCTGGTTTCGCAAACGAGAATAAAAAAATAGCCGACCACGATCATTTGTCCGGTAAATTTAGGTTTACTCTGTGTAACACGTGTAACCTTAAATTGCAAAAATCGAATTTCATGCCATGCTTTTAACATTATTTATCTAATTATGATGCACATTTTAATGCAACCGAGTTGGGGTATGACACCAAATTCATAACGGTTATACAGAATAGCGAAGAAAAGTTTATATCTTTTTCGAAAAGGGTACATCCCGACTTCTCTATAAGATTTATCGATACGTTTCGGTTAATGTCCTTAAGTCTGTCAACACTAGCCTTTAACATAGTGACTCCAGATTTGTTAAAGTTTCGAGAAACTGCAAAAGTATTCAACATCGAAGATTGGCCGCTGATGAATCGAAAAGGCGTTTATCCATACGAGTACATGGATAGTTGGGCTAGACTACAGGAAATGTATTTACCAACGAAAGATAAGTTTTACAGCACACTTGGAAAAACAGATATAACCACAGAAGAATACAAACTCGCACATAAAGTCTGGAAGTACTTTAGATGTCGGTCTTTGGGAGAATACTCGGATTTATATCTGAAAATTGATGTTCTTCTACGTTCTTCTTTTGTTTGAGAACTTCTTGGACATTTGTTTAAAAATGTACAATCTTGACTCTGTGTATTATACGACGCCCGAGTTTATTTTTGATTGTACGCTCAAGTACACACAGAGGAAACTGGAACTTTTATCTGACTACGAAATGTTTATAATGATCGAAAAAGGTATAATATATTTTTATTTATTATAAAACTTATATTTAATAAACTATATTATAGGAATACGTGGTTGGTTGACGTAAGCAAGTATGTGATACGTGAAGGCAAAATAATCATACTGCACCAGATTTTAACGAAATTAAGCCCAAATTATGGTTAATATATCAAGATTTTAAATATTTTACATATTTTACAAGTATACATTTTTAAAATTAACTCATTATTAGGTAACAATTTATTCAGGTGGACCGTGTCACAGTATATGCCGTACGGTGGATTCCAGTGGGTAGAACATTTGCTTGATGGATTAAACATGTTAATGAATAAGTCACCTATCGGCCGTATATACGAGGTCGTTTTAACATACCCAAATTATTTGCATGACGATCACAGTGATCTATCATTCCTTCCGTGTATTGGAACGCCACTAGATTCAAAAGTTCAAGAACTTTTAGCAACGTTTGAAAATAAGGAATGATATATTGTTCACTATTGAAATATTCAACAAGCCATTAAAGACGGACTGATTGTTGATAAAGTAAATTATTTTAAATATTATTATAAAATTACCATTCGTATTAAAAATTAAGTGCATAGAGTATTGCAATTCAATCAATCGGCGTATGTATAATTGAGAAATGTATGAATTTGTATGTTAACAAATTGACCTATGTTTAACTTAGTTAATTTTTAATAAAATTTATGCGGTTGTAATAAATTTACGTTTATTCCAACCAAACATTAAGCGAAACTATATGAATGAACTGTTTTATTCGTGTCAAATTTAATAATAATAATTTGTTAATCATAAGGAATTATTTGTTTATTGTAAATATTATTAATAGAGTTATATGATACAAGTTGAATATTATTATTATTTTTAAAACGTCTGATGTTTTATTATGGCTTTCATTTTTATAGGCTAAAACAATTGTATTTGATTTATATTCCGGTACAATTATTTGCTCTAAGCTTATAGCTAACCTATTATATTTTAGGATTTTATATTTAAAATTTATAAAGTGTTTATTAAATTATGGTCAAATATTTTTGTAAAATAAATATAGTTTAGTATCTTTAATTATATACCACTTAATTTTCTTATTTTGAAATATGAAATCCATTTTGCGTGACCATAATCCATTACACCTTTAAAGTACTTCTTCGTGAAATATACCCTCAATAGTATTTTAACTTCAATTGATGTTATTTTAGTAATTTCTGACATCATAAATTAGAAATTTGGACGGTTATAATATTTTTTCACATATTCATTCTACCAATACTTGTATAAAAGATTGTAGTTTTGGCACTAAAGTGCCTTCTCACATTGTTTAAAATCAGTTCAAAAAATTTCTATATTAAATGGCTTTAATAAATAATTTATAATATTTGACATAATAAAAAAATTAAAGTAAGAAATACTCTAAAAGTAAGAAATACAATAAAAGTAAGAAAAACAATAAATGTAAAAAATACACTAAAAGTAAGAAAAAACAATATTCATATAAAAAAATAAAAAAATTCAAAAGCGAACTAAAATGTTATTACAACGTACCAATAAGCAAATCTGTGTTCTTACTAGTAATGCCTATTGATAATCTATTAATACCTGAGTCTCTGACATTTAACGTTGGTAGTATTTTTCCATCCAAGTGTACAATAATATAAGCAGGAGGAGAATTTTGAAATTTGGTTTTGATTTTGTTGGCGTGTTCAGTACGTGAAGCATCACGGTATCGATGTAAAGATGATTTATTTATAACTAAACAATCTACGTTATGACCTAAAGCTTCAGCTGTTGCTTGAATATTATAAACTGATTCCCGTACACTTAATTTACATCGATCCAACGCAGCAACAAGCTTACAAATGAAATTTGTGCGGCCCCTTATTTTCTCTGATAGTGGTAATATCTTTTTTGTAAATATTCAGAATCTGATGATGATGATTGTGAACTTACAGACATATCAGCTGATTGACTTTGATTTGCTGTTAGATTAGAATTTGATGTAGATGGACCCAATAATTGAAGTTCTTTGTTTGTTAGTTTTCCTTGTTCTCTAAATTTGCGTTTTTTTATTTATCTTTTTTTTCCTGTAACTTTTTGTCAAAACCACCAAGACAACCAATTCGTCCCGGAAGCCTTTGATTAATTAAAACCTGTTTTTTATTTTCTATTTTTTATATATTTAATGCATTAGCATGTGCAATGTCAAATAAATTATCAAGTTTATTAATAAATTCTCTTTTTTTAATTTAAATGATTCCCTTACTTTATGGGAGTTTTTTGTGGTTCACGCCATTCTTCATACAAATTTAAGAGCTTATTTACACAATGTTGAACTGCTCGGACAGGAGTTCGAGCTTTTTCCCAGAAAATATTGCATTCACGAACGGCTAACGACGCACTTTCTCTCGTGCTAAGTTTTACTGTTCCCACATTATAAAAAAACACAGATATAAATTGCCCAATTGATGGGAGCTTTGAGCCTAGAATTTGAGTTGATGCCGACCCAATCAAAAATATCTTTTCATCTGCTCGTAATTTTCTAGACATATTTGTATAAAATTCAATTAAAATCACAATAACAAGAAAGCGCACAACAGACGACGACGTAATCGACTGCACGAGCATTTACGCATTGCAATGAACATTGAACACATTATTAGTAAGATAATATTTAACTACACATATTTGTAATCTTTTAATTTTCTGATAGGTAATTATTTCTGTAGTTGTATACACGATTTATAATATACTATATTATTTTAAATCATGATTGCGCAAAAATTAGGTGTATTTAGTTACAAAAACATAGACAAGATAAATCCAATTTTGATAAATCAGTATTTTATACATCAAAGTCAATATATCTTGTGAATAATTAGATATTACAAAAATTATGTAGGAACAAAATTTAAAGGTAATTTTATTTTATTTTGTTTATAAATAAGATATTCATTAAAATGTAAAATATGTCAATAAATTACGAAAAATTAATGTACTCAAATTTAAAATTCAAGTCGGCACGGGTTAATCTTACCTGATTTACCTAAAACTTTTTGTAGCTCATTTTTTTATGCAAATACATAAATTTAGGGGGCAAGACTGAAGAAGTATTGATATTGATAAATAAGGAACACTCTAATATATATTTACCTATATATTGTTTCTTATATTTAGTGTATTTCTTACTTTTATTTTTTTTATTATGTTAAATATTATAAATTATTTATTAAAGTCATTTAGTTTAGAAAAAAAAAATGCTGCATCTGCAAACATTTTTTTGGTTGAACGGATTTTGATCTTGTACTATGTGAAAAGGCACTTCGGTGCAAAAACTACAATTTTGACTGAAAAAAAACTACATTCAAAGGTGTAATGGATTATGGCCACACAAAATGAATTTAATATTTAAAAATGAGAAAATGAAGTGGTATGTAATTAAAGATACTAAATTAGATTTATTTTACAAAAAATTTTAACCATAATTTAATAAACACTTTAGAAATCATAAAATTAAAATCCTAAAATATAATAGGTTAGCTATAAACTTAGAGCGAAAAATTGTATCGGGATATAAATCAAATACAATTATTTTAGCCTATAAAAATGATATCCATAATAAAACATCAGACGTTTTAAAAATAATAATAATATTCAACTTGTATCATATAACCCTACTAATAATATTTGCAATAAACAAATAATTCCTTATGATTAACAAATTATTATTATTAAAAATTGATATGAATAAAACAGCTCTTTCTTATAGTTTCGCTAAATATTTAGTTGGAATAAACGTAAATTTATTACAACCGCATAAATTTCAATAAAAAATTAACAAAGTTTATACATATATGTATATATATATATATTGTAAATATTGATTCTAAATTATGATGAAATTAATATGATTATATTTGCTTTAATTTAGTTTGTTTTTATCTCTTACTGATTAATTCTCATGATTGACATACATAAATTTGTGATCAACTAAACTCGCCCACCTGATCGTCATGCAAAAATTTGGTTATATGTCTCATATTCTCTAAAATATTATAATATTCATGTTGATAATAATGTAAGTTTTAAAATTGATAAAAAAGTTCACCATGTTTTTCAAATTTATCTGATGCTTGTACGCACAATTTATCGTCCTCACATAAATCAGAGTTGATGGTTGTTGTATCGATCACTACATCTGGTGTTATAGATATTGCGAGCGAAATATATAACAGTGAATAATGTAATATTATAAATATTGTTCGATCTACTTTTATAAACACTAATAAAAATATATAATGTAAACTATATATATATATATATATATATAGCACGATAAAACACATATAGTCACAATAAAACACATATAGTCACAATAAAATTCAAAATTAAAATGCTTAATTGGTCAGGTGATAAGATAAATAAACATTCTGAATTTAAATAATACCGTTTATAAAGAGACATTATGTGTATATGAGATAACTCAGTTTTCATTACATTTATACTTTTACATTAAAATGTGTCTATCTTTATACAGTGGTTAACATAAACCATTAAGCACATACATATTGAAATATCATTTTTATTTCTAAAATAATACATACACACTCGTGGAAAGTAAAAACATCAAATTATAAAAACCGCAGTATATTATAATAGGTTTTCCGACTAATAGAAAAAATAATAGATTCCATATAACATTTCAGTCATTGTAAATTTAAATTCCAACGTGTTTCTCTACGAAGAGTTTCAAAAATCATATTTCATTACACCTTAACTGAACCGATTTCAAAAATCACGCTCTAATCATAATTGTCGATATGAGTAGACAAAATGACAACATTAAGGCATATATTTAAGGATTGAATTCGATGCGTATGAAACGTTTGCAGATGCTACATCAACATATTGTTTAATCATGCACGTTCAAATTATAACTTACAACCCTTTAAACGAGGAAGTAAGAATATAGTAAATAATTATTGTATAAACTATGAAAATAATAAAAATATATTCTTTTTTTAAAAATAGTATGTTTTTATTAAAATACATTTTATGAAATAATATTTAATAACTATTTAAAATTATTTAAATTCGCTTGAGGTTTTCTATTGAATTGGATAGTCCTTATACATTCTTGATGATGGTGAAGGCGACCCGTGATATAGATTGAATCTAAACGGTTTATCGTTTTCGTCAACAGCTAGCAGCTCTGGTGATGACGGTGACGAAATTAATGTGAGAGGTCCATCATACTCGTTGCATAACTAGTAAAAACCAATTGGAATAAGTTTTATATAAGAATTATTATTTTATATTACCTTGGATTATTTCACTAAAGTCGTAGGTGTATTCACGTCCACATATTCACTCTTTGGTATACTTAAAAACATTGAGTCATATACATTGTTATATGGCTAAATATAATACAATTAAAAAAATTAGTAAAGTAAAATATTTTTTAGCCAAGAATTAAATTACCTTTAATTCCTGTATGTCATTTGTAATCACACTGATTGATAGTTAATCCGTAGCATATAATTTTATTTGGCTAACATAGTTGTAATCATAGTTTGATATATATAACTAATAATTAATTCGTCATTACACCTTTAATAAAATTAGCCATTTCTTCTTTATTCATCAGTTATCCGGGTTAATACACGATTTTAAATACGATGATATTTGTTTAAATTGTTGAGAAACCAATAGTGCAATTATTTTGGTTTTACGCATTACAATATCGTTTATACTTCACTTCAAATATATATTAATTATGATAAAATTATCATATTGTAATGTTATTAAATTCTTTTGATCGAGTAATACACGACACCCGACTTGAGAGTTAGATTCTATAAGCGTAGAAAAAATTAGATATAACAAGCGTGATCTGACCACGATACACCATACTCGATAATATTACGTTCGTTGGTATTTAAAAACATGGTTTTCAATGTTTGCGGTGAGTCCAATATAAATGATAGAAAATTACCCATTATGGAAAATATACGATTTAATAAATCCGGTATAATTATTACATATAGTTACGCAATAACATGACAGCTTAATAATATGTAACAAACGTTAAATTGGTTTACCGGGTCGATTCCAATGTGAATAAATTTACGTTCGGTAAAGTCTATTACGAAAAGGGTCGAGTTAATGAGCTGGCTAGGTGATTCTGGGGTGATGTATTTGTAGGTTCGCTTCATGTTTTCAGTCAAACTTAAATGACCATCTCAGTAAAATAAGTTGAACACTTTTCACACGTTTTTATCACTTAGAGAATAACGCGAGACTAACGAATGTTGACGCTCGTATGGTAGTGTAACGTATACACGGTATATTTGTTAAGAACCCCTGGTTTTAACATTAAGGCCGTATTATTATAATATATAAAATAAGCATATAATATAGTGACACATTGTAAATACTATGTAAGCACTATACGACTGCCGTCGCCATCGTCCGTCCGGTTCGTCGCCGTCAGCCGTGTTTCGATTCATTTACACACTAGATGTTATAATAAGTTAATTAGTAATAATAAAAATCATTATTAACAATTCTACTACGACTCACAAAAATAAATACTCTTCAGTAATAAAGAAGTGCGGTGATTATTTTATTCATTATCAACTGCTGTGACCAATTTTTTGATTTAAATATTTAATATAATTGATTTAATATGCCTAAATACAAAGTTTCGGATAACACTCGATTGAATTCGTTTGTAAATCATTTTTAAGAAGTTTTTCATCCGATGGCACTGTGTTATTTTGCAAAATTTGCGAGGTAAAAGTGGCAGCTGACAAAAAATTTACCGTCGAGCAGCATATTTTGCGTAAGAAACATATTAATTTAATTTAACTTAAGTTAACTTAATTTATACTAAATCGAACTTTGGATCACTACCAAATTCAATAACAAAATTAGAATCGTCAAAATTATGCCTTGCTGATGCTATACTAGTTGTAGAAGATGAAAAAAATAAAATTCATCAAGCACGAAATATAGTTGGACGCGAAATTCAAAATAAATTCAAAAGTGTTTTAGAAAAAATTAGTGATTATAAAAGTATGCAGATTGTTTCAAAAATGTTAGAAGGACAAGAAGTGACAAAAGAAGGCTTGCCAGAATATTTGAATGTAGATTACATCACTTTTTTCAAATATGCTCCAATTACATCTGTGAAAGTGGAATGAAGTTTTTCTTCCTACAAAACTTTATTATCCGACAATCGCCGATCTTTTTTATTTGAAAAAATTTAATACACATTGATCGTTTAATGTAACACATTTATTGTTTAAATATATAGATAACACAAGCATTCTCCGAATACCAAGTTCAAAAAAACAATATATAACAAGGCCTCTGAATTATTTCAGATTTATATGATATTAGATATTATTAGACATAAGATTTGTAGTGCATTTCAGGCACTGATATAATTGAACCAGATAATATATTGGCAATTTACTAACGTAATACATTTCTAAATGATGTTGTAGCTTACATTTCAGGGTTTGTAGTTCATAAAATTAAAAAATCTATTTTATGTGAACTTTGTGTAGAAGTGTTAGAATCAGAAGAAAATATTTCTGCGCTTATTTTAAGAAAAAATAGAGGTGGGTTAATTAAGCCTAGCTTTGATGTCATTGAAATTTGTAAAATAGCAGATCGTGTAATAAGAGAATATAAAAATATAGATAAATCTAATGTAGTTCAAAAAATAACAATAGAATGTATGAAAAGAATCAATATATCCAAATACTTTAATTCATTATCAAGAAATTTCCTAGAACTAGAACCACTCAACAATCATCTAATACAACTTATTAAAATAATCTTAAATATATACATCACAGTTAGACTACATCATATACATTTTTCAACAAACGCCATTAATGAAAAAATAAGAACATTTTACACAAAGTTAATACATTTTAGGCATCAACAAGCATTACAAAAAAATTATAATTTTTTTATACCATAAAAGTATTTAAATGGTAGTTATATAAAGACTATTAAATTGTAAATATTTATGTTGATTTTAATTTTATATTTTATAATCATAATAAATTTATTTTATATCATGTTTATTAGTTTGTATTATCCAGCAAAAAAACTCGAAAAATAAATATTAAAATTTATTCATCCATGAAAAAACCACTTATAGCTCTTTTTCTCTCGCACATATATTTACTCCTTACTTCTCATTCTAAACGCGGTGTTCGCGCAAGTCAAATAATCAAATGTCCGCACGTTCGCGCCGAACGAAATGGCAAATTGTCCGTTTGGCCGCGGTGCAGGCGTAGAAACTTCGCGAACTTGCCTCCCTCCCGCCCTCTCGTCGTCTCTGAAACCCGACGTCTTTTCTGGTGTTGCGACGCCGCCGTCGTCGTTGTTGAGCTGCCGTTGGCGTCGCTTGACGTTGCAGCGTGTGCGTGTGTGTTACGCCGTTGCTGTGCCAACGTTCTACATTTTGTTCCGAGCCGTCTTGAAAACGTCTTCTTCAGTTGCCATCTGGTTCGTAAACGCCATACCAACCAATCCGTCTACGTTGCCGAGAAGCTAGCAGACACGGTAACGTTTGGAGTTCCTTGTTGTCACAAGTGGTTACTACGGACATATGCCCGTTTGTGCATATGCATATTTTTAGACATATTTGTATTGATATTCGTCTAGGTCAGGGGTCGGGAACCTGCGGCTCTTTAACATGCAACCTGCGGCTCTTTGGAAAACTCATCAAATCAATATATCGAGACCGTAAAATATAAATTATATAATACCTGCGTTATTAAAGTGATAATATTTCTAAATTTCCTAATACTGATTTTTAAGTAAAAATAAATCAATATTTTAATTCTAACATAGGTTGGGAATGTTTTCGTTGTGACCCTACAATTAATCTTATCGCTTAATTAGTGTTGTTGTTATAGAATATATGTACCTATGTGTCCTATCTATTGAACTCGACTATCATTATTCAGTAGAATACTAATTTATATTAGTCGATACGTGAGCACGGTCCTCGTCAGGTCAATTCAATCAGTGCGACGTAGTTAGGTATTTTATTGTTGGGTTTTCTATAAACTTTTCACCGTATTAAAACAGCAATATTGTGAACGAGATGTCGACAAACAAAAAACGTAAAATTGAAGAGGAAAATAGAGGATTTAGAAATGAGTGGACTAATACTTATACATTTGTCCAGAACACCATGGGACAACCAAAATGTCTCATTTGTGACGAAAACTTTAAAAACAATAAAAAATCAAACATTGAACGACATTTTTTATCTAAACACGATTCTTTTGGTAAGACATACCCACCTGGAAATGAAAGAAAAGCAGCAGTACTTACGCTACTGGAAACCGTTCTTTCTTTCGAACAACAACTTCAGCTTTTTGCAGAAGATATTGACAGCGGAAATCTTGATCATTTTAAATCTTTGAAAGCGTATATGAAAAGCTCAGGTAGTATTATTGATTTGGAGTATTTTAAATCAGCCATTCAATCCATGAAAAACTCGTTTAGTAAACGATTTAAAGATTTTCGAAAATATAAATCCACGTTAAAGTTCTTGATATCACCACTTACAGCGGAAACTAGACAAATTCATTTTCCATCGTTTCCATTTGTCGACAAAAGACTATTTTTATTGCAATTAATAAGACTAAAAACCAAAGATCTTTGGTCTTCAAAATTTGAGGCTTTAAAAACGGATATTGAAAATCTGGAAAGGGAAAAAGGAGTTTTAGCTGCGAACCATAAATGGACGGAACTCGCTATATGTCAAAAAGAAGAGCAAGTTATATTTGACGTATAGAACAGTCTTCCCGAAAGTTTCAGCCAATTAAAAATGGTCGTTTTCGGAATTTTGACCATTTTTGGATCTACTTACATTTGTGAGTAAACATTTTTGAATATGAACTTTATTAAGAATAAATTAAGAAGTCAACTGAATGATATCAGCCTTGATGCTTGTTTGAAGTTGAAAACTTCAGATTACACGCCAGAATTGAATAAGCTGTCCGGAGATATTCAGTGTCAAAAATTCCACTAATATTAAGTAGATACTTTTTTTGTGTGTGTTATTGTATTAAAATAAATAATGTTATATTTGTATAAACAATAATAATAATAATAAATTAATGTAATACATTTTTCTATATTTTCTAAATTGAAAAATTTGAAACGTATTATTATGTTGTATTTAATGCCTATCAATTTCTTAATGAAATAATAATACTATCTCTATTCTAATATTCTATACTAACAACTACTACGAAAAAAAAAAGGTTGTTCAAACCTGTGCGGCTCCATGGATGTCATGGTTTTGTAATTTTTTGAAAAAATGGCTCTTTCTTACGAAATGGTTCCCGACCCCTGGTCTAGGTAATAATTAATTATAAGTTATAGTGTTCACTTCATGTCAACTTCCGTGTACGTCTAACGTTATTTGTAAAATTGGAAAGCAGAGTCACCCGTCCTCGTACAAATTATATTTTCCGTCGCTTGGCGGAAACACGCGGTCTATATATTATATGTCTATGGTTATAATCGATATAGCTGATAAGAGTTATCACTTATACGAAGAATATTGTCGGTTATACTTACACGCTATGTCGGTTGGCGTTACCCATACGCTGGGAACGTCTTCCTGTGTTGGCCCTTGAGTAGCTCCACTGAGCTAATAAAAGGTCCTTCACTTGCAGCTCTCGCTGTGGAGGGCAAAAACCAGGTACTCACTTATACGAATATTGTTAAGAGGTATTATTGATAAGACCTATCACTAATAAGAATAAGGGGAAGGCTGATAAAAATATTGATAAGATAAAATGAGTGTGGGAGGTTTTTAAGGGCGAGGTGATCCAGAACATACATTATGTGCGTTATGAATTACTGTTATTGAATAATATCACAGAATAAATTAAATCAGAATGGACCCTGTTGACAAATTATATGGTCAATATAGGAAATTACAATTTATCGGTTTGCCATTTTATTGGAGTCCCTGTTATCATATTTTTTCATTTTATGTATAAACTTAGATTTCTCAATCACAGATCAAACTCTCTAGTTTAAAAAAATATCTGTTAATCATATTTTTAAATCAATCTTAGTTATGTATTTTATAAATATTTACAATTTTTTATAGAATAATAAACATAATATAAACACAATTTTTTACAGTATAAAAATATTTACATTTTACATTAAAAACATTGTACATATCTATTAATATAATTATAAGTGTTCATTAATAATAATAAACAAAATAATAATAATCCATAAAAATAATAAATAATTGTTACATGTTTAAATTATAAATTTGTTGAAGTTTTGGTTCATTGTGACAAGTTTGAAAGTAAAGCTAATTATCGGTTTTTTATTAGTAAAGAGTTTCAACTTTGATTTAATGTTTTGATGGTATAAAATATTCTAAATAGTATATATAATAAATTTAAATATTCAAAATTGAAGTTTAGACATAAATGACTGAACATTGTCGATTACGTATTGTAATTTTTTTATCTACATTATTTTCTACATATAAAATTGGAGAGTTTATAATAAAAACTAAATTTAAATTTTTTTGTGTAATTATAAAAACTATCAGGTGGCATTATAAGGTTTCCAAAAGAAGTTTTTTCTTCATTTATGTAACTTTCAAAATAACTTAATGAAAAAGAAATACGGAATAAGTCTTATCTGTAATCTAATAAGCAAGTGGGTCTCCAAAAACATGACAATACAATTTTATTTACATCTATCAGTGCCCAGTGTCTGATAATATCTTCAATCATGCCAGTCAAATCAATTGATTTACAGTATAAAATAATTTAATAAATCGTAATACTTTGTCTTGTAAAAAGTATATTCTATTCACCTCAAATATGCTTATTGTAAAATACATATAAATATAGTACAGTTAAACATATATAACAAAAAATAAATATATTTACAATCTGTATTAAAATATACAATGAGTTAAAACGCTGGTATTACATTTACTAGATTTGACGACGCGGTTGAAGGGGGTGTACAATAACACTACTTCAAGAATGAAATGTTGTTATATATTTTACGTGACGTTATAGATTATTATATTTTTATTGGAAATTAACTGTTAAGCAGATCTCTTGGATATTTGTACTTTTGGTAACGAAGGAGATTTGCAGGGTGAGTAATGAATGAGAATTAAGATACGAGTGGATTAGTGTGATTGTAGGTTTTGCTGTTGTATTTTCATAAATTTGGAAGGCGAGGATAGGTATTGTTCGAATGTTTAGGTCAGGGTGGTCCAACCTTTTGTAGTTGGCGGGCCAATTTACACTTTCATAAAAACACTGAGGGCCACTAAAAAAAAAAAGTGATATTATTATTTATAATTTATATTTTATTTCATATAATGCACAAATTATTATATTACAGATTAATATTATTATTTAATTATAATGATTAAGTTACTTAAATTTATATTTTAGATTTAGGTAATTAATGTGATGATTGGCATTGTTTTTCAGAAGCCAATTTTTCAATATCAATTGAACACTCTGTGATGGCTAATCTCATGCACGATTCTAAAGACGAATCGTGAATACGGTTTCTTGATTTAGACTTTATGAAATTCATTGTAGGAAATGCCGATTCACAAATATACGTACTTCCAAATAATGATAAAACTTCAAGAGAAAAATTCCGTAATGTTGGGAATTTTTCTTGCGAACATAGTTTCCAAAACTCTTCAGGAGGCAAATTTACTTTTGATTGAAAAAAACAGTCTGCTTGTAATTCACATAACTCCATTTAAAAATCGGGAGGTTGTATTGAGATATCAACTGTCATTGGGTTAATAAATAATTTAAATTTAGGTTTCAATATATTAAAATCTTTGAATCGTGAATTAAATTCTGTTATTAGTTCTGTAATTATATTTTTAAATTCAATAAAGCATACAGATTGATTTTTTTTTTTTGACATGATGGAAAATATGTAGAATCATTGTTTTCTAATGCGTTTTTAAATATTTCTATTTTTTTCTGAAAACCTTCAATATTACTATAGAGCTGACATATATTTTGTCCTCTGCCTTGCAGTTTTAAATTTAAAATATTTAAATAAGGTGTCAAATCAGTGAGAAAAGCAAGAGACTTCATAATTAAAGTACTTTGTAAGTCTTCATAAAATTGTTGTCCAATATTTTTAGATTTAAGAAGTTCAAAAACTTCATTTCTCAACACAAAAAAAGATTTCAAACAATTCCCTGCACTCAGCCATCTTACTTCACAGTGTAACGGGATATCACCATACTAACTCTTCATTTCTTCTAAAAATGTAATAAATGCTTTGTGTCTTTAAGCTTTGTTACCACCACGAATAAAATTAACAATGCTTATCACTTTTTTCATAGTTTCATTAATTTTAACAAACTTGCCACAAAGTGCTTCCTGGTGAATAATACAATGAATAAATAAACATTTTAGTCCTATTTGCCTTAAATTTCCTACTAAACCAGTATGTATCCCAACCATAGCTTGCGCATCATCAGTGATTATACCAGTGCATTTGTCAAATGAACCAAAATCTGAAATATTTTTTCAATGCTTCAAATATATCTATACCCCTAGTTCCAGTAATTAATGGGTTTATTTGAAGTAATTCTGCATGTATATTAAAATCTTTATCAATTGTTCGAATAAAAATGATTAATTGACTGTTATCGGAAATATGATTACTTTCATCAAATGCTAAAGAATAGTATTTACAATTCTGTATTACATTACGAAGTATTCATGATACATGATCACTCATTTCATTAACTCTTCTACTAACTGTTTGATGAGAAAGTGATACGGTTTCAAATTTACTTGCCATTTCTTTGTTTCCAAAAGCATTTGCCATTTTTATAGCACAGCGTTTAATTTATTCGCTGTCTCTAAACCCTTTTTTTGTTTGACTTATTCCAAACACACTTCATAAGAAGCTATTAAATTATTACGATCAATAATTTGTTATTTTTAAATATATTTTTTTGTTTTGTTAATTTCGAAGTAAGGTCTTTTAATAATGCAAGCCGAGTATCTCCAGTATATTTATTATATGATTTGTGCATGGTCGTGTAATGTCTACTTATATTATATTCTTTTGGAACGCTAATAACTTGTAAACAAATTAAACACATAGGTTTATTACCATGTTTAACACATAAATACATTTGTTCCTATTTTGAATTAAATACTCTTTTTTCATCGTCGAATTTGTGTTTTTTTTTTCAAACATGGTGACTATATTGATACATGGGCACACGGACTCGATTGGTTATTGATTACTGATTAGATTTAGTTTAGAGAAATATTTAATGCTCGCGATTGTGAATAGTATTCACGCCGTTCATCGCGTCTTATCGCAATATGACCAACTCTGGGGAACTCCCACCGTATTCCTACGTTTTATAATATAAAGTATTTAACCTTTAAATATAAAAACTAAATGTAAAATTTATATAGTCATATTATGATTTTGTTAAAATATTATTGTGACTTTAATTTTTAATTAATAAAAAAAATAATTAATTTAGTTATGGGGGCCAAAAAAAAAAGGCTTTGAGGGCCGCGGGTTGGACCACCCTGATTTAGATCATGATGTAACGTATGGTTGCTTACATACCATGGGTTATTAGAGAAGAGACGAAGGATATTGATTCTAGAAGTTCTATCTGCACCTCATAATTGTAGAAAGTTAATCATTATTAAACGAATTATCTATTTTTAATTAAGAAGTTTAGTATTGAGTGTTAGGCATTTTGATCATTAAATCTAAGTTGATGGAGTCTCAGGTAATTGATTTTTTTTCTTTTTGGAGGATTGTGTTGGTTTCATTAATATTAATGCAAAATATGTTGAAGTCATTTAAGCCACGAATATGTATTGGAGATAGTGGTCAAAAAGTATAAAGAGTAAAAGATAGTAGTAGCAAAAGATTGCTGATTGACTCATATTCTGTAGTGAATTTCAAATACTTAGATTTAGCGGTGTTTGCTATAGTCTGTGATTAAAGTATGAGAAAAAGTTTCAAGAGACAAGTATTTTTGATTGGTGATTATGTGTCGATTGGCTAGGTAGTCTATGTTATACGTACATAATATACGTTTAGTGTCGTTTGAAGAGATCTCGTCGTTATTAATATCTGAAACATGTTATTAGATTGGGAAATTATTGGTATAACGAGCTGTGTAACTGTATTATTAGTTTTTCTTTTGCAAATGCATAGCTGGTGGGTTTATCACAGATTAATAATAATACTAATTATTCATATATTATGAAGGTCCCCGTCTTCGTAAGAAAAAACGAGTCATTGTGAATGCAGGTACGTAATATAATTTATATTTACTGACCAATTAACAAATTTTTAATTTCCGTGATGAGCCAAGGAGGCTAGGCCCCAATTATGAATTTAGTAATTTACGTACAATAAACGTAATACAATGATTATGATCCTCTGTCTGATTATAGTCTCAGTTTGTAGCCTAATATGTTACAAACATGATTGTTCCCCGCGTTATTAGATTTAGTGACAGAACGACGTCCGAAAGTAATAAGTGAAAATAATCTCTCAGCCCATATTTCTATGTTGGAGCAATTTGCGTATCGAAACAGTTCGTGGTAAAACAGTGCCCAGAATTCATACCGTGTTAAATGAAGCGTGTGGTAAAAATACTATGAATTGTAGTACTGTGCAAAGGCAACATAAATATTTTTGTGAAGGTCGTCTAAGCATTTAGAATAATCCCTGCTTTGGCCGAACTTTTATCGTTACGCAAGACAACACAGTCCTTCCTATACGGAATAATTGACACCGATCGAGTTCTAATTGAACGTAATTTCATTGGAAAAACTACAAATTATTTTATGGCCGAAAATTCAAATTAAAAATTCGTAAAAAGCGACCAGTATTTTTGCGACGTGGCAAATCAATATTACATGAAAATTTGTGGCATGATCATCCTCCCCGTTGAAACTCTTTGGTTTGAACAAAATCGACACTATGTCCCATAACTAGTGTAAATTGATAATGTAATACAAACAATAAAAAAATGAGTAATAAAAACCACAGTGAACATAGCTTAATGATAATTCCATGTTTATTACATCATTACACTGGAGCACTGGGTAAGAGTACTAACTTAATTACTAGTCGGATGATCATGCTATATTGGGTCCTGATCTTAGCTACCCGAACTATGCCGTCTCTTCCCTGAAATACTTTTCTATTCGTCCCATTCTCTATTGCAATGTGGACAACAAAGGGTCTTTGATAGTAACCATGTCATCCGCCTTGACGTTAACCTAGTCTCTCTTCCATTTATTGCGAACTTGTAATGTCTGAAGATATTCAGTACACCATTGACTTCAGAATGAGTGGTGACATTGTTTCAATAAAGTCCAGCGGCGTCTTAAATCGGTGAATCCCTCTGGAGCGGAACGTTTAGTTAGGTTGAGCAAGGGTTGTCCGATCAAAAAAAGACCCAGATTAAAGCACTGAAAATTTGTGGTATCGTCGCTTAATAGAGACAACGGCTGTGAATTCAACACTGCTTCGATTCGAGTGATGACGGTGAGCAGCTCTTCCCAAGTCAAAGGGTGTGGATCAACGGTCCTAGTGAGCAATCGCTTTGCTGATTTAACTGCTGCTTCCCATAACCCTCTGAAGTGTGAGGCACCAGGAGGGTAAAAAAAAAAGGGTATAACATTAACGTCTCGTGGTTAGCTTGGTCGTTGATGAGTTGTTGCAATACCTTGACAGCGCCAACAATATTGGTCTCGCAATCAGAATACACATCATTCGGACATCCACGTCGAGACACAAAACGATCAAGAACAATCATAAATGCATCAGTGGATAATTCTGACACCAGTTAAAAATGAACTTCATTGGTACTTATACAAACAAAGATAGCAAGATACGCCTTATATTCCCTCGCCTTGCGCAATCGATTGTTTTGGAGCCGGAATGGACCAGCGTAATCAATTCCGACGTTAGAGAACGGTCAGTTCGCATGAACGCGAATCTCCAGGAGATCAGCCATCCTAGGTTGAGGGTTCACTGCAGTATGCTTTATACGTGTGACACATTGTGTCACAATCTTCCGAGCCATGGCTCGCGAAGACATTATCCAATATTGGCGAGCGACCATGGCGGTTATGAACTTGGCTCCCGAATAACAACTAACTACGTGCCAATATTTGCATAAAAACATTGACAAATGTGAAGTCTTTGGCAGTAAGACTGGAAACTTCTGTGACAACTTGATTGTGGCATACCGCAATCGACCATTTACACGGATAATGCCAGTTTCATCAATAAAGGGTGACAATCGAGCTAAATGTTTAACTGACACTGAACGTGCATGCGACAACTCAGAAAACAATATACTGAAGGAACACCGTCGAGCAGTCTTTATCACACATATGAGAGCTTCGTCACTCTTTTCTCTTGTTAAGGTGCATATCTGTGGACGATGACTTCTACGTACATTAACAAAACGACGCATCCGTGCGACTAATCGAATCAATCGTGTTAGCGTAGAACAATGGACAGCAAACCATTCCTCTTTGATGTGGACCGTTAGGATTTGAGGGGGAGTGATCTCGGGCAACTCTGATAATTCTATTTGTGGAGCAACACATGACCATTCACTCAAGGGACTGGTGATAAATATAATATGCCAATATAACGGATGATCAATGGGTTGACGAGAAGAAATTCCGCGGGAAGCGCAATCCACAGGATTTAATGGAGACGAAATATACTGCCAGACACAATCAGGTAACAGTGCATGAATTGTTCCCACGCCATGAGTCACGAAAACCTTAAAAGAAATGTGAGTAGTGGTTAAGAACGATAAGATGACCGAAGAATCATGCCATGCAAAAACATCAGTTATACAAAAACGAGAACTGAATATCAATTTTAATCGAGTTAACCAACGGGCAAGTAGCACGAGTGCATATAATTCCAACCGCGGAATAGATTCAGTTTTGATGGGAGCTATCTTGGTCTTACCTCCGACATAAAAAATTGAAACCAAACCCAAACATGATACAATACGGAGGTATGCTAATGCTGCATACCCTTTTTTTGACGCATCGCAAAACCCGATGAGTTGAACAGTGGAGTCTTCCGGTACTATCTTCATATACACCTCGGAATTCTGATTTCAGCTAAAGCAGGAATGTCTTCAATTCATACAGACCATCGATATTGGACAGGAACCGGCAATGGATTATCCCACGTTCAACTTGCTGGCCAGATCCTTGGCATGATTGACTTAGCTTCAAAAACGACAGAAGCCAAGAATCCTAACAGGTTGTATAGACGGGCAATAGAGGATAGCACCCCAAGTTTAATGATTGCAGCCTCTACGATTAAATTGGTGTATAAAAATTCGTCTTGTGTTGGAGCTCACACTAAGCCGAGGAGTTTTAGCGTACCCATACCGTCATCGAGGAACTCAGCTGTACCGATTATCCGGTCTTCCTCTGGTACTTGTTCGATAATTTTAGCAACATTCGTAGCCCACTTCTTCAGAATTAATCCAGCGTCTCCTAAAACACGACGAAAATCTCGTTGAAACTGCAAAATATGTTCCAGTGATTCTGCTCCACTGCAAATGTCGTCCACATACTCGTGATACCGCAACGCCTGATGAACTGAGGGATAATTAGTAGTACTATCAGCGATGTCGTGAAGCACTCAAACTGCTAAATATGGGGCACAACTAACTCCATAAGTAACCGTCTTCAATTCACATTCATGAATAGCAGTATCGGAAGACTCATGCCATAATATATGTTGATATAATCTATGTTCTTGATGAATCCATATTTGCCGATTTATTTTGTAAATATCAGTTGAAAAAAAATATTTGTGTGTGTGAAACAACATTAATACATTGACAATATTTGATTGCAACTTTGGATCAGCATAAATACACTCATTTAATGACATAAATGTGCCTGATTTCGCTGAAGTATCAAACACCACCCTTATCATCATATCATTCCCGGCTCCTTTGACCACCGGGTGTTTGGGAATAAAACATACTCACAGACGAGTAGCTAGACACATATGTCCTAACTTCTCATATTGTTGTATAAAATCCACGTATGCGGTACGCAACAATGGGTCACGATTAAGACGAAATTCTAAATTTTCAAATCACCTTTGAACCAAGCGACGAGAATCTCGCATCGATGTTCCCGACGTATGAAACGGCAGTGGCATGAAGTACCGTCCATCCAGTTCACGACGCATTTTCTTAACCACGAGATCTTTTCACCATGCATCCAAGGTCATATCTGAACAGGGTTTAGGTTTTTCAATTAACTAAAATTTTATAAGCAATTGTTCTAACGATGGAGATATTGATGTCAACAACATATTAGATAGAAGGACTTCATTTGATTCGACGGTATCGATGAGTACCAACCCATATATCGACCCAAACGCGGCTGGTAATTCATCTCTCGTAACTATACGTTTGCCATCCATAATAACTGAAAATATATCTGCTCCAAGTAAAACATCAATTGGACCGCATTGATTGAACGTTGGATCAGCTAACGCGAGATGATGAAATGGTAATTTGATGGTGGAAGGTAGAGAACACCGTGGCATATCTGCCGTAATAGTAGGTAAAACCCAAGCCTTTATTTTTATTTCAGGCTTCACGGCATACCGAAGAATTATACGGCACTCGACGATACCTGTAGCCTTTGGTATGGCAGCGCCAGATAAACCAGTAAGAGGTACTGTCCATTTCAACATACGAAGCCTTAGACGTTCGACACAGGACGTGGTAACAGCATTAGCTTGCGTTCCTGAGTCAATGACGGCTCGTATAATTTGTGGGTTTCCCCACTGGTCACGTACATGAATCAAAACAGTTTGTAATAACGCATTTTTAATGGGTTGACAATTCACGAGTGATGCGGCAGTTGGACACGAGTCAACCTTGATTGACTAATTGGTGGTGACACCTGCCGATGTAATAATGTGTGATGATTATTAGAACAGTGAGTACAGATAGTGGTACTCAAACATTTATCGGTTCAATGTTTTTCTGATAAACAATTGAAGCACAAACGTTTCTTGAGGGCAAGTTGACGTCTATTTTCAAAACTTATCGCAACAAATATTGTGCAGGATGCATTCAAATGAGACCCATTGCAAATGGAGCATAACAAATTGGAATCCTGGCTCAGTTTCTTGGCCACCAACAATTTTTGAGGTAATGGTTTAACATTAGTGTTAAATTGCATCGATGGTTTCGAATCCACGTTGATGCGAATCGATTACACTCAATACTCCAGCATTCTCAAGAATTCTCACCCGTTCCTTAATGAAAGTTACTACCTCCTTAACAGACGGAAATTTATCGGAGGATGAAGATTCGAATAATTTACGCACATCAAGTGGCAGACATTGCACTGACAAAAACGATAAAATAAAAGCTCCGACATTTGGAATCGCTAATGATTGTAATAATGTAAAGTTTTCGTCAAACACTTGTATAATTTCCCGTAAACCCAATATTAACTCGTTGGTCTGAATAGGCGTAGCCAAAAGTCGCTCCACCAAAATATTGGCCAATTGCCGTGGTTAATGAAACCTTTCTACCAACGCTACCCACGCTAGAGGATAATTTTTGGTAGACATGACGAAGCTTTTAATAACAGCTGCTGCTTCTCCGTCTAAAGCACTGCAAAGGTAGTGATATTTTTCCGCATTGGACAGATTAGGACGTTCTTCGATAAGTGAAAAAAAGTGGTTATTGAAAATAAGCCACGAGGATAGGTCTCCACTGAACCGGGGAAGCGGAATCTCGGACAATCAAATCCCAGAATATAGATTCGCCATACACGCGCCCAACGGTTGATTCTGAGCAGCTGAATAAGTCGGTAGCATGCTCGCATGAATCGAGGACGAGTCATTAGATACCTCGGAAACTAAAGACACTCGAACTGTAGCGATATTCGCACACATTTCAATGATTACCGAATCCAGAATATTCGAAAAATCTGACGACTGATCTAATTCAATAAGCGCGTCTAGCACAGCATCGTTTTCCGTTTGGAAGTTGGCCCACAACAACTCGGTCTTCTTGGACATTTCCAAAAACGTGGGAACCAAAAATGCATCATTCAACACAGTTTTTCTCATTGTCATAATCGCTTCTATCCCGGATATTGCTTGACTACGTTTTAACTGCGCGCGCGTAAGCGCGCGTACATCACCGGTAGTCATAATAACACAATTACTACCAATGCTCACAAACGTACATATATCAATTACAACATGTAAAATTACAATTACGTAGAATACTACATACACGAAACACAGATCTAATATGTTAATACGCAATTTTTATAACAAAGAATTGTACTCAAGTGATTACTCGACTCTCGGCCCGAATCACGCTCTGCTACCAAATATTTCTGCCTACCAGCTTATTTTACTTATGGGCGGAAAGACGGGCGAGTAATAATGAACACAATTCTCATAACGAAAAAATAAATATAAAATCAAAACATTTATAACTGAAAATTATTTATCCAAACTCGAACACAAGGGGCACCCTTTTAACAAGCGTCAAAACAAAATCTCGCACTTAAATGTAAATTATATATTATACGCAACACTAACAACAACTACTCAAAGTGTACCTACCAGACATCTGGGTGAACACTAAAATGTTAAAATTACAGCAAAATGCCGAACGACACCGATAACTACGATATCGGTAACCGGGGCATTCCGACCATCAACATAAATACCCTTGGTGTACTAGCACGTTATCGCGGGCGGTAAACACGTGAGCGGAGTGGCGCGACCAATATTTAAATTATATTTATAGTATAATTTAAACATTGTTAATTTAAAAAGGTTATTAATAAAATTTAATAAAACAATAATAATATCACAATATTAAATAATAATATTAATAGACGGAAAATTTAAAATCAACTAATCGGGGGGGATAAGTGAATACAGGTACATAAACAAATTGCTATGAAGTTAGTTTGAATGTTGTTTCTTTTGATACAAAATATGGCTCAAAAAGCCACCATTTTTAATAGTTCATCATGTTGTATGTTATTCACATATTAAAACCACATTTTTATGTACAAACGAATAATAAATATACATCTATCAACAAGAGATGCTTTGAATATTTTTGAAAATTTAAATTGATCCCACAACATGAAAATTTCCAAACAATATTTAGCACTCGCTATCTGATACCTTGCCTGATGAATTGCTCCGGATGAACGAATTTTTATACTATACATTGTTGCTAAATCATCATCATTTAAAAACAAAACAGCTCCATTAATTCTTTGTAGACATCTCCAACTTGTTTAATTTGTAATTGTGAATTAAAAAAATTAATAAGTTTTTCTTCCTTGTCTACAAGACCAGCTCGACATTTTCGGCCTAATTATCTTTACATTTTTAAACATTGGGATATCTGAACTAGTAGTAACTTGTTTTGTTTTTGTATCAAATACAGCCCACAGGAAAAGCTAAAAAATGTGGTGCCTACATGGAAAGTATAGGAGATTATTCTCTAAAGTCATTTCAATAAGAATATAAGTGCCATTAAATGGTAACGCGTATTCGAAGCAGTAGTTATCACAACTAGAGATTATAATCCCGGTATCCTGGGATACCGTTCAATATTTAGTTCTAAAAATATCAGGACTGGTATCAATAACTCCGGGATTTTAAAATACTTAACTTCGAGTCGATAAGTTAATCATCTTCTACCGACCCAGTATTAATTATAGGAATTAATGAATACAATAAAACGGCTAATGGTAGTATTTGTGGTGAATTGGAGGTGCTTGAAATAACACTTTTCCACAACATGCTATAGATGTGTAGACAAGATATCACGAAGAGTTGCCTTTTATCGGTTTAATATGTGTGAACTAATATACTATCGATAATGCTACCTACGAACTTTATAGATTTTGTGACAATTTGGAAAGTACCTAGGCCGTTGTCATTACCTTCTAGCACGCACAGCAGATGAAACTGTTCACGTGCATGTATTAATGAGTAAATCCAAAGTGATTCCAGAGAAGAAGCTGTCAATTCAATGAAAAGTCACAATGTATTAAATGAAATATGAAATATTGAAAAAATTAATTTACTCAAAATATGTTTAATTTATTCACCTACAAAAGTTATCGTATAATATATTAAAAATATGTACACGTCTTATTATACAATATAAGATTATGATTAGAACTTTTTATTTTCTTTAGATGATGAGTGGAAAACAGGTATGTAATCTTTGATACATATTCATTAAATAATTTGTGACGGTGTATGAGTTGCTCACGAATGGGTTTTAGGCTGTGTTGTAAAAAATACTTTTAAAATGTATTAAATACTTAAAAGTATTCAAATACATATTTTTAAATGCATTTGAAAAAGTATTTAAATACAAATACTATTTAAATACTTTACAAATTATTATCATACTGAAACCTGTTATTTACATATTATTAAGTTTGACTTATTCAAATGTCAAATACTGAAATATACAATAAACATTACCTCAATGTTGATACATACATTAATAATTTATTGATAAAACTGGATTGTGAGAACAAGAATATTTTATATTTATAACATGATATCTTTTTATTATTGATATTATACCATGTACGCGCCGCTTCGTATGTGGCGTTTTGTTGTAATACATGGTTTTTGTGTTGTCGATGTTTGTGTTATAGTTATATTATTTGCCAACCATTGGATCCCGTCGCCGTCAAATTATACTTTTTGTATTTTTTTTTTATTAATTTACGGCTTCAACGCTATAGTCATTAGCCGGTTAAAAACAAAATTAATTACATGTCACAGCAAATCAAATTTTTGAATACAGTTTAGTTTCTTTCAAAAAATAAATCAAAAGAGGTAGGATTTTTATTTTCAATATGTTCTCTAGGACCGTTGGTTTTGACAATATACTTCTTTCTTTTGTTAATCCTGAACACTCGAGTAAAAGATATTTTGTAGAGATTTTCAAAATTTTACAATATTTACATATGGGTCTTGGTTCATTCTTCATGATGTGTATGTGGGAGATGTTTGAGTGACCAATTCTCAATCTTGACAACATTGTTTGATCTCGTTTTGAGCAAGTAGGAGGAATATGGTTATGTGATAAGATAGGTTTTATTAAGTGCAATTTATTATTTGTTTCTTTGTCCCATCGGTTTTGGTAGGCCCTTTTACCTTGTTCCAGGGCGATTCTTAATATGTCATTGAGTGAAGATAGATAAATTTTTGGTGTGACATTATTAGAAGTGGCTTTTTTAGCTGCTGTGTCAGCTTGTTTATTGCCAGATATATTATTATGGGCGGGTAGCCAGATAAAAGAAACCGAATGAGGATAGAGGAAAGATGCCCTTTGTAGAATATTATTGATAATTTCATTTTTTGTGTTACGGTTTTTGATAGCTGAGATTGTGCTAGAGGAATCACTGGCGATTAGGAATAAGTTAATATTGGTCCATTTATTTTCATTAAAGTCTAAAGCCTTCAGTATTGCGATGGCTTCTATTGTGAATATTGAGTTGTATTCTAGTGAGGAGAATGAGAAAACTTCATGTTCAGATACTATTGCAAGCCCTGTTTTGATGTTGGATTTGGAACCATCAGTGTATATTATTTTATAGTTAGGGTAGTTTATGAGTAATAAGTTATTAAATTTTTTTTGAATTTCAGTTGGATTTATGTCTTTTGTTTCTTCAAACATTACGGTATTGGTGTTAAGTTCCATTATCCACGGTGGGCATATATATGATACCGGAGGAAGCATTTTAGGAAAAGGTGTTATTGTGTTTATAAATTCTTTTATACGTGTAGATATGGACTGGTTCTTTTTATATGCTTTGAAGGAAAAGAGGGCTTAAGTAAATATGTAGAGATAACTCATCCTCGTCAGCCAGTCTTTTTGATACGAAATTTGGGGTGAGGATATTCCGTCGTATATCGAGAGGGAAAATATTTGTTTCGCATAGGATACTAGGAATAGAGCTGGTTTTAAAGGCTCCAATACTCACACGAATGCCTTGATTGTGAATAGGGTTTAATTATTGTAGTATTGATATTGGGGTTGCCCCATAGATCGTAGTTTCATAATCGATTACGGACAGTATCAGACTTTTATATGTTCGCATGATGATATTAAAATTAGCACCCCATATTTGATTTGATATGGCTTTAATTACATTTAATCTTAACTTTGCTTTTACTTTTAAAATGTTTATGTGGTTAGACCAAATTAGATATTTGTTTAAATTAACTCCTAGGATCTTTAGATCATTTGTGACTGGGATTTGGATATTATTTATATAAATTCGGGGAGGGGGTATGTTTTTTTATGTGTAAAAAGAATAATTTTGGATTTATGTGGTCCAAATTTGAAACCGGTTGACTTTTCCCATTTACAGATTTTGTCTATGGCGGATTTCATAAGTGCTTTTGATGTATTGATATTTCTTCCTTTGCAGTATATGTTACTGTCATCGGCAAACATAATGGTTTTAAGTGGGTGGGTATTATTTTTGGTAATTCATTTATAGCTATAATAAAAAGTGTGACACTTAGGCTAAAACCTTGGGGAATACCATTTTGTAGCAAATGAACACTGGAGTAAATTTCTTTTAATTTTACTGAGAAAGTTCGATTTGATAAGAAGTTAGATATGTAGGCAAGGATATTGCCGTTAATTTTCTGTTTTTTGAATATATCTAATATTCGATGGCGCCAAACCATGTCGTAGGCTTTTTCGATATCGAGTGACGTAAATAGGACGTGCTGGTTGGTGTTGAAAAAACACTTTTATTATAATATTAAATACGGTATTATTTTCGGCCCGTAAACATATATACGCGTCATATTGGCATTCACGGTCCGTGTCAAACTCGATTTTATATAAATTATGTATGTTGTGTGCTATTCTTTTATTGTTTCTTTACTTGCTTCTTGAAGTAGATCTTCTTCAAATTGATGCACCATTTAATTATATTTTCATAAAATAAAGACATTTTAATAAGACAATTTCATTTTTTATTGATAAATGTTATGAATTCATTTTCTTTTTGAGAACTGATACCAGAATCGTTCATTTATAGGAATGACTTTATTCATCTAAAATATTTTTATACGTGTTTAAATTTTACTATTAATAAATCAAATTCGTTTCGGATTATTTCCCTTGACATTATAAAAAGGCTTTGCATAAACTAACGACATAAACTAAATTGAGGTAATAGGTTTCACTAAGTGACAACGTGATGTGTTATACTCGCCACAAAAAAAAAAAAAAAAAACAAAATATGGTGCTGATGGTAGCTTATGGTTTACTTTACTAGTAGATATACTATTTTGTGTTATTATAGATTTAAATATTTTCTCATCTTAATGTACTAATCTAATATTACATACAACAATAAAATATAATTTTATTGTACAGTGCATTTGTCAGTCAGTCACTTAAAATCTTCGTCATTGTTTTTAGGGTTTTGACAACATATATGTAAATGAAATTTTTACAAATAATGAATTATTATTTCTTTTCTTTTTTCAGAATGTTATTGTAAGTTAATTGAATACGTATATATATCAGTAAATAATTATATTTTATTATATAACATTATGTATAAAAAATTAGGACACGACGAGAATATTTATCATAGCTTCTCATTGAACTTTTTCAACTTGTGATGAAATTAAAAATTAAATTATAATTTTGAAGAATGTTATTGAGTCTCCAATTTTTCATTCAAAACTGATGTACATACTTTAATTAATTGATTGAGAAACTATTATTATTTAGAATAAATTAAATTTTGAACGCTTAGCCATAATAATTGTTTGTATCGCCTTCTGTTTGTGAAAAATGGATATTTGTGATAGGCATTTAGAAATGAAATAAAAATGTTTGTAATATTTCAACCACAAGTTAGCATTAGATAGCATTGTGTGAACTCATACATCATTTAACCATAATTACTTTCTTATGTATAAACAAATGTAGGGGTACCGACTGAAAAAAAAATGAAGTTAAAAAAATATAGACCATCCTAATATATATATATGTGAATTAATAAATGTAAAATATAATAATATATATAATAAATAAATGTTAAAATAAATGTAATACATACAATTTTTCACCTCTCTTTGATTCGATTATATTTCCCTGGAATATTCTAACACTCGGTAAATCAAAAACCTCTATAAATCGAATTTTTAGCTCGGTCCCCTGAATTTCAAATTATCGAGTGACTACTGTATATATTACACAATGTAAAAAAATAAAATTAATCGATATTGTTATAGTCAAATAATTGCATGCACATTAAGGTCAATAATAAAATTTAATTTGAAACAAATTATATGTAGATCAGCTATTAATTCTTGGAGATTTTAATGGTATGTATAACTGTACAATTGAATTTATATATAAATTTGTCTTTAAGTAATATCAAATGAATACAGCACTTTCCATTTGATTCGAGTTATAAAATTATATAAACTTTAAGGTATTTCAATTATAAATCTTACATAATCTTTAGATATATTTTTATGTCGATAGATTTGACCAATTAAATAAAATATATGATATATAATCATTTAATTTAATGTTTAAAAGATATTTTACTTTTTATTCGTGTAGAGGAGCATACGAAAACTGATGCCTTCATGTATGCATTTTACAATTTGAGTAAGTAATATATAAAAAATATCTCTAAATTTAAAATACATATTTACGTACATTATTTTAACTATATCTATTTACACTTTGTTGTAAATGTGTTGAGTTGATTAATTAAAATAATAATATTATATGTAATATTATTATTATTATTATATTATAATATTTTTTATTAGTATACAATAACATTTTATTCAATATATTAAAGACAAGTATGGGCCCTACGATCAAAGGTTCTTTTTATATATCGTATAACATGATTCTCAGATAATATTTCTGATGTTCAGAAAGACAAATTTTTGCATTAATGATGTACTTGTAAGTTTCAAAAGTTTTATGCTCTCCTGTAAACATTTTGATATTACCCCAGGTGTGAGATAAAAAGCTACCATTATTTTTTTTACCTCCTAGGTCTTTTTTATTTCTTGTTGTAACGTACAGTATTTTTGTGGTTTTGCGCAATAGTTTCCATCATGTTATGGTGTATTGGGAACCACTACATCTGTTATAAATACATTTTTTTTCTTGTCCACAACACCATGTCTAGTCTATTTGCTTCTACAGCTTAATTTGTTATAATAATTCCTTAATAGTTAAAAATGCAAAATCAAAATTTATATGTTTTGAATTTATTAAGCATGAAACGAATTTTTAACTAAAATAGCATTGTATAAAATAAAAAGGGGAAAAAATGTAAAATTTATCAACATTCTACCACTTGTCATTAGTTTTATATCGCGGTAAAATATAATTATTGATAAATATCACTACTCGTGCTAATTTTATTGATAAATTTTGTTAAGATATTGCAGTATTTTTGTTTATACCACTATATTTTGTTATATACTTTTTCATTGACGCAGAATACATGGTTCAGTTGTGGTCGTGACCAGACCATAATTTAGAGATGGTGGTGGTGTATATAATTTTATATAATTTTTATGTATAATTTTTTTAAAAGAAATTTCAATACATATTTTTTAATCATTTATCTTTTTGATGAGGTTCTCATTGATCAAAAATTGTACACAAATGACCTTTTTTCTCTCCAATTTTTTTTCTTGACCCTGAATTGAATTGGGTGATGAGTGACGTAGGTATTATAATTTGACCAGACTATTAAAAAACAAACTTGGTACTACTGTACTCTTTAAATATAATGTTGAGATGCTCGTTTTATGCATTAGTCTCTTCATAATTTCTATTTTGTTTGAATACATAAATTGATCATGCAATAAAAGGAACTTCTGCTGCTCAAATGTCATTTTGAGAAAACAAATATTAACTATCTAGCTCTTCATGTTTTTCAGATTATCTAACCAACTATTATCTACATATTTACCTTGATAGAACATATCAAAAACCAAATTGCTTAAATTAATTGTTTATTAAACAACAGTATGTAGTTTTGTGGAATGTATGGCTAGATCTTGAATGCATTGTCGACTTTTGAGTATTTGAAAGGAACATCTATTAATGGATATGCTATTGTAGTTAGAGAAAAATCCAGGTCATTATTAATTACTGATTTACGCATGGAAAAAGTGTTTAATTAGGCCTTCAATAAATGGATAGACTACGATCATCCCTGGAATTGCAGTACTATAACGAAACTGATGACAGCTCCTATTTCCAAACTTTACTTTCTGTTTTCTATTAAAATGTTTCCTTCTAGTTTCCACAGATATAGGGTTTAGCCTATAATAATGTGGTCACCAGTTTTTGTAATCCAAAATGTCATTTCCATACACATGTTTCATCAAATATTTACGGGTATTTTTAAAACATCTGCGCAATGAATAACTTTAATTGCTGCCTCACGGAATATATACTTCCAAGTCTGGCAAATGCTTTTTTTTATCTGAGCAAAATGTCAGTCACGCGGTAAAAAATTGTGTCCACTCATTGGAAAATACTGCTCAATAGTGCCAAAACGTTGGTTTTTGACTAAAACTAGAAGGATTTATGCTTGCGCATGGTTTTCGATCTGCCTTCCACAATTGTCAGTATATAGTTACAAGGTTTTTACTGATTCAGAGATTTCAGTTGATAAAAAGTCCAACAAAAAAACTGTATAAATTATTAAAACATTTTTACCATCGATTTTATGGTAAAGATACAGTTTTTTAGTATTTTTTTCTTTAATTGATCAAAGAACGTGAACGTGAATCCATTTTACTTGCAATTGTTTGGCTGACTTGTTTGGCAGGAACAAGATAATATTTTGTATAACAAGTGTATGGTAACTCACATTATCTCGCATTCTTTGCAATATTACGCTTCCATTCCGTTTGATCTACATTCCGTTTATTTCGTATTACTTCATTCATAGAATTAGCCATATAATTCACAAATCATAAAAAACTCATTGTCATGTAAATAAAAAACACATCGAATTAAAGAAAATCCAATTTTCGAACGAGTGATTAAATAATAATTAAAAGCAATATATGTAATATGGATTTTATATTTATGTTAAAAACACAGATTATTTGGAATATTTTGTGATAAAAGGCGATTGATAGAGTTATAGTAGGCGAGTAATAATAAATATGATTATTTCAAGTTGAAGTATTGGTACGTAGTCAGCGGCTCATGCAACAAAGGACTTTAAACGCTATATTAGATTCATTTTTGCATGAATTGTAAAATCGTACTACGATTTTCTAACACAATTTATGCACATATACAGTCCTTTTTTACACAAAATGTTAAAAATACGCCTAAAAATTTCAAATCCTCAAGTTTTTGCCTGAAAGTGCTCCTGGGTCCCTTCTTGCATGAAGTAATTTACATGTATTTAAATTTTTTTTAAAAAGGAATATAAACTTCTTCTAATAGTTAATCATACTATAAAGTTTGATTAAGCTCTTATTTTGTCTTCATCTCCATTATTACATTTTCAACGTCATTTTTTTTATCTTATCCAGCTTATTATTAGATACTAATGCTTTTAAATTATTGCTCTACGCTGGTCTACAATATGCTGCGGATTAACCGGTATCATTGGACACAAACTTCCTAAATAGTTCATCTTTATATGAAGTCATGTCCATTTCTTATATAGTGATGCATTGGTACTCGTACGTGCTCATAATGAATATGTTGATTTCCTTTATCCTTTTCATACATACGTGTATTTTTCCCGCTACTGTGGTCTATGCGAATAATGCATAGCTTTTCGTCTATTCAAAACACGTCATTTTTAGCGGTGGCTCCAGAAATTCTCTGACAAACTTCAAGTAGCAGCATCCATATGACCCTATTTTTTAAATGTTTATTTCAAACTAATACATATAATTATATATTTTAACATAATTATTTTTTATTAGTGGTTCCTTCAAATAAGAATAGTTCAAAGAATACAAAAGGTTATTGTATGCATTATTATTATTATTATTATTATTATTATTATTATTATTATTATTATTATTATTATTATTATTATTAATATTATTATTAGTATTAACTTTGTTACTTTACATTATAGTTGATATTTTTTAAAAAATGAAAAAATATTATTTATTACATATCCTTTTTAGGAATTTTATTTGAATATCAAGAAGAGCTTTTAGATAGATTTCTTATGGGTATGTATGGTTATGATGAATAAATAAAAATACATACAAGGTCTGTATATTAAGTAATGGAAATAAATCCACAAAATAAATTCTATTACAGATATTACTATAAATCTTTAAAATTCTTCAAAGTATGCTCCATGAGCATCAACACATTTTTTCAGGCAAGATTCCACGTTTCATACACTCCATGAAATGCGTCTGCTGAAATATTCTTAAAAGCACGAGTGCAAGCCACTATGACAGTATTCAGAGTTCTGTGATGGCGTCCTTTGAGGGCGATTCTACCCTGGGAAAAAGGAAAAAATCTGAAGGGCCACATCGTGGCTGTACGGAGGTTGAGAAATCGTAGTGATGTCATTTTTTTTCAGGAACTCGATAACAACGAAGAAGGTATGACATGATGTATTATCAATGTCATAAGCTTGGTGCAATTTTCCTAATCTTACGATCCTCACCGATGATTTTGTGCACAACTATTTTATCACACCTTAGATTTTGCGCGATAAAACGAACACTTAAACGTCAGTCCCAGTTCAGCAAACTCAGCACACCTTGTTCTTTGTCTCCGGATCTTGAGGTTGTTGGGCGATCTGCACGGGATTCACCTTTCACGCTCTCCCAGCCTTCTTTAAACATTTTGTGCCACCGAAAAACTTGCCCTTGAGATAAAATTTGACTGCCATATGCTTGACGAATCATTTGAAGCATTGATGTACCAGATTTTCCAAGGCAAACACAAAAATTGATTGAATAACGTTGTTCAATGCTCTGCTGTATATTGAGCTTGCACAAACTTATTTGCAGAGGTCAACGGCGCACGTAATCGTTCCTCAATGGAAGCCAGTATTCGATAACTGCCTGGAACGATTCATAGACTGAACCCTCCACTACCGACTGCAACAGGTCCGAGCTTGCTCCGACATGTTGGCGCGTCAAACCAAAAATATTTTCATTACTTAAAATACAGACCCTGTAAGTAGATATCTATAATCAGTGCCGGATTAATTAATGTGGAGGCCCCGGTCACTTTTTGGTGGTGTCTCCAATTTTCAATGACAATTATATGATGTATCTATATAATATATGTAGAATATTCTACTGTGTACCATAAGATATTCCATTAGTCAATCATTATGGGGAACAATATTCAAAGTGCTATTCGAGTGCTTTTGGATATACGATATTTTTCGTTTTTCAGTCTGGTGCGTACACGAATAAATCAGAAGGTTTTCCGACGCGTGAGCTGGCCACATACAGTTGTCCATGTGAAAAGCACGGATTCCCCAAATCCAGCCCACACACTTGCAGCGATTGTCCCTGGGCTTTGTTAATAGTCATTGCAAAAGCAAGATTCCTGTCCATCTAACTGCAAGCGTTTGAATTCAAATGGAAATTTAGTTGAGATCGTTGGAATATGTGGCAACAGTACATCTTCTCCATTGAATTTCCCATTTAAAATTGTAGCTTCGATGAGATTGTTCATTAGCGTTTTCACCAAAAATCTTGTACTGTTGCAAAGTCGTGGTGGATTGATGTTTCGGAGAAGAATAATAGGCACGCCAATTTTCAATGTTAGAAGGTGTGCAGTTATACCTGGCAAATCAAGTGAATTCAAGAATTCTGTGGGGTAACTGACAACGTCGTCTTGATTCATCACAGTATCGATAGACATGCACGTTGTCGCATCGCCTGATATTCCGTCTTGAATGCTGAAATTGATGAAATTGAAGTAGTATAAAAAGGAGTATACAAAAGCCTCCGCATTTAAATTCCTCCGAATTTTCCTCCGCATACGTAAAATCCTACGCATTTCCCTCCGCATTTGTAATTCCTCTGCATTTATCTCCGCACTTCCCTCCGCATTTGTATTGTGACCCCCCAACCCCCGCACTCACACATTGCACAACCCTCCCCTTGCCCCTCCCCTTTTTTTACTTTTTATGTGATTTCCTCCGCATTTGTAATTCTTCCGCATTTGTGATTACCTCCCAATCCCCGTGCCTTCACATTTCACAACCTCTCCTTCACCCCACCCCACCCCTCACCTTTTTTTTACTTTTTATGTGATTTCCTCCGCATTTAGAATTCCTCTGCATTCCTCCTTCCCACCTCTTATACTTATTTTTTTTAAATTTTGTATGTGATTTCATCCGTGAAAAAACTGTAGGCCCATCGTTTACATCACATGACTAGAGTAAAAATAAATAAATAAATAATTTTAAAAAAAAAAGTGTTTAAGTAGAAAATTATACATTATCTTTAAAACATTAGGTTCTTCCATTCGCATAAGCAATCTTATGGACAATTGTTCGTTTGCAAACAATTTGATCTGATTGATATAATTTATCTGAGTGGGAGGTACAAATAATGCAATTTCTTCATCGGGTATATTATTAATATTTGAAATCATTTCTCTAATGTCTAACACGTTTTTGAAATCTTTTGCACCTAGTACGTTCAGTACTTCTTCAAATTGATTTATTATAATTGGTCTAACGATTATAGTTTTTCTTAGAACCGATTCAAAAATTGAACGTTCTAAATTTTGAAGTAAGAATAAATTTGATCAATTGAGTAATATGCGATGTCCTTCGAATATTCGAGAATTTATAACCAACATATTTTCTCCACGATAAACCATTTTCGAGAGCGTATAAAATTTATCATTCAGAAAAATACTTTCTTTAGTTTTTTGTGGTGGATCGAGAATAAACGAAAAAATATTTCCCATAAGCAAATATATTCTTTTTAAAAAATCTGGGTGTAAGCTTATGTGTCTTGATGGTGTTAAAATATGAATCCATACGTTGAAATTATCAGTCGGATCGAACCCGATAAACAAAAACTTACGCTCAGCAAAATCAATAGTAAACGCTGTGGTTTCAATTAAATTGGTTAGCGGTGAAGGTGGAACGTATTTGTATGTTTGTTTCTTGTAGTTCAATTGGATTGAATCAGCCATATTATAAAAAAATACTTTTTGAAAATGTATAAACACTTAAACGGCACTTTTAAAAATTTATAAACACTTAAAGACACTTTTTGAAATATGTTTAAACACTTAAAACCGGGTAGTATGAATTTAATCTTTATACTAAGACTGTCGGATGAATACTGATTTTAACTCGGTTTCCACCAACCGTTCATAATAATGTTTTTTTTTTCAATCGTGAATAAACGATTCGACAAAACTCGAAAAGGTCTCTACAGATCTCTACAGGTCTATCGAGTACAGTTTCGAAAAGTAAAAAAAAAGTCATGGTCAGCTATAATTGAAATAAGTAAAAAGTAAAAAAAAAATTCATCGTTAGCAATAAGTTAAAAATTTTAAAACTTGAAAAAAAAATTATATAATATAATATAGGTATAGTGATAGTCGTGGGGCGGAAGAGGGGGGCGGATGAAATCACATAAAAAATTTAAAAAATTAAGTTTAAGAGGTGGGAAGGAGGAATGCAGAGGAATTCTAAATGCGGAGGAAATCACATAAAAACGAAAAAAAAAGGTGAGTGGGTGAGGGGAGGGGTTATGCAATATATAGGCACGGGGATTGGGGGGTAATCACAAATGCGGAAGAATTACAAATGCGGAGGAAATCACATAAAAAGTAAAAAAAGGGGAGGGGTGATGGGAGGGTTGTGCAATGTGTAAGTGCGGGGGTTGAGGGGTTATCACAAATGCGGAGGGAAGTGTGGAGAAAAATTCGGAGGGAAATGCGGAGGAATTTACGTATGCGGAGGAAAATGTGGAGGAATTTCAATGCGGAGACTTTTGTGTACTCTTTTTTATACTATTAATTGACGTTGTTGTTCGTAGCTGCTAAAATAAAACGTTCACTAAGCGACGGATTATTTTAATAATTCCGCGCGCGGTATTTGGAAAACGTTTTGAATTAATTAGTATTTGGTAGCTTTCATCTTACAAATATTTGTTGGCAATTTGATACATTGTGTAGAATAGTCAATTGCCAACTTCCCATTTTCAATATCCAGAAATTGTTTTGCGAAGCGTTTGGCGATTGCATCATTTTTTATTTGAACACGCATATTAGTTTTCAAAGTCAATTAGTTGACATTTCGCCACAGAACTGAAGATTTGGGACATGCATTAAGTTCATAAGCGGGTAATGAACGTGGTATCACGTGCAGAGTTTGTCGAAAATTCCCTGACAATAGGATGAGTGTTCCACCAAAAGGCTGTTTATTACCCCTCAAATCTCGCAGTGTACAGTAATGCACTCCTAAGCATCTAAAGCTTCTTTGTGAGTCATTGTACATTCGTCCCATATGATAAGTTCACATGTTTGGCGAACTTTGCCGATTCCAGAATTTTTTTTGATATTGCATTTTGGCATCTAAGTAGTTTGCAAATTCAACGGCAATTTCAGTGCTGAATGCGTTGTTCGACCACCGTCCAATAGTGTTGCTAGAATTTCTGATGATGCAATTGCCAGTGCTATTTTTTTCTATGATCGTTTACTTACTAATATCATAGAAATGAGAAAAGTTTTTCCTGTATCACTGAGCGCATCTTTGAAGTATAATCCACCGCATTGATTGTATATTGCCTCCATGATTGTGTCATATACAATATGCTGTTCTGAAACCAATTTTGAAAGATTATTTTCAACAATTGTACTCAAGTCATGGATATCAAATTGTGTTTGTAGGTCGCAAATACTTCACCGTTGACTTGTTCTCAGTTCATGGAAGGATTTCGGTCCACGTACATTAACTAATGGTAATCGCAAGTAAAAATATTCTTGTTTTTTGGATGAACTGTATAGAGACGGCCCAAAGCATTTGACGAATATAAATTCGGATGTCTTTCAACGTGTTTGCCTTGTCTACGATGTTGAAGAGTTTTGGATGATGCATTCCATGTGTAGTATTTTGGCACTTCTGAGTAAAGAAGCGCTCTTGCGAACAAATCATCCATACACAAAGGGAAGAATGCAGTTAACGTTGTTTGTGGTGACAATAATGGTTTTGCATGTACATTTTCTGTTGTAAAAAACACGCGATGTCCATTTTTAATATGCACAGCCAAATGAACAACTGTTGGATGACGTACATGAATAGGAATTGGGAAAATACGCCAAACAGTTTCATTACTAATAATATAGCGTCCTAATTTATATCTTTGAATTTTATCGATACGTGTAGATGCATTTCCCACTCCAAAAACTGCCATATCGCGTCCTTTGTTAACATATTTGCATATGTATTTGATCGATTTTACTGAATTGCAATACTCGACATTGATGTGTGCTTTGAGCATCTTAGAATGTATACGGCACAACTCAACGATTATTGACTTCAATGTCATTGTTGCGCACGTTTAAAGTGATGAGTTTTTGCCATCTTCAGTTGATTGTTGACGATATTGGGGATATTTATCATTGCCAGCGATAGTTTCAGCGTGTAAATCTCTTAGATAGCGTTTCCTGAATTTTCCATCCTTCGTGCATGGAGATTTGGTGTTGATCGCTTAACGAGAGCCATGAATCATGTTTTTGGTAACGACTTAGAATGAGCCACGATCAATGTCGACGTTTGGTATTTCTGCTGAGATGACTGCATCATTTTTGTCTAGTGTAATTCTATGAATTAACCAAATCAGAACGTGTGTTTGCGGCAAGCCTCTTTTTTACTATTGAATGAAATACATTCAACAACGTGTCTCCCCAAGAACATAATACTTGTAAATGAAATCCATAAAAGATTTCAATTTTTGTTTGAACACACGTTCAATGACACCATGGCGATCCGAAGATGATTGTCCAGACAAAAGAAGATCTCTAGTTTCATCGCACGTAGGATTGCATGTGAATGTTATGAAAAAATCCGGACGGCTGTATGCGCGAACGTAAGTCATTGCATCATGTGCGTATTCATGCATATGTCGTGGGCTTCCTACAAATGTAGCCGGAAGTATGACCATTTTTCCTAGTTCATTGGGATTGCCATCAGTAGTAATCGCATCGTGTAAATGAATATATTCTTCCGAGCGCAGTTTGGTTTGATTCAACCGAATGAAGAGAAGTCGTTCGGTTTCGATTTTTGCATACATATCGACAATATACTGTTGGAATAATTGCCGACTTTTCAAAATGTGATTATCTGAGTTTTCACTAATCATCATGCGATATGAATAGTAATTCATGACACTGACTTTTTTATTAGTTTCCTGATGCGTTTGTGGATTTATCATTTTGATGTTGAAATAATATCCAACTTCTCCTTACCAGAATAAAACTGGATATTGCAATGCATCATAGGCGGGATGTGTTTCGGAAACTCGCTGAACATTACCATTTCTTTAATGAAAAACTACATCACGCGAATTAAATTCTTCACCAACTATTACGATTGCGACTTCATTAAATGTTGGTGCGTTGAACTGTCTTTCGTGTTGGCCGGCTGGTGTTTTATCGGCTTTTATGACAACAACGTGATCATTAGCTGGCATTTGCTCGAGCGCTGTCCTGAACAGTCGAACTAACTCATTGTGTTGATCGAATAAATGTTGTAATGCAGCAACAATTTCGAACAAATTGTTGAAAAAAAAATTAATAAAAGTGATAAATTTGCCCTTGGATTTTGAACGTTGGCACGTAATTGTCACATATGATTTCTGTTGCACTGAACGATGTCATTTGGAAACATGAATTGTACTTGCGTATGTTTACCAAGAAGTGTTTCAACTGTCTTGATTGATATACCTGATACCAACGTGGATAATGGTTCAGGTGGTAAATGCAATTCTGGCAATTTTACTTTTCCACCTGCGCAGCACATTCCTGGGTTTTCGTTTTTGGATTTCAATGCACGGCAAGATTTGCATAACTTGTCTATTTTTCCAATGACGACACTTCGATGGCGACTGTAATCATATTGCGCATTGTAATGGAACGCAGTAAGATGCAATTCAACGTGATGCATCCATCTGGATCGATCATAGTGTTAACTTGTGAATGTCAGATTTACTCTCCGTTGGTCAATGGTATAAGTCGAGCATGCTTGAGCAGTTCGATCTCGGTTCTTTTCCATTTATGGTGCTCGCTGTTCTCCAGTTTCAATCGATCGTGTATGAACAGCTCGTTCTCGCATGGTTCCCAATCATCAAGCTTGTTACTCGTTTATTTCGGAAGCCTTTCGAGCTTCCCGGGACCACGCTGAGTACGTAGTAAAAAACCTTATTAAAATCCATCCAGCGGTTTGGCCAGGCATCGATAATATACATACTGATAAACACCAATTCATATATATATATATATAGATTATTTTTAAATAATATTTTATTCAAAAGTAAGATTGGTAACATTTAATTATGTTGAATAATTAACTAAAAATATAATTAATTATTCTCTAATTATGTTAAATATAATTTTATTTATTTTAAAACTACAATGAATATATACATACTGTACTTAAATAATTTAAATTATTATAATTATATTGGTACTCCTTTAGATTCGTCACTATATATTTTTTAAATGTAAAATATTAAGTGAAAATTTTTGTTGTAATGTGTTGTTAATGGGAATGTAAAAGAATCTTTTTGTGTGGAGGCCTTCGTTTTGATGAGGCCTTTTATCCTCTGGACCCTTTCAAAATCTTTCTATAATAGCTAATTGAAGGATATATGTGATAAGCATAAACAAATTATATATTTATTTATTGATCATGAATAATTGGTAACACTAAACAAATGAGTTTAAAAAATGATAAAATTTATAGCACATGAAAACAATTTACAAAACATGTTTCAACATCCAATTGATTGGTGTAAAGACAACATAATAAGTTCGTATTTTTTTAAGAAAAAGCAGTTTCCATATTTTGAGCCCATTGCACAATTAAAATTCTGCTTTATTATACACATAATAACGTTACACTTTTTTTATGATTGAAGAGTTTATTGGAGATTTAAATGTTAAAAGACATCCGAGAAATTGCCCTAGTAAGATAATAAATAATATTTTTTTTTTTTGCTTTTTTTCAGAGATGTAGGTATGGTAAATAATAGGCCCATGGTCAATTCCACTACTCCTTACCATGCCTTCCCTGTCTTTAGCCAGGTGTTCTCTATATAATTTATTAGAAGCTTGAGGTCTTTTCTGACTTAATCAATTCACTGCTGTCTTGGTCGTCCTCTCGGTTTCCATATCTCACGTAATGTATGGCTCTCCACTCTTTAAACGTGTTTCAGTCCAGCCTATTATTTTACTCTTGAGGATTTCTACTGTATCAGACTCATTGACTATTGATTTCAGCTCTGTATTTATTCTTTGTTTATATGTACTCATGTTCTCGTTTCTTCTAGGGTCATAGATTTTCCCTACAATTTCCCTTTCGAATAGTATTAATTTCTTTTCGTCTGACTTTGTTGACGCCCACGCTCCACATGCATTCTGAATTAAAATTCTAATGAGAATTTTATATATTCTTAGTTTTGTTTTTTTGAACAATAACCATCACTTAAATAATGGTACAAGCGCAAAATAGCACGTAATTCCTAGCGGTATTTTTCTGTTAATCTTTTTGTGGCTATTTGATTGTTGTTTAAGATTAACTCCCAGATATATACAATTTGAAACAATTTTAAAGGTTATATCCCCAACTAACAGAAAATCTTGACCATGCACTTCTTAAGATACGAGTGTTATTAAATATTTTGCCTTTTGTTTGTTTACCTAAAATAATACGTTGTTATAATTATTATTTTATCCTAAATATATATATTTTTTTATAACTCTAGTTGCATTAAAATATTATTATGGACTTTTTTAGATTAAATATTAAAACATAAAAATATTATTTTAACAATGAATATTATGGTATATAATTCGATACATTAAACGAATAAAAAATTTCTGTTTTCTATTTTTCAAATAAAAAACGTAACAAGTTTTAAATATTACAACTTACACAATTATTTCCAGCTGTTATGAATAACCAAAATATGACTAACTTTTTAGGTAAATATTTTGTGTACATTTTAAAGAGGCAATATTGAAATTTGTATAATGAGATTGAAAGTTATAATGAAAATAAAAATTAATATGATTTATATCATGAATTCAAATCTATAATATTAAATTGATAATAAAAGCGTATGATGTTCAAATTTTATTTATTTATTTATAATTAATATTGATAAATGCTCAATAAATCGAAATTTTTGTATTTTTGTTCAAGAATCACAGAAACATGCTCTAGAGAATTTATTTTTCAGGATAAGTGAGTAATAATAAATAATCGTATTATATTTTAATTCTTACTGTAAGCTTTGAAAATATAATGAGATTAGTAAAAATAAATTTCAAATTATGTTTAAACATGATGCATAATCAAATATATGGATAGACAAAATGAGTTCATGAAGTTTAATATATTTTTGAAATTTTGCTTTATTCATACTACGATTAGATTCATTTTGAATTTTTTTTTGTGAAAAGAAGAGAAAAATTCCAAAAAGCGTGTATTAGAGGACCTTCATCGACCAATTTTTAGAAAATACAATATTTATACAATGAAAAAATTATCTCATTTTTCAATGAAATAAATAAAATAATTCCAAATTTATTATGTTTCATTATATTAGCGTGTAATATTTTATACGGTTTTTTCTATAGAAGTTGAGAAGGGTCGTTCTCGTACTAAAGGTATAACATAAAATACTAAAATATTTTCTTAAATAATATTCTGACGTAAATCAATTTCAGCAAATGCTTTTATAGCGAGTTGAGTTTTATTATTATGAACATAATATAAACCTACTTTATATATTTGAAAAAATTATTACACATATCAATTAATTATGATTAATTAACTAACCATTACTTCGAATTATCATGCAAACATATTGTATTATATCAGTGATATGCATTATATGAATTATTTGCAAAAACTAAATAAATAAACTTCCTATAATATTATATAATGTATTTGCTTAGTTATGGTAAAATATTACTCAACCTACGTTGGATCTATTGTCAACAAATATGTTGGTATGTATCATGATAAAAACGAAAAATGAATACAAATGTTAGAAATGAATTATTTGTGACAGTGTACGTATTGGTCGCGCAAAATCACACACGAAAAGGTCATAAGTAGTGTAAAATAAAACGATACCTGTATTGAGATGCTTAAGTCTTTATTAGTTAACGGAAAATCACAGTAATCAACTGACCGTGTAACATAAGAAAAATCAACGGATACTAAGGAAAATATATCTCGTGTAGGGAACGTGTTGTACGATATTACGGATTTTAGCGTACTGACCGAATATATCGATTCGATATATTCAGTTCAGTCGGCCGTTCGAAGTTAATCGTATTTTTATCATCATTCAAAACATTTATATTTATAATAACAACTAAGTTCTAGCGGATGAGATTGAGCAGAAAAACCCAATTACGCAATCGCTATTACTGCAATGTTCATAAATATGAATGATTCTTTGTCTTTGTCGTTCGTGACTAGTGGTAACTTTTATTGTGCACGTAAATAAACACGACGGAAAGTATTTTCGTCTGCGATATTCGCAGGAGGGAGGTACGGTTGATTATTATCGGTCCGTGAACGCATATACGCGTCGCATAGGCATTCACGATCTGTGTCGATTTGTTCAAGCTATTTTTACCAAATTCGACGATTGTATCCAGGCGAGAGTGGTAGTCGAATCCGTCAAGGTGTGCATAGCGTTGATGGAGAGTGGAGGCTTTAGTAGTTCGTGCACATAATGTAACAGCTTAGTTGTTAGCACTGCATCACATAACTCTAGACGTGGAATCGTCACTCTTTTCAAAGGAGCCACCTTGGATTTTGTGGTGATGAGGCTGCACCTGAATCCGTTTCCATGAATGCAGCGTAGGTATACAGCGACTGCATAACCCTTTTCGGAGCTGTCTGAGAACGTATGGAGTTCATACGTTGCTTCTTTATAGACATTCTTTACAATTCATTATCACTTAATCAAAAATAACATATTCAACAACCAGCTACATATTTTAGTACCCATATTTATGTTATACATATATAGAATAAAGCAAATTTTGAAATTAATTTTAATTATTTATTTGTATTTTTTGTAGAATATACCGATGCAAGAAGTCCGTCAGATTTTTGTGAACATAAAGAATCCCTAGCAGAATATTATATTATTTTAGATGAAAATAAAAATGTTGTGAAATATCCAAATCCACGGTTTGGCCAAACGTCTACATCTACAAAAAATGTTTATGAAGAAAATTTTCCTTTTGATCTTAATAAACCAGTTGTATCTTTATCTGGTGAAGGATTAATCTTTGATCCGAATGAGTAAAAATAAAGATAACATGAATAAAAACTAGTTTTATCTCGTATAGACGTACATTGCATAATTTTACAATAATAATTTGCTAAGTTATTGAATTAATTAATAAGTAACTAGTAGCATAAATTAAATGTGTGTTTTAAATATAAAAATATGTTTGTAATAAAATCATTAACTATTAAATATAATTATAAAATCCATGTAATTCGTTAATTACATATCTCGTTATGAAGAAAAAAAAAATTTATTTATTCGTTTACAAATTCTTTCATACCTAAATATGAAAGATAAGATTTATTTATGCTTTGTGAAATATATAAAATCAATCCCTACTCAACCTTATCTATCCAATTTCTCGTTACAATAATCATTGCTAACCGTTTCGATTAATATACTAAATGATTAAATAAAGTAAATTACAATTGTCCATGGAACTATTTAGAGCATTACAAAATTAACATAATTAGTTTACGAGAATCACTCTGCATATTTTATTGTTAAAAAACAATTTTTGAAACTCTCCCAGCAAAAAATTAAAAATACACCACTGGTTAATGCATTGCTTATCTTCTATTTATAAAGTTGATTTCCTTATAGTTAAATAAATTAAAAAATTAAATAATGTTTCACGAACTAGAACAAATTGACTATCGGAAAATCATCATATAACTATTTACTTATAAGAAACTGAGCATTTGTGCCATTTGAAAACGTTTGACACTTGAACGTGGATGATTAAATGCTATTCACACAATGAGTGTAGATATATAATTACAATATTATTAGTCACAACAACAATTGGTTGCGAAAAAAATAATCGTGAAATATAATTTACAATTATTAAGACGATGATTGCTAGCATTTATAAAATTGTAATAAGAAATGTTGCACGATCTACATAAAAAAAAAGGTTGGAATACAGAAGGAATATTATAACCGTTTCAAATTTTAGGCGTATAATTTGCATAAGTATGATACAGAACTGTAAACCGTTTTTTTTTTTATATTAATTAAAATAAGACATTCCTAGCCCATGAAGGTTATCTACATCTACAGATATTTACAGGAGTAATTTGTGGCTATGTTAAAGTGATAATGATTATAATAATAATAATGTAAACAATATAAAATATAGTTGATATTAGTTAGACGTTATGATAATAATATAATAGTGAGATGACGAGGAATATAAATAAGACATATAATACTCAACGAATAAGATCGTGTGGACGATTGCGTTTTAAGCGTCTTGGAGATAGTGGACGTTTGTGTAAGTTGAAATGGATTGATCCTTTTGATTTGAGAAGTGAACTGTGGACATTTTCGGCAAAGGCGCTTATATTCACATGAATTTTTGTGATTTTGAGGTCTTTGTGTAGATTTTCATTACGAATGAACCATGGAGCGTTTGTTATAACTCTTAAAATTTTATTTTGGAAGATTTGAATTTTTTTTAAATGTGTGACTGAGCAGTTGCCCCAGATAGGACAGGCGTAGGTAAGTATTGGGCGTAGTAATTGTTTGTATATTAATAATGAACAATTTTTATATAATACTGATTTTTTATTCAGTAAAGGGAATAACGTAGAGAGGCTCTGGTATGCTTGTTGCAGTTTTGTTGATATATGTCGCCACCAGGTTAGTCTTTTGTCTAGTATAACACCGAGGTATTAAACTGATAGTTGCCACGGTATATGCACGTTGTTAAATTTTAATGGTAGTGGTTTAGGACGGCGTCGTAAACTGAATATTACACCTCAGCTTTTTGAAGGATTAATTTGTATTTTCCAATTAATACACCATTTTGATAATATATTTAAATGAGCTTATAGATTTTTTGTTATCGCTTCGATATTACAGGATTCACTATAAATTGTTGTGTCATCTGCGAAAAAACACAATGTTCGTACGTGGTGATTGAGGTATATCATATATAAAAATATTGAATAAGATAGGTCAAAGTTTGGAACCTTGAGGTACATCAGCCGAAATAGACTGGATATCAGAAAAATTATTATTTATTTTTACTGCAAATTGTTTGTTCATTAGAAAGGAATTTATAATATTAAATAAGTATTTTGGTGTAATAATAATTTTTAATTTGCATAAAAGACCTTCGTGCTACACTTTATCAAATGCTTTAGAAACGTCAATAAAAACTGCACCAGTATGGCAGTGCTTTTCAAAAGAAGTACTGATATGCTCCGTTATACGAAGGAGCTGTTGAACTGTTGAATGGTTTGATTTAAACCCAAATTGGAATTTTGGGATAATATCTTCAGTGTTCAAATAATTTTGTAACCTCGTGTGTATGACTTTTTCGAATATTTTTGATAAAGATGTTAATAGACTAATCGGCCTATAGCTGTCAGGATTTGTTTTATCTTTACCAGGTTTTTTAATTAGTATTATTGCTGCTATTTTCCAGTTTAGCAGGAAGTGTCCAAAACGTAGCAGAGCGTTAAATATTGAAGCTATAAAAACGAGTCCTTTTAGCGGAAGTTTTTTAAACATGAGATTAGTAATGTGATCGTATCCCGGAGCTTTTTTATTTGGTAACTTTTTGTTAATTAGGTTAATTTCGTTTGGTGTAACTAATCCACAAGTTTTTGGACTGAAAAATCAGGTAGATTTATTAACTTATATACTTGTAAACCGTATTAAAACATATGTTGTACTCATCAATTATCAATTGTACAACAATGGAATATAAGCGATTATAACTTGAAAAAGTGATTGGCATGAATGTGGTCTATTTATTATTTATAGATAATGAAAATTATTTTTGAGAGGAATATATGGTAAATAAATTGTCAAATCAATAACAATTGATTGTTAATTTATTCTTCGAAGTCCTATCTTGCAATAAAACTTTTCCTCCGACTATAATTTTCTGATGATGTGAGGTTCTGTCGTACCGTTCCTCGGATTTTCCTTTTGCTTCTAATATGTTTTCCCTAGCAATTGCTGGTGATTCCAGCATTTGCTTTTTTAATTCGTACTGGTAGTCATCATAGTTATATTGAGGTTCTGGAGTCGTCAATAATAATGTTCGTACCACTAATGGATTCCCATATACCAGCCCCTATTTTTTATAAAGATTCGTACTACACATTTTTTAATGTGAGTACAGTAATACAGAGCTGTGGGGCAAAGCCCCCCATAACCCTCTTTAACAAACTTCTATGATTATACTATTAAATACAAAATTAACTTTTTTTTTTTAGTAATAATTCTTTTTTATAGACGGAAATATACTTGTGTCTAGTATAAATCTGAAAACAATTAACAAATTATTTATTTTAATGTGGGATATATAATTTAAAATTTAATAGATACATCATTAATAGATAAGTCCACATCAGCTGTCTTGCTTAATCTGGCTTCCTCATAAACACCTTCATACCACTCTTGCTATTTTACAAGAGGATGTCTTTTTTGTCAGACAGCCATTTTATGACAGCTGGACGAGGAGCAAACTTTGAAACATTACACATATTTAGTATTATATAAAGATAATTTGTTATCAATTATCGTCAATGATAAGTGTAACTAATAGAAAAACTAAAAAAATATTCTTTTTTAAAAATTTGAATAATGTGTACTGTATAGGTACTACCTACTATTTCGGATTACACACTTTGTGCAGGAGTTCTCTATAAAATAGGACCTGCCATATTGTTTCTTACCCAATTCTTTTCTTATATAAAATTAACAAAACCAAAAAAAAAAGAAAAGATATTTGAGTGAAACAGAGTGTTTCAAGAAAATAATCAAATTAAGAAAAAAATAAACAAATCAAAATAATGGTGAAAGTAAAGCGAACTATATTTCAAAATAAGACAATATTAATAATCTTATTAAAATGACAAACAAAACAACGGGTTAACAATATCTAACGTCGTCCGGATATTAAACGTATTATAATCGAACAGAAAACAAAATTGCTTAACCTATTTAGTATATAAAACAGGTCAATAATAATATCATAAAAAAAAATACAACATAAGAGTACAAAAACTATAACCTGACGGCGACGGGATCCAAAGGTTGGCCAGATATTTTAAAAAAAACGTGGTCACGCGAAATACAAAATGCACAAGAAAAAATGTAAAAAAATCGATCGAACAATAATGAGTGCGAAACACTATCCGAACGCGATGACGATGACTCGACGACGGGCAAGCCGAAAGACAAACTCGAGCCGGGCGGTCTTGATTGGCTTGTATGGATTCCCCCCAATGATACATACATCAATGGTCGGCAGATAATATAATTATAACACAAACATTGACAAGACGAAAACCACGTATTACAACAAAAACACCGCATACAAAACGGTGTAAACACATATACTAAATGGTAAAATTGGAATTTTGTGGCGGAATGTACTCATACGTTTGATTTATGATAAAACATTGCGTACGAGATTTTGGTATTCCAATTTTTTGGATATTTTTCACTAAAGTTTCTGAGGTATTCTCTTAAGGTTCTGTGGCTCCTTTTTAGACTACCATTACTTTGAGGAGTGTATGGTGTCGTCGAAATCTGCCGGATTATCAGTAGTCAGCAAACTTCCTTGAATATTCTGCTTAAAAATTCCGTACCACAGTCTGTCACGAGACTCTGTGGTATCCCATGAAGACATACGAACTGGGTTACAAAATGATATGTATCATCATGTATCAAAATGAGTTTATCTTCTTCCGATAATACTTTTTGTGCTCTTACTTTAATGTTTATTGTTGAATTCTAAAAAATGTAACGTAACACTGAACAAACTGTTTCCTATTCAAGCCCGTCTAAATCACAACCTAGACGTGGACATGCAAGTTGGGTGATCTGTCGTTCCGTGCAAATTTACTTAAGATTTTGGAAGCTTTGAAATAAATTTTGATATGTGAGTTTTTGCCAATAATATTTTTTAGTTATGAGGTAGAACATTTTCCTTTGATCGGTTTCTATTGAAGCTACCTCCGTAACTTTCTTCTGTAATCTACGTAGTTGTGCAAGTTTACCAATTTTTTTCTCATTATTAATGCTATTTTATGCGACATTTTAAAATCTGCTGAGACACAGTGCATCAAGGAAATGCTTGATTCACAGTCAAAAAGGTCTCCTTGTATCTCTAAAATATTTGGAGTAGATTTCTTTAAACTTAAGTCAGCTTGTAAAAAGTTTTGATAATTGGCTAATGGTATTGATAATTTGGATCGAGTCTGAAAAATTTTTCTGAGTTAACAAATTTTCTGAATGCTTTGAAGTTTCTGACAGGTTTAAAGATTCTGAAGATTCTGAAGTTTCTGTAGGCTCTGAAGGTTCAGAAGTTTCTGTATGTTCTGAAGGTTCTGAAGTCTCTATAGGTCTTGAAGTTGCTGAAGTTTTTTGTGCTCGGTTGACGACTTGGTGTATTCTGCTAAGAGCGTCTGCATTAGTATTACTGGATCCAGATTTGTAATTAATTTTGTATTCGAATTCCTCAAGTTTTTATCTCCATATTTTAAGTTTGGATCCCGGATCTTTTATATTGAATCACCAGCTTAATGCTCTGTGATCCGTGATAATGTTAAATTTTTGTCCAAACAAATATGGTCTGAATTGTTTTACTCCCCAAATTATTGCGCATAACTCTATATCGGTAGTACTATAATTTTGCTCCGTTTTTTTAAGAGTTCTTGATGCATAGGTTATAGAAGGGTCTTTTCCAATCTGTCCTTGTGACAACACGCATCCTATAGCATAGTTACTGGCATCACATGTGAAATTAAAGGATTTTTTAAAATCTGGGTATTGAAGTAAAGGTTCTGTAGTTAGGATTGCCTTTAACTTTTCATATGCTGCTTGATAAAGATCTTACCAATAATAAACATTATATTTCTTCAATATTGACGTAAGTGGTTTGGCAATCTCTCCGTACTAAGGTATAAATCTACGGTAATATCCCGATAATCCTAAAAAAGATTTAACTTCTTTTTGATTAGTCGGAACTGGAAAATCAAGAACGCATTTGATTTTTTTTGAATCGGGTTTACACCTTGATCGGTTATAACGTGTCCTAAATAATTTGCTTCTTTCCACATGAATGAACATTTCGAAAGTTGGAGCTTAAGGCTGAAATTTCTGAGTCTTGTAAAAATATTTTGCAATTTCTTTGTGTGATCTTTAATACTATGCGCGTAAATAACTATATAGTCTAGATATACAAATGCTTTGAGACCATTTAATTCTACTGAAACAGTGTTCATCAGACGCTGGAAAGTGGCTGGAGCCCCTTTTAATTCAAATGGAACTCTAGTAAGCTCGAAGTGTACTTTATCAGTGGAAAATGCGGTTTCACGCGATGTTTTCACGAATGTTCTGGATGCATTTTGACTTGGTGATAACCTTGAGCTAGATCTAAGGTTGAATAGTATTTCAAATTTTCCTAACTGGTCAAGAATGTCTGTAATGTTCGGTAAGGGGAATGCCTCTCCAACTGTTATTTGGTTAAGTTTTCTGAAATCAACACAGACTCTGTACTTAACATGTCCATCGTTGTCGGGTTTTTTCGGAACTACTAACAATGGTGCGTTCCAAGAGTTTTTGCTTCGAACAATGATTTTGTTTCTTTGAAAGCTGTCTATTTGTTTGTCGATTTCTTGTTTGTGTTTGAACGGCAAACGATTCGGACGTTCATTTATCGACTATGCATTAACAGTTGTTTTAATTTCATGCTGAATAGCATCGGTGCAAACTTGTCCCCTTCTAATAAGAAAATATCAGAAAATTCCATGCATTTGACAATAAAAAGTTTTCCTCTTCTGAATTAAGATGACCTGTTTTAAGAGCTTCTTGTAGTCGAGACAGGCGACTATTGTTAGCACGAGATTCTGTATGCTTTTGAAATTGTGTCGTATTTACACAGACTTCATTGTATTCTTTGTGGACTAAATGTTCTATTTTAGGAATATTAATAGAGAAAATTGTTCTATTGGATTTATTGATGTCAACCAGATGTATTGATTCTCGACTGAAATGACAACGTTACCACATTTAATAGATTCCGTTAGGTCTTGAGTGGCAATTATTATATTCGAATTTTCTGTCAAGTTCGGAGCTCGGACAGCTACAAAAGTTTCTGTTCGCGGCTTTTAACGTAATTTTTGAATGATCTGGATGTATTCATTTTTTTGTCTGATAGTAGATTAAAGCCTCTTGTCCGACAATAAATGGCTTCAATAGATTCAAATAGCATATTAATGTATACGTGGAATTTTTTTCTTTCAGGCTCAAGTTGATGGGATAGATTTCTGAAAAAATATATTTAGGCATTCTTTAATCATTCATTTAGGCATTAAATATATTTAATTTATCCACACTTATTTTTTAGTTTTCATGGTTGATTTTTAATTTTAATTTTAAGTAATTATATTATAATACAATACTGGAAACAAATCGAGATTAAACGTTGTATTTTTTGTATATTTAACCATTTGTTTGGTACACGATTATAGCCATGGTCAGAGAAAATAACAGTCAAGAAAATTTTCTTATCAATTATATTTGGTTACCAATAATAGGTTTAGTTCCTATTCTGTATTGTTTTAATCGATACACAGTTTACAAAATGTTTTTCTATCACTCTCGATGATTCCTATTGTATATTCTCAATTATTTTCAATAAGGCTAAAAAGTTAGAGCATTTGGAAATTTGTTTTGATAATTCTCAAAACATTTCCAATATGATAGACACTTGTTTCATAAGTTTTTAGTGTCATGGACAAAAATGTGTTTGAAAATGTTTGCATATTGACGTTTTTTTGATCTATTTCACTAATTTTGGTTTTTAATTGTTTTTTAGGAGTGTTGAATAAATAAATAATTTATAAAATTTTATATTATTTTTTTTTTTATATGAGTAGAAATAAACATATTTCATCGAATTTTTGGCTCTTAATTCGCTCGAATGAATGTTTAAAATACAAATTGGAATTATTGTAAATTATTGTGTAGGACGAATCAATTTGGAATTTATTCTTCTTGACTGCTACTATTAATTCAGAAAATTCCCTAATATTATCAATAATGAGATATCAACAAACGAGGCAATACATTCACGAATAAATATACACATTGATTTTATTTTAGTATTTCACCGTCATCTGGATTTGTGTGATTAATTGTCAAATCGTGTTGTACTTAATCTTATATTTTTAAATCGATTTAATGTACCTAAAGTAATATAAATATTATCGATTTACGATTCGGCTCTAACCGTATGCCAATGACATCAGTTCTAACATATTTTCAATTGATTCTAGAGTATTGTTTAGTGAAATTGCGAAATTAAAGTTAATTCTAATAAACAGTTTAATGTATTACAACATATTAAACAAACCAGTTCGAGTACCTAGTTTCTGCGTTCTTACCTTATACTGGAAAAGCATATATAATTTGTAAAACTAAACGTAAAACTTAAAATTTTAAGTGCTATAACTTTTAAACCCTTATTGACAACATATGTATGCTACATATTGCAAAGTGATTAATTAATTAAAAATGTAGGGTAGTGAAATGCAAATTAAATCATTATCTTTAGGCGCATTCTATTTTTAATCCGGTCCTGTGTAGGGTAATTATACCAACTATTATATTAATGAACTAAACTATGATCCTGTGAATCCAGTATAATTGTCAATAAATTGATATATGATAGATAAACCTGTTAACTTGATATCGTGAAAATGTATCGTTTAAAAATTTTTAATTACTAATTACTTTAATTATTAATTTTTAATTATTACTTACATTTTAATTCCTCGAAAAACTCTAAATATGATAAATATATTAAATAAGTATTATTAAACTTATACAATTATTTTGTTCAGAATTTACTAATGCCAAACCAGTGACAGTGATTTATCAGTTATCGTTTTTGAGTGACTAGATGAAAAATAATATATTATAAAAAATATAAATTTTAGTTCATGCTGAATTATAACAAATAAAAGCTGTGTTATTTAATTAATTATTAATTTTTATTCGGGTATAACCATTATAAAATTATTTTGTGTAGTACGAGTACTTGAATTTTTTATGGTAGTTGGTTATAAAGTAAGTGTGTTGATTTTTAATTGTGGTCGTATTCGTTAATAATATGACTGGTTTTTATTCGTAAATCTATATTTTTTGGAAACGATATATTTAGAAGAATTGAATTATCACACTCGCGTTATTATTGTAATTATGGTATCGTTTTTACTTTCGTATTGTCAAAACTTCCATGTCGTTCCTATTTCTGTTATGTACTCATATTTGTATGCTTGGGAATTAATTACTTTAATAATATATAAATAACTATTCTTTTAATAATATATAATTTATATATATATAATGTATCAAGGATAATTATATGCATATTCAATCATTTTAAATACGCTCCGTTACCCTCACATACAGGATAACGATATGTAGACCTATGGCATAATATCATTTTTAAATAGTCGCGTGGTAGATCCATATATGGAATAAAAATTATTGAAAATCGTAAGTATGGTTTTATATGTAGTACTAAACATATTTATATTATAGTATATAATATGTAACTAAATGTTGTCAAAATTATATTTTAAAATATTAAGTATTGTTTTATTCTCTTTTTCACCATACTATGACTTTTAGTCTAACCCAGTAGTTAATAAATAAATTGTATACAACAATTCAATATTTTTAAATTTCTTTTATGATACTCTTTGGTATTGTGTACACAATACCAATATATATATACATTTATTATTATTTATAACTAGCGGAAAGACCCAGTTTGCCCATAAACAATTTTACCTGATATAAGAAAGCCTATGGTGTGTAATTCTTGTGTTATCAAATTTAATAAATATTAAATAGTTACAGATGAGGTTAGTGTTAGTGTTTATTTTTTAATTAAATCTTATATTCGATATTAATTAAATTCAATGCAATTAAAAACTTGAAATATAATTTTGAATATAAGATCATTGTAATGGCTTTGGATATATCATGTTTGAAATATAAACAATATCTATCGTCTAATATAAACGTTGGTATCATGTATATCCATTTAGTCGAAACGTTTCTTGGCAAGCATACGCAAGTATAATTCAAAATTCCAAATGACATCGTTCAGTGCAACAGAAATCATATGTGACAATTACATGCCAACGTTCAAAATTCTACCTCTGCTAGATTCCGTTCACAAATTTCTCCAATTAATTTTATTAAAACCACTGATGAACAAGTTGATCAACGTTGTCGATTCATAACCAGCTCTAATAGGGCTTTAATTGTTGATGCATTACAAAATGTATTCGATCAACACAACGAATTAGTTCGACTGTTCAGGACAGTGTTCGAGCGAGTGCCAGCTGATAATCACGTTGTTGTCATAAGAGCCGATAAAACCACAGCCGGCTAATACGAAAGACAGTTCAACGCACCAACAATTAATGAAGTCTACGATCGTAATTATTGGTGAAGAATTTAACTCGCGTGATTTAGTTTTTCATCGCAGAGATGGTAATATTCAGCGAGATTCCAAAACACATTGCTCCTACGATGCATTGAAAAATTCAGTTTTATTCTGGCAAGGAGAAGATGGATATAATTTCAACGTCAAAATGATAAATCTACAAACGCATCAGGAAACTAATAAGAAAGTCAGTGCCATGAATTAATATACACATCGCTTGATGATTCGTAAGAACTCAATCACATTTTGAAATGTCAGCAATTGTTCCAACAGTATATAATCGATATGTATGCAAAAATCGAAACCGAACGACTTCTCTTCATTCGGTTGAAGCAAACCAAACTGCGCTCGGAAGAATATATTCATTTACACGATTCGATTGCTACTGATGGCAATCCCAATGAACTGGGAAAAATGGTCATACTTCCGGCTACATTTGGAGGAAGCCCATGACATATGCATGTGTATGCACAAATTGCAATGACTTACGTTCACGCATACATCCGTCCGGATTTTTTCATAACATTCACGTGCAATTCTACGTGGGATGAAGCTAGAGAACTTCTGTTGCCTGGACAATCATCTTCGATCTTCATTGCACGTGTGTTAAAAAAAAATGAAATCTTTTATTGATTTCATTTACAAGTATTATGTTCTTGGGGAGACATGTTGTTGAATGTATTCCATTGAATAAAAGAAAAAAGGATTGCCACATGCACACGTTTTGATTTAGCTGATTGATAGAATTACACCAAACAAAATTGATGTAGTCATCTCAGCAGAAATACTAGACGTCGACATTGATCCAGGCTTATTCGAAGTCGTTACCAAAAACAAGATTCATGGCCCATGTAATACGATAAACATCAAATATCCATGCATGAAGGATGGAAAATGCAGGAAACACTATCCAAGAGATTTACATGCTGAAACTATCACTGATGATGGATATCCCCAATATCGTCGACGATCAACTGAAGATGGCAAAAACTCATCACTTTTAACGTGCGCAACAATGACATTGAAGTCAATAAACGTTGAGTCGTGCCGTATACTCTCTAAGACGTTCAAAGGACACATCAATGTCGAGTATTGCAATTCATTAAAATCGATCAAATACATATGCATATATATTAACAAAGGATTTGATATGACAGTTTTTGGAGTAGGAAATACATCTACACTAATCGATGAAATTAAAAGATATCAATTAGGATGCTACATTAGTAGCAATGAAGCTGTTTGGTGTATTTTCTCATTTCCTATTCATGTACGTCATCCAACAGTTATTCATTTAGCTGTGCATATTGAGAATGTACAGAGCGTGTATTTTACAACAGCAATTGTACATGCAAGAGCAATTTTGCCACCACAAACAATCTTAACTGCGTTCTTCTCTTTGTGTATGGATGATTTGTATGCAAGAACACTTCTTTACTCAAAAGTGCCAAAATACTAGATATGAAATGCATCAGCCAAAAACTTTTCAACGTCGTAGACAGGGTAAATCAGTTGAAGGACATCCGAATTTATATTCGTCCACGCCTTAGGCGGTCTCTACATAGTTCATCCAAACAATCAAGAAAGTTTTTACTTGCAATTACTATTAATTTATGTACTTGGACCAAAATCTTTCCAAAAACTGAGAACAGTCAATGGTGATGTATGTGCAACCTATCGAGAATCTGGCTAAGAATTAAATCTTCTTGAGAACGAAGCCCAATAGGATACATCACTCACTGATGCATCAAATATTGCTCAACCACAGCAAATACGTGCATTATTTGTGATATTATTGACAACGTGTTTCCCATCCAATCCATAAGATCTTTAGGAAAAATACAAAGATTACATGAGTAAAGACATCCTACGTCATTTGCGAGCAATAAAAATCAACTTGTAGTTCACACCAAACGTGTTTGAGGCGTTGATATCGATCGAGGATGTATGTGTGGCAATCACTAACAAAGAATTGGTGCAATTAGGAATGTGTACACCGAACCGACCTACTAATACCGCATATGATCATGATTTGCAACGTGATATACAATTTCATATCCATGACTTGAGTATATTTGTTGAAAATGATCTTTTAAAATTGGTTCCAGAACAGCACATTGTATGTGACACAATCATGGAGGCAATATACAATCATTGCGGTGGATTATACTTATACTTATACTATACATTGATGCGCCCGGATATATAGAAAAAGCTTTTCTCATTTCTATGATATTGGTAAGTATACGATCACAGAAAAAAATAGCACTGGCAATTGCATCATCAGAAATTATAGCAACACAATTGGACGGTGGTCTAACAACGCATTCAGCACTGAAATTTCAGTTGAATTTGCAAACCACTGAGATGCTAACATGCAATATTGCAATATAAAAAAAAATTCTGGATTCGGCGAAGTTCTCCAAACATGTGAACTTTTCATATGGGTTGAATGTACAATGGCTCACAAAAAAGTTTTAGAAGCACTTCATCGTACATTGTAAGATTTGAGGGGTAATAGACAGCCTTTTGGTAGAGCAACTCATTCTATTGTCACATTTTCAGTTTTATGGCGACATGTCAACAAATTGACTTTGAAAGCCAATATACGTGTTCCATTACAAAATGATTCGCCTAAAGTTTCACAAAACAATTGCTAGATATTGGAAATGGAAAGTTGGCAATTGACTATTCTACATAATGTATTATACAAAACTTTTGTATGTATACAAACTTTTGTAAGATGACATCTACCAAACACGTATTAATGTAAAACGTTTTCCCAAATATCGCGAGGAAATTTAAAAATCATCAGTGACAGAAATATAAATATTCAAATCTACATTTACTCCTTGCAACGCACGGGTATTTAGCTAGTTATAATATAAATTAAAACGATACCGTTTGCGCGAACGTAAGTCATTGCATCTTGTGCATTTTTATGCATATGTCGTGGGCTTCCTCCAAATGTAGCCGGAAGTATGACCATTTTTCCCAGTTCATTGGGATTGCCATCAGTAGCAATCAAATCGTGTAAATGAATATTTACAGCCGGCCAACACGAAGGCTGCGGTTTTATCGGCTCTTATGACAACAACGTGATCATCAGCTGGCATTCGCTTGAGTACTGTCCTGAACAGTCGAACTAATTCGTTGTATTGATCGAATAAATTTTGTAATGCAGCAACAATTAAAGCCCGATTAGAGCTGGTTATGAATCGACAACGTTGATCAATTTGTTCATCAGTGGTTTTAATAAAATTAATTTGGAGAAATTTGTGATCGGAATCTGGCAGAGGTTGAAGTGATCCTGCACGATGATAATTTTTCCTTTAGATTTCGAATGTTGGCATATAATTGTCACATATGGTTTCTGTTGCACCGAACGATGTCATTTGGAAACATGAATTGTACTTGCGTATGTTTGCCAAGAAACGTTTCGACTGACTTGATATACCTGTTATAAACGTTAATAATGGTTTAGGTGGTAAATGCATTTCTGGCAATTTCACTTTTCCATCTACATAGCACATTCCTGGAGTTTCGTTTTTAAATTTCAATGCAGGGCAAGGTTCGTATAACTTGTCTATTTTTCCAATGACGACACTTCGATGGCGACTGTAATCATATTCCGCATCGTAATGGATCGCAGCAAGATTCAATTCTACATGCAGCGTCCGTCTGGATCGATCATAGTGTTCTCTTCTTAAAGTCAGATTTGCTCTCTGTTGGTCAATGATATAATACGAGCGGTCTTGAGCAGTTCGTTCTCAAGCAGTTTCTAATCGTGATACACGCTGCTCGATTGTTTCGGAAGTTCGAAAGACAATTATCGTTCGTGCTACAGATGTAGATTGGCCAATCGATTTCCGTTGGGGGGCATAACTGTCGATGATATAGTGGAAAATTTCTTAATTAATATCTAACAGAGGTAGATGATAGATTTGCCCTTGGATTTTGAATGTTGGCATGTAATTCTCACGTACGACGCTAAAACGTTGACTATAAAGGTTGATAGAGGCTACATTATCATTGCTAATACACGCAAACTACCTACATATTTGCAAGGTGTAGCATAACTAATTCCCCACGAAAACTGAGAAATTGTCTTTTATAATGTCAAACTAATAAAAAGCCACGCCAGAAACTTTATAAAAAACATATTACGGTTGCCCTCTGTAACCATTTGACGTCACACCCTTAGTTACGGCGAAAGGTAAACAACTCGTAATTACGAAAGACCACCGTTTTACCGGTGCCGGGTTTTGAAACCTTTAAGGAGTTGGGTTTTAAAAACTTTTATGAGACAAAAACCATCCCGGGTCCACGCTGAGTACGTAAAAAAAACTCTATTAAAATCCATCCAGCGGTTTGACAAGGCATCGATAAAGTACATACAGACAAATATCAATTCATTTTTATTTATATAGAAATTTGTTATTATTTTATTTATTGTAATTTTTCACCTTGATTGTTTTCAAAATGATTTACTGCTTTAATTAATAATTCGACGTCTTCTTCAAAATGGTCTCTCCTTAAATCAGTCACTGTGTTATCCGTTAACGATACAGATTATGGTAAAGTTACCTGCACGATATTATTGCCATGAACTTCTTCATGTCGAAAGAGATCATGTTTACGTGAATAACTTTTTGAAAATAACTTTCATAGACATTTTACAACATTTTGATGTTGAGATTGGATATGTCTAAATAAATTACATTTATATGTGAATACTTCATTACACACGGTGCATGAAAACATTTTCTTTAGAAAATAATCAAAAATTAAAATTGTAATCAATACAAAAACTAAAAAAATTTACAGAATAAAACTGTTTACGATTACGAGTGAATATGTGAACAGACGAAGACACAGAATGTAACTGACGTATGGTCACTGGATGAATGCAATAATGTAAGGGGTACATTATTGATTCGTACGTTTTGTATAATGATATACCTATATATTGTAATGATAGCCACTCAATATCAAATTATATAATTTGATAAGGAGAGCGGCTATCATCATTTTACATATGCCCTCTTGGGAGGGCAATTAAAATAATATCGCCGACGGACAACTCTATCTCGACCCGTCCTGACAGAGCCTCGCCAGAGCTCAACAGAACCACAATCAACATATTAGTGTCCAGAAATTCAAAGTGTCTTACCATTCTAAATAAAATAAATAAAGTGTATTCAAGTGTAAATATCTTATTGTTATTCATTTAAAAAAAGGATCAAGAAAACAATCTCTAGGTAAGAGATTTTTAAATATACCAATATATATCGCTGTATAAAGAATCCTTGAACCCATCATCCCGTGTTCATGAATAAGTAGTAAAATTAAATATCTAAGTGAAGAAATATTGTTTGGAGTTCTCTTCACTCCGATTTTAATTTTACTACAATATTCACTTATAATCCATACACACACACACACACGCATGCGCATTGACCATTTCCAAAATATTTTATTTTTTCATACAATTTACTGAAATCACAAAGATTACAAACGTTTCTTTCAAGTGTAATAATAAAGAAATAGTACATCGACATGTATGAAACTAAATAGACGACGTGTGAGAGCATTTTATAAATATTTCGTAACCTGCTATGATCGTGTAATATAGATGACAGAAGTGTGTATTAGATCGGAAACGATAAAAAAAAGAGTAAGGGTATGCGCGTTTTTCAAATAATAATAATTTATTTTTTTCGAATACAATCGTATTCTTTCGTATTTTTTTCGTAACCTTTTTCAAATAATAGAAATAAGGTACATCGGAATGTATAATATACATACTATATACGTGTATGTGCATATTTTGATATAAGGAGCGTGTTGGGACGGTATTCAAGTTTGCTCACATTGTGTTGATGATATTTCTGGGAGGGATAGAATGTATGTGACATGAATTATCGTTATAAGAATGATAGTCCCATTCTGAAAATTGAATTATGCAAATTGAATTAAATATATGCCAATTTATGCTAATATTAAGAAAGGGTTAATTCGGAATAGCTAATGTTAGGTTTATGTACAATTATTTAAATTTATGCAAATATATGCTAATATTGTGAATGAATTAGGTTTATACGGTGGCGGCAGCCGTGTTATATTAAAAAATATTATATTATACACTGTTATACGAAGCGTAGATATTTATATTTTCTCGATGGTAAAACTCATTTATTTTTAACTCGTGGTTTCCCATCGGTTGTCGGAATATCGAATGTCAAATTTGTGTACTTTAGCTATTGAGAAAAAAATGTTACGTGAGTTAATTATCGACCCAACGTTTTCTAATATAAAAAAGCAGAAAGTTTAACATGATAAAAAAAATTATTTAAATTGTACTTGATTTTTTTTTTTCAACCCGAAGGTTGGTTTACAACTCTAATTCTCCATTCTGACCGATTGTTCGTCTTTTCTTTAAGTTTCTTAAAGGTTTTGACTTTTTAATCACATTTAATTTGTCCTATATAAGAATTTCGGGGACGTCCTGCTGTTTTCTTTCCTTCTATCATACCCTCTAATATTATATTGTGTAACTCTTCTGGGTGTCTCAGGGCATGTCCAACCATTTTCCAACGTCTTGTTCTAATCGCATCTATGAGTCTACGTTTTTCTCCCACAATTCTAAGTACTTCTTCATTTCTATACCGCTCTATCCAGCTTATCCTTTCCATACGCCTTCAACACCACATCTCGAAGGCTTTTATTTTTTTCTTTTCAATATCATTTATTATCCATGTTTCACATCCATATGTTGAGACACTCTATACAGATATTTTTATAAGTCTCTTCTTGATATTGAGATGTAACTTTTTTGAAGTGAACAATTTGTGATTTTTACTAAAGGCAGTTTTTGCTAATGCTATGCGTTGTTTTATCTCTCGTACGCTCTTACCATTAGATGTTATTTTGCTCCCTAGGTATATCATTTCCTCTACTTGCTTTGGTTTTTGACTGCCAATGTATACATCAGCTCCACTTTTCTTTGGTATAATTACAACTATGCTTTTACAGTAATCACCCGGCACCTCTCCTTTCTCATATATATACCGAGTTAGTTGGTATAAAGCGTTTTTTATCTTCGTGCTAGCTCATTAAAATAATTCTGCTGTTATATTATCAGTCCCAGGCGCTTTATTTTGTTTTAAGTCATAAAGCGCTAGCTTGAATTCTGATCTTAAAATAGATAGCTTCGTTTTTTCTTCATTTGTTGTCATTTCCTCCAACTTTTCTCTATCATAAAGCTCTTCAATGTACTCTCTCCATTGTTTTATTATATCCTTATCATTAACTAGTTATTGACCATTTTTATCTCTAATATTAGTGCAATTTCATTTTCTCTTTCCGACAAATTGTTGGATCCTGCGATACACATAATCCATTTTGTTAACATTGAATAGCTCATCAATTTTGCCATATTGCTCTTCTAACCATTTTTCTTTGGCTTTTCTGGTTTCTCGATTAACCGGGTTCCTTAGTTGGCGATACTTTTGTTGTCCTCTCGTGTTATTGTTTTTATATTTTCGTCTTTCATCTATAAGTTTAATTAATTCCTTGAAAATCCATGCTCTTCTAGGTTCTTTCTTTTCTTTTTTTGTCAACACCGTATCCGCCGCATTTTTGATAGCGGATTTTATGTTCTCCTATTCTTTATTCAAAGCATCATCAACGTTCCCTTTTTGGTATTTGCTATATATGTAGTGTCTATATTGTTCTACAACCTCAGCTCTCTTAAGTAATCTGACATTATATTTGTCTTGTTGTATTTTTAGTCTTTGTGGTTTTTTATATCGGAGTTCGCATTTCGTTATTACTAGATTGTGATTACTCTGACAGTCAACACTCAGGTATGTTTTACAAAATTTAATTTGGTTCTTAAAACGATTTTTCACCAGTATGTATTCTATTTGGTAGCGAGCAATATCGCCTGGCATTTTCCATGTATATATTCTTCTCTTCAGGTTTTTAAATCTGGTGTTTGTTATAACCATCCCATTTTTTTTACAGAACTCTACTATTCTTTCTCCTCTTGCATTTCTTTTAACTAAGTTGAAGTCTCCGACTTCTCTACCTTTCCTACCTTCACCAACTATAGCATTAAAATCTCCCTTGTATTTGATATTCTTTATTAATTTATAATTATATACTTGGATCTTGTTATTTTTATGAATTTTAAAATACTGTAAAACGAAAATGCTGGACGATGTGTATACTATATATGTTGTACCAATATATCGGTGAGCACTCGCTTATTCTTATTCTTATTCACGCTACGCTACTGAGCGCGAGACTAACGAATGTAAAATGTTGACGTTCGATTGGTAGTGTTTTCGTATTCTATACACACAGTAATGTCATTATTTCACCACGTGTCTGGGAGGAATTGAAGGAGCCTCCACGAAAATTGCAGTTCATTACACGACCAATAGAAGACAGTAAAGTAAATCAACCGAATGCCCCTAGAAACGACATAGGTAACTGTGTTGGCCAATCCTTCAGCCACCGTATCATCGTTTTTGTGCAAAGAAAATACCATTTCAGCTTTCTATAAAGTTTCGAAAAAGGTCTTTACCAAAATCATATCTAAGAAAAACCTCATGCAATATTGAAAGACTATCTTCAATTAAGGATATTTTATTAGTGACATAATCATAGAGAATAACTGTGATTTTTTAGTTTTAAAATAGATCCATAGAAGATCCATCCCTACCAACCATAAACAAAAATACAGGGAACGAATCTTTTATATAAGGTATATCGATAAGAGATAATGTCATCATAGAATGCTAGTGATAAGAAATAAAATGTAGTGATAAGAAATAAGATACGATAAGAGATAAGGTACGATGAGTTATACGGTGTGATTAGACGTGACAAGGGTGATAAAATGTGATAAGGTGTAATAAGACGTGATAAAAGTATAGTGCTGAGAATTGGGAAGATGACCCTTGATTTAGAACTTTGATTTTTACCCTACTTTTATTATTAACTTTTAAAGTTTGACTCGTAAAAAATTGAAAACGAATATGACTCGTGTTATTTTTGTTATCATCTATTCAATTATTAATTCATAAAATAAATATTACAAGCATTTATTATTTAAAATCAATTTTTTGATATTAATATGCAATTAAGTTACAGAAGATAATGTTGTAATCAGATATATATATATATATATTGTAACTTACCCAAGAAACCAACTGTAATTAGGAATAAATAACGTATTGACAGTTTTAATTTGCTAAGGGTACCGAATTAAGATTGAGCTTAATATTAAACTGGGGCAATTGAAAATAATCTCCCTCCCCACAAATAATACCATTGATGTTGGTATGTTGTCTAAAAAACATTTTTCATGGTTTGATATTCGGACCGAATTATTTTGTGTTTAGTTCGGTTTAAATATTTCAAACCAATATACTTTGAACGAAAATGTAAGCTGAGGGGTCCACGAGGTCAACAAAGATGACGTGATGTGTGGTATTCAAACCAATTTCAATCATGTTGCTCGAGCGAGGCAATTTAAGTGTATGGCACCGGGACTATTGCGGGGCAATGTGCATTATTATATCGTTTTGCGAAAAAACAGTCGAGTCGATGAATAAGTCCCGACATATGGCCGATCGGTTAACGACCAAACTGTCCGAAAAACGGTGTGATTTTTCTTTGTTTGATGGTTTTGTTCATTTTGATATATAAATATACTTTAACGTCGTGTAGGCAAAGTCACGATGTGCGAAAAAAGATGCTTATATGTGAGGGACATGTGTTACATTTGGATATACAATTATATAATCGAGGTGTCGTAAGTCTTTTGTATAATTATTTCATTTTGTAAAATTGTGTTAGATATAGGCACAACATAATTGTATTATAAAACGGCCGTATCCATTTTATGTATATATATATAAATAGTATTGTGAATTTTAGGATTATATATATATATATATATATTATAACCATTGTAAAACACGATTTTTGTTCGTTATTTTTTGTCTACTTATTCTTAACTTATATTCATAATATTTAGGGCAGGGTAACTATTAGCCTATTAATTATTATTATTATTATATATATATTTACATCTGAATTAGTCACCGAATACATGTATTGACAAGCAGGGCGATTATATAAAAAGCATATAATGTTGCATATCGTTTAAAAAAAAAACACATTTTGATTCAGATCTATTAGTGCATTACTTTTAGTACAACTCTCGTATAATAATAAGCATTGAAATTTAGTAGTTTGGAAATCACATACAGACAACTAAGTCATGGAGGTAATTTCTAAGTTTTTCTATGCAGGTCTAATATTGTCAATGCTAATGTTATTATTTATATAAATTTAAAGTCAAAACAATGTCTTATAGCGTGGCTGTATAGTATATACATATTTATATTTTCATATATTTTATGAACCTTATTGCTTCACTGAACACAGTTTGGAAGCCATTAGCGTAGATAATGAAAATTGTAATTGAAGAAAAACGAATACTTAAACCTAAAATAAGCCATAATAAAATTTATCTACAGATGTGTGAAAATTTCCACAGTATGTTAATTCGCGAAAAAAATTTAGATTTTTTGTTAAACATTTAAAAAATATCAATTCAGAAAAACAATATGATTATTGAGCATATGAAACATTAAATATCATTTAAAACATCCCTTAATTTTACTTATATATAAATATTTGTGTTGATAAAGTGTTTATTAGACAATTTTACTGATGTTTCTTTTGTGGTGCTGCATTATTCTATTTAAATATTTTTTTTGCAATTTGTAAAATCTGTGCTCAAACAAGGCAAGTCTTCATTTTCATTTTCTTTCGCTTACGCTAAAATATTTTAATGGTTTTTTGACACGATTTTACACTAACTATTTGGGATGTGAATTAAAAACATTGCATATAATTTTTTCACAGCTAACAGTATTCTTAAAAACTTTGGTGTTTGTTTAAAACTATAGTTGAATCATCTGAGCAAATACTAATATAATTATTTTTCATTATTTACCTATGATCGTCTTGATGATTTTTGCTGGGTTTAGCACGATAGCAGATGCCGAGACTACAATTATAACGTGAAAATAACAATAATATTTTAACGCTTGTTGAAAACAACATGTACATTGTTAATAGTTTAATTGTTATTGCTCTAGCAATACTAATTTCTGTCGAAAACGCTGATATGGGTAAGTTAACTATACATGCAACAAATTAAGTGCAGAATAATTAAACATTTTAATATACACAAAATATGTTTGATATTTATATATATAACCATACAAAACATTAAAACTATGTACACGTTTTATTATAAAATATAAGATTATTACAAGAACATATTATGTTACTTTAGATAATCACTGGAAACAAAGTATTTAATTATTTTAACTTTTTTATTAAATAATTTTATTTGAAATAAAATATGTATATTGTGTATTACTATTTTAATGATTTTTTCCCAGCGTCCTAAATAAATAAAACTAATTTCAACAAATTATATTTGATTTCATTTCCATTAAATATAAAAGACTCGTATACATATATTTCACTTATTTTTTAATAAAATTTTATAAATTTCTTTTTTTAGTACTGTTATCCAAATGTGTAATTTATAGGGATTTATACAATTTTTAATAAAACGTTTCTAAATATTATTATTATTATGTCTCATTAAATTTTGAAATATCTTCATTGATTTTATAAACTGACTTTGCACATATTAAAGACATTGCGTATCATACACAGACATAAAAGATGCTACTAAGTGACAAATTGATTTGTGATACATGTCATTTATATATTAAATGATTGTATAATGATGTTCGTGGTTTATTTACTTAGGTGAAATATTTAATGTTATAGTGAATAAAAATGTGTTCTCATATTTATGTAATTATTAAATATTGCAAACTACAATAAAATCATATTTTGTCATAGAATGCATTGATGACTTTAAATAAAAAGCATTCGCTTTTTTATATTTAAATGAATTTTGTACAAATAATAAATATTTTTTTGTTTCCATTGTCTTTTTAGAATGTATTCGTAAGCTGATTAATTATATATACACACACACACACACACACACACACACACACACACACACACACACACACACACACACACACATATATATATATATATATTAGTAAATATTAATAATATTTCTATTAATATTTTCCCTATTACGTAAAAAAGATTTGTAGAAATCGACATTAATTAAACTTATGGGTATTTATTACGTAAATACAATTTTTGTATTACTTTGATGTAATGCTCTTAATTGTTTCTAAATTTAAATTTTGTGAAGTTTAATTTGACACGAAGAATAAAAATTAATTATCGGAGGAAAATTGACTTGTATATTATAATTATATCATCTTTTTTTAAATCAAATGCAATATGATAGGATTCGTCAGCGTTTATTTAACTTTGTGGACAATCACTTAATTTCCTCAAATTATATGAACGAATACTTTAGTATATTATAATGTGATTTATATTTGTGCTAAATTAGCGGTTTTATCAGCGTTGGTAGCAATTAAATTATTTTCGAAACTAGATTTATTCAAAATGAATATATTCTAGAGGCCTAGTGAAAGGGACTTGAAAGGATTCCTCCTACATTTTTAAATAGAATAAATGTTCATGTACTTGTCTAATTAAAAACGAGTTATTTGATAAATAAGAATGAAGTGAAAATACATTGAAGTTGGTAGAAACTTTAATTTGAAGAAAATGTCTATATGCTAGACTCTGTCGAAAGCTTAAGGTATGTCTACAAATTTATCATGATAGAATTTCTCGCTTTCAAATGATTAAGCTATTTTATCTGTAATTGGTGAATATGGTGGATTATTAAATATTTAGATTTAAAACTAAATTGTTTGTAGATGATAATTTTTTATTTCATATTCCATTAAACATTTTTTATCTATTACTAATGCAAAATTAAAAAATTAGTTCCACATTAATCTTTAAAGTGACTAACCAATATTATGAGTATATTTGTAGTATCATTTAAACTTGGATAAGTATTCTTGAATTCTAATTAATGGTATGCCTTAATGGAAACCCAAATGTATATCCAAATGGGTAACCTTAATGGAGATTAAAGCTAACTTTTTTATAGTTTAGTGACGTCAAAATGCAGAAAGAGTGGAGAAAGAGCCGCAGAGTGTTGTGTTATCTATATTTATGGGCCAAGGAGACATAAAAAAAGAACTTGGGAAAGATTATAGATAAGAGAAAAAGAAGTAATACATCTGTAACTAAAAATCAATTTGTTTTTATGCCTGGAAAGTTGACGTTGGGACCATGTGAGATTATGTGAGACAGCTGATAGAGAAGTATAGGGAGAAGAAAAATAAGTTTTGTATAGTTTATTATCTGTGTGATTTTCGGAAATATCCATGTCGTGGTTTTTATTTTTCTGACGTTTCGAAACCATTACAGGTTCCATCATCGGAGTATGTAGTGCACGTCTGACTGTCGTGACTACACTGAACGGTACGCTTGTTTCTGACTGGTATTTATAGGTTTAAGGATATTAAATGTCCTTTCAACGAAAGCACTGCTAGTGAGAGGTGTATTGTGTTTATTAAATACTTATCAAGAGAAATTGAAAAAAAAAAAATTGTTTTTATTATAATCATAAAAACTAAAATATTTATATTTACTTTTTCAAGTATAGGAAATGATTGCAAATAATCCAACTATTTGGTTCATGAAGTCCTTAAGTATTGACTAATTCCATTATTCACCGATTTTGGACAATTTGCGAGATGTAACATTTTTAAATTTGAGAAAACTTTATAACATAAGTATAAAAGTATTTAAAATAAATTAATATTCAATATCATAAAAAAGTATTTGAATACTACACAAATACAGGAAAGAAAAAGTATTTGAATAAAGTATTCAGTACTTAAAAAAGTATTTGAATACTAATATTCAAATATTTTACTCAAACAACAATTTTACAACTTTGGACAGAGTATATAGAGTATGTGTTTAATGAAAGACAACAAGTCGATGAAACGAGGAGTCTCATGAAAATAAGCGGGAACGAGGTACGTGAGGTTAAAATATTTAGGGTACTTTGTAAAAGAGAACAACAGTATAACAGTGGTATGCAGCATAGGTTTAAGTATGGGTCGATCAATTGGAGAGAAGCGTCTGATATTTTGTACGATAAAAGAATTCTAATGAGGTTAAAAGTTAAATTCTATAAAAGTGTAATGAGACCAGTTATATTATATGGTTCAGAGTATTAGGTGGTCGACAAGAAAATAAAGCAAAGAATGAGTGTAGCAGAGATGAGAATACTTAGATAGGTGAGTGGAGTGACAGGAGAAGGTAGAATAAGGAATGAATATGTAAGAGGAGCATAGGAGTGGAACCTACTGTAGATAAGATGATAAAGAATAGACTTAGGTGTTTAATCATGCTATGAGGAGAGAAATACTAGACGTTTTAAGAACGGTCATGGAAAGTTCTGTTGAGAAATAAAAAAGAAGAAGAAGAGGAGGACCGAAGAAGAAGTGGTTGGATTCGATGGGGTTTGATATGAGGACTGTTAGTGTGTGCGTAGATGATGTAGGATATTGTGTCAAGTGAAGGCTTAGAATTTAGGTGACTTACTCTAAATAACTGGAATAGAGGCGAGGGAGAAGAAAAGTAATGGGTTTAAATTTTAACATAATATTTAAAATGAAATATCCTATTTTTAAACATTATTTTTTTATTCCGTGTTGTCATATAAAATATTGACAACTACAGTACGAGGAATATAAAAGGAACACATAGAAAATAAAGGACTTAACTAACAAATTAATACATTATACATACAATAGCATTAAACTCGAATGCCAGTAACATCAAACTCAGTTAAAATAAAAATTAAATATCTTGATTTATTTTTGGACAAATATCTCACGTAAAGTCTACACTAAAAGTTTAAATGGAAATTGTTAAACTCTTAATTACATTTACTTACGTATTACAAATTTAAAATTTAAATTTATAATAAATTTCTAATATGAAAGTTAATCACAAAACCTTTTTGTTCATACCGTAGCCAGATAACGGGCTGTACTAAGTTATCTGAAACCAGAACTATTAAAGATTTAAGACAATTTTCCTCTGTAAAAAAACTGCTGTTCCTTTTCACTGAACAAATGACAAACTCTACCAAGATCTAAACTTAGAAGCAATTAAGACGTTAAGTTAGGTTAGGTAATGTAGGAAGGGGTGTCCTCCCATTGCACCAAGTACTGGTTAACAGGCTTTCAGGGCAGGGTTAGGATCACTCAAACACAAAAAAAAAAAAAGGTATTTAGGTGTTAATTAAGAACAATTTTATCACATTTGTAAAAAAAGGTACTTTTTTGTGTAATTGATTGTATGGGTAAGTTCACGTGTCAAAGTCTTCTTTATTATGTTTTATATTAAAGTCAAAATGAAAATTCCCAATGTCAATCATAATAAAATTTCACATTGCATGCCTGCCTACAATAATTTAAATTTTTGCAGTAATATATAATAATAATATAAATGTGTGTATCAAATATACGAGGCTTGTCATAAAAATAAGATCTCCATAATTATAAAAAAATCGAAAAAGAGCTTTATAAAAATGTCTTTACATAATTTTATCAAGTATTTATACACTATTTTTCGACATAATCGTCGTTCATATCGAGGCATTTTTGTAGTCGATTTGGAAACTATTATATGCCAGCGTCATATAACTCTCCATCCACCTCTTTTTCCAAGTAGTTCTTCACTGCAGTCTTAAAGTCTTCGTCTGAATTCAGTCTATTCCCACCCATATGTTTCTTTAAGTTGGTGAACAAATGATAGTCCGACGGGGCAAGGTTTTGTCTGTAGTGAGGTGGGGGAGAATATACCAACTGAATTTATTCAAAAGCACTTTTGTGTCGCGTGCTACGTGCGGTCGAGCTTTATCATGCAAAAGACGCACTTCTTTCGTTAGCATTCTAGTTCTTCGATTTTTTATAGCTTAATGCAAATTTTTAAGCATCTCACAATACGAGTTCGTATTAATGGTGGTCCCAGTTACCAAAAATTTGATGAGAAGGACCTCTTTCCTGTCCCAGAAGACAGTTACCATAATTTTTCTGGCAGATTACGTCACTTTAAATTTCATTTTTTTGGAGGGAAATGAATGCCTCCATTCCATTGACTGTTGTTTCGAATCTGGTGTGAAGTGATAGACCCACGTTTCATCTCCTGTCACTAAGGTTAGGTCCAAAAATACCGCTCCTTCTTCAGTATAAATCTCCAAAACCTCGCGGGAAGTTTCGATGCATTGGCGTTTGAAATCCTCTTTAAGCATCTTTGGCACCCATCTTACGCTATACTTCCGGTACCTCAGATCATTTATGATTCTGTGAAACAAAAATTTGGGTATCTGCAACTTTTCTTCAAGTTCTCGAACGGTCACTCGTCGATCTTTACGAATTGCAGACTCAAATTTTTCCTGGAGATCATCAGAAACAGATGGCCTTTTACTTCTATCTTTATCATATCGTTCAATGGTCTCTCCGAAAGCCATATTGATAATCCCCCAAGCACTTTTCCACATAGAGGACAACCCTATTTATTAGTACTTTAAAAAACACTTAGTATGCTGAATTCAAAAGCTATATTCCTCTATAATTATCAAATTTTGTTTAATCTCCCTTTTTATCCCTTTTTACAAAATGGTATAATGATTGCCTCATTTAAGGTAAACGGGATTTGTTATTTACTTCATATTTGCTGACATATTTTGAAAATTAGTTCATACAGCTTCTCACCGCTGTATTTGATGAGCTTTGCTAGTATATCATCGGTACCTTGTGATTTTCAGTTTTTCAGGCTCAAAATTGAGGTTTTTATTTCTTCTAGAGTAACGTTTGAAACGTGTGGTTCTGCTCTTTCATATTCGGTTTGTGTTAAAGGTTCATCTGACACCATACCATTAAAAAATTCTTCAAAATATTCTTTCCATCTCTTAACTCTTGATTGTGGTTCCATTAACATTTGTCCGTCATGGTCTTTAATCTCATTCCATATTGGGTTGAATTGCATAAATTGTTTAATGGTTCTAAACAAGTTTTTAGTTCTCTCTTGAGTACGGTCATTTTTAGCAGTTTTTAATACATTGTTAAAATGTTTTATTTTTCCTATTTGCCCTTGCAAATCTTCTGTTCACGTATGAAAGCTTCTTTAGTCTTTTGGTCGTTGTTCTTAATATATTCGTCACTTGCTTTACATCTTTTATCTTTAGCAATTCTTCAATCATCATTATATCCGGTGTTTTTCGATCTTTTCAGTTCACCAATACTCTTGACCGTTGATTTTTTAACAGCAATACTCACTTTTTCCCAGTCTTAATCTTTAGTTGTTTGCAAATTAATCTCTGTAAGATTCTCCCTAACTTCTTACTTTTTCATCTTTAAATACTTCTAAATTGATTTTTGTCCTCTTTTCTTTCTTTAATCTCGCTTTATATTTCAATTTGGTCTTAAATTTGGCTTGATACAGAGTTTCTATATTTGTATCATAATATCAAGTCTAGTTTGACTGACACTATAATTTATTTTATGTTACTATATTATTGTTTTTGTATGAAATTATGTAGTAGGTGGGCGCCCGAAATTCATAGTTTTGTAAATATGAATAATTTGAATAGTTTAATTATATTAATATACAGTCCATTTTGGTTATTACTATAAGTTCAATTCTCAAATGTGGTTTTTTTGTTCTCCTTTTATCCCTTTCGTTGGTTATAATTACGTGCTCACCAATATACATAAATTACACAAAGTAATAAAATAAAATGAATCGATATTGTAGTCAAATAATTGTTTGCATATTAATGTCACTAATATAATTTCATGTAAAAAAAAATATAATATAGATCAACTTATAACTATTGGAGGATTTAAAAGTAAGTAAAATTATACTTTTGACTTTGTTTATACATTTGCGTTTAAATAATATCGAAGGAATATTGGACTTTCCATTTAAATATAGTTATAAAATTATATAGACTATAGGATATTTTAATTAAAAAACGTACACAATTATTAGATATTTATTTATGTCAATAGATTTGACCAATAAATTTAAATAACATTTAATAATTTACATTTTCGTTTACAAACTATTGAAAATTTTTTTCATGTAGTGGATCATAATAAAACTTTAGCTTTCAAGCATGCATTTAAATTTTTGTGTGAGTTATTCCAAAACTAAATATTTATTAATAAAATTATAAATTTTTTTTTTTTGAAAATTATTTTAAATTATATGTTATTTTCAATCTATTTTGTCGGCTAGTTAAGATATATAATTATTATTATTGTTTTTGTAATAACACAACAACATAAATAAACAAATTATAAATGAATGGTTCTTTGTAATAACTCAAAAAAAATATAATAATAATAATAAAAAAACAATTTTTAATAACATAATAACACAAATAAAAGTAAAATAGAAATAATATGAAGCGTGGGACGAATTAAGGTTCAAGAATTGTTTAAGAAAAAAAGCAAAACATAATCAAATATAATTTAAATAAATTGATAATAGTATACTAAAATGTTATTTTCTTACCTTTCTGCCCCAGCAATACGCTTAAGATTTTTTCAAAGAGGATTATAGAATAATATGAAAACCCGGTTTATACAATAAAGATAATTTTTATTTTTTATTATTAAAATTAAAATTTACAATTAAAAAATACATACTTTTTTATATCGAAAATCATAAAACAAAAGAAGTATATAATAAAAAATATTATTAAACAATAATTAAAATTACCTTACACAATTTTCCACTTTAGAAATAATCAAAAGGGAGGGTCTAGATCCGAGAACCTACCCCACCCGTTAGTTTTGCCATTGTAAACCCACACTTGACTTTTAATTTATTTATTTAAAAGTCTAACACCACAAAAGGTTAATGAGTACAGTATTTATGATATTACAAAAATATTATACAACATAGAAATAAATATAAAAAGTATACACATAAAATATTTTGAAAAATTTACTACCTTAACTGTCAGTTTAAATTCATTATTATATTTTTAATTTTTAAAATGCGAATAAAAATAAACAAAATTAACACACACACACACACACACACACACACACACACCACACACACACACATATCTATTAATTAAAAAATTAATTAAATTGTTAACATCATTTTTTTTATTAGTTATTCCTAAAAACAAAAGGAACCTTATGAGTGTAGAAGGTTATTTTATACATGTTTAATACCATATAAAATTGTACTTGATTTCGAAAAAAAAAATATAAATAATTATTTTTTTTGTAGATTTTTTTGTACCATACAAATATATAATTGTATGAATAGTTTATTGAATACTTACTTATCAAAATATGTTCAGTCTATAAGTTTGGCTTACTTAAATGGCTTTTATAAATTATAATACATATGTTTGTTCTTTTTAGGGATTTTACATGAATATCAAGAAGAACTTTTGAATATGTTTCTTGCAGGTATGTATCGTAATTATGAAACGTTCAAAAGTAGGTAAATAAAATATATAATTGGAAGATATATGTGATTGTCATATAAAAATTTATTTGTTTATTGATTATGAATAATTAATAATATTAAACACACACATTTTTTTAAAATACTGCCATAAAAACTTTAGCACATAAAAACAATTTACAAAACATGTTTCAAGATCCAATGACTTGGTGTAAAAATACAATTAGAAGTTCGTATTTCTTTGAAAATCAATTTTAATTTTTTATATAATTTTAAATCTATATCATTTAAATCTATCATAAATTATATATCAGATAACCAATAATAATGCTTTTGATAAAAGGTTATTATAGCAATTTAACCTTTCAAACTGATGTTACCAAATACTGCATTGGTAAAGTAATAGTTAACATATTATAATATATTTGACATTTTTAATGTAAGAATTCATTGTTGTAGATTTTTAAAAACATCACTTGTGAAAAATGTATATTTTATTAGCATTCCAATGTTCCATTACTCGTACTTATGTAGAACATTGATTATCATACAAAACATATTTTATTGTGTAGCATGCCAAAACATTATGTCAGGTAACCCAGTGGTATATAGATAAAATTTAATGAGCGAAATGATAACCGCCTACGTTAGCTCGCAATAACTATATTTTGGCTACTGTTTTTACATTGTGTCGTGTGCGTTCGAAGACGATCGTCTCCAGTATTTGTTTCTTTTTTTCATTGTATAAAATATTTAAATATGATGGCCTAATTTGTAAAACCAATCGCGTCTTAAGACTATCAATAGGCGGGGAGAAGATGTCGGCATCACCAACATCATGAATGACGGCAGTGGCAACAACAACAACACTCAACAACAACCTCAATATATATATATATATATATATATATATATATATATATATATATTTATTTATATATATATATATAAACCCAAAATTAATGTATGTATGTTTGCGTGTGAAATACCATCTCTCTTCTTTTTTTTTTTTTGTAAAATAAATTTACTCTTCTCTTATAATACATTTAAATACAATTTTATTTGTTATTTTCTCCTTTATCACTGATAATTATTATTTAACAATAAAAAATCCATATGACTCTAACTATTTATCGGTCTCGGCACATGGTTGGCAGTCGTGGGAGTGTCACAGTACGGACACAGTCCAAAAGGAAGTGTTTCGTTACAACTACAAAATCAAAAATACACCCAAGTACTAAGATATCACATTAAGTCGAACGCTGACATATAAGGAACACATAAAAAAGATTTCAGAAAAAATTAAAACCAGTCTTAATATTATTTAAAAATTTGCAGGCATCTCAGGCATAACATGAACAAAATCCGTATATCTACAATAGCTTTATTGTCGTGAAGTACTGCGTCCCTGTGTGATTAAACAGTGCTCACATATATAAAATAGACGTTCAATTAAATTCTGTTATGCGATTAGTCTCAAAAACTATAAGGACTACAATTACACATCGGCAGTCTGTGGTGACCAACATTCCACCCTCGGAAGTTAAAAGACAAGATGCCATTCTTAGAGCATTGGCCAACTGCGAACTGAATAAAAATCATCCAAAACATAATAAAATCATGCATACCAGCTTGGCGAACAGTGAAACATCTATGTGAAACGAACTTTCATATAATAGAGACCTGGACAACTGACTGGAATAACTCATCCCTAGATTTGCATAATATAGTGACTGACCCAACTTAGAAGGAGCATCATAGTATAGACACTACCCTAAAGGACGTGTTACGTTACAATTGTTATTGTAGTTATTTGATCAAACAAATAACCATTTAATGATTAATAATATATTATTTAATTAAATGCAAATCATGAACTATAAATAATAAATTTTCTGTTGTTTATATAAAGAAGGTAAAAAAAAATGTATTGTGTAATATTGTTAATACAATCAATTATTTTCAGATTGTATGAAAATTAATGATGTGCCTACATTTATCGGTAAATATTTTGTTTGTTCATATTAAAAAATCAATAATGAAATGTCTGTTTGAAACAGACAGTTGTAATGACAAAATTAAATGATTGTCCATTGTGGAAAATCAATAATTAAAGAATATAATGAATAAATGTTATTTATTTACTTATAATTAATATTAATCACTGCTGTATGAGTCAACGTTTTTGTATTTTTTCCAAGAATCTCATGAAATGAGTCTAAAAATGTTATTCTTAAGAATGAGTGAGTAAATACGAGTACAAATGTGAAATATTATTTTCCTTACTTCCTGTACAATAATACCATAATATCATTATATTATGATTGATGAAAATGAATGTACTATTGTTTTTTTAAATTTTATATTTTACTAGCTGAATATCCGTGTATCGCAAGAGGCAAATGTAGAATATTTCACGATGCACTATAAGATATTCCAATAGTCAATCATTATGGGAACAATATTCAAAGTGCTATTAGAATGCTTTTGTATACACGATATTTTTCGTTTTTCGGTCTGGTGCGTACAAGAATAAATCAGGTCTTCCGACGTGTGAGAAGGCCACATACAGTTTTCCATGTGAAAAGCACGGACTCCCCAAATCCAGCCCACACATTTGCAGCGATTGTCCCTGGGCTTTGTTGATAGTTATTGAAAAAGCAAGACGGACAGGAAACTGCAAACGTTTGAATTTAAATGGCATATCAGTTGGGATCAATAGAATACGTGGCAACAGAAATTTTCTCCCTTGAATTTCCCATTCAAAATTGTAGCATCGATGAAATTCATCATCATCTTATTCACCAAAAGTCTTGTACCGTTGCAAAGTCATGGTGGATTGATTTTTTGGAAAAGAATAAAAGGCACACTAATTTTCAATGTATGCGGTGGCATACCTGGCAAATCGAGTGAATTCAATAATAATGTGGGGTAATTGACAACTTCGTCTTGATTTATCACAGTATCAATAGACATGTACTTTGTCGCATTGCCTGATATTCCGCGTTGAATGCTGAAATTGATGGCATTGACGTTGTTATTCGTAGCTGCTAATATAGCACATTCACTAAGCCACTTATTATTTTTAAAATTCCGCACGATATTTGGGAAAACGTTTTGAATTAATTCGTGTTTGGTAGATTTCATCTTACAAATATTTGTTGGCAATGTGATACACTGTGTAGAAGAGTCAATTGCCAACTTTCTATTTCTAATATCCAGTAATTGTTTTGCGAAACGTTAGGCGAATGCATCATTTTGTAGTTGAACAAGCATATTGGTTTTCAAAGTCAATTTGTTGACATGTCCCCATAGAACTAAAAATTTGAGACATACATTGAATTCATCAGTGGGTGTTGAACGTGGTATCACTGGCAGAGTTTGTCAAAAATCCCCTGACAATAGAATGAGTGCTCCACCAATAGACTGTCTATTACCCTTCAAATCTTGCAGTGTACGATGAAGCGCATCTAAAGCTTTTTTTGTGAGCCATTGAGAACTTTGTCGATTCCAGATTTTTTTTTGATATTGCATGTTAGCATCTCAGTGGATTACAAATTCAACGGCGATTTCAGTGCTGAATGCGCTGTTCGACAATCATTCAATAGTGCTGCCGCAATTCCAGATGATGCAATTGCTATTTTTTTTTGTGATCGTATAATTGCCAATACCATAGAAATAAGAAAAGTTTTTCCTGTACCTCCGAGGGCATGTAGTATGAAATACAATCCACCGCTATGATTGTTTATTGCCTCCATGATTATTGTCATATACAATAATGATTGAATAATGTTCTGAAATCAATTTTAGAAGATTATTTTCAACAAATGTACCAACGTCATGGATATCAACTTGTGTTTCACGTTGCGAATCACGATCATATGCGATAATAGTGGGTCTGATCGGTGCACACATTCCTAATTGCACCAATTCTTTGTTAGCAATTGCCACACATATATCCTCGATCAAAATCAACGCCTCAAACACGTTTGGTGTGTACTACAAGTTGATTTTCATTGCTCGCAAATGACGTAGGATGTCTTTACTCGTGTAATCTTAGTATTTTTCCCAAAGATCTTATGGATTGGATGGGAAGCACGTTGTAAATAATATCACAAATAATGCACGTATTTGCTGTGGTTGAGCAGTATTTGATGCATCAGCGAGTGATGTATCCTAATGGGCATCGTTCCCAAGAAGATTTAATTCTTGGCAAGATTCTCGATAGGTCACACATATTTTGACTGTTCTCAGTTTTTGGAAGGATTTCGGTCCACGTACATTAATTAATAGTAATCGCAAATTAAAACCTTCTTGATTGTTTGGATGAACTGTCTAGATACCACCTAAGGCGTGGACGAATATAAATTTGGATGTCTTTCAACTAATTTACCCTGTCTACGACGTTTAAAAGTTTTGGCTGATGCATTTCATGTGTAGTATTTTGGCACTTCTGAGTAAAGAAGTGTTCTTGCGTACAAATCATCCATACACAAAGAGAAGAACGCAGTTAAGGTTGTTTGTGGTGGCAAAATTGCTCTTGCATGTACATTTGCTGTTGTAAAATACACGCTCTGTACATTCTCTATATGCACAGCTAAATGAATAACTGTTGGATTACGTACATGAATAGGAAATGAGAAAATATGCCAAACAGTTTCATTGCTACTAATGTAGTGTCCTAAATTTCATCGATTAGTGCAGATGCATTTCCCACTCCTAAAACTGTCATATCGCATCCTTTGTTAAGATATTTGCATATGTATTTGATCGATTATACTGAATTGCAATACTCAACATTGATGTGTCTTTTGAACGTCTTAGATAGAGAGTATATGCACTACTCAACGGTTATCAACTTTAATGTCATTGTTGCGCACGTTTAAAGTGATGAGTTTTTGTCATCTTCAGTTGATCGTCGACGATATTGGGGATATCCATCATTGCCAGTGAGAGTTTCGGCGTGTATGTCTCTTGGATAGCGTTTCCTGAATATTCCATCCTTCGTGCATGGAGATTTGGTGTTGATCGCTTAACGAGAGCCATGAATCATGTTTTTGGTAACGACTTAAAATAAGCCACGACCAATGTCGACGTTTGGTATTTCTGCTGAGATGACTGCATCATTTTTGTCTGGTGTAATTCTATGAATTAACCAAATCAGAACGTGTTTTTGCGGCAAGCCTCTTTTCTACTATTGAATGAAATACATCCAACAACGCGTCTCCCCAAGAACATAATACTTGTAAATTAAATCCATAAAAGATTTCAATTTTTTTTTGAACACACGTGCAATGATGTCATGGCGATTCGATGATGATTGTCCAGGCAACAGAAGTTCTCTAGTTTCATCCCACGTAGAGTTGCACGTGAATGTTATGAAAAAATTCGGACGGATGTATGCGCGAACGTAAGTCATTGCATTTTGTGCATACTCATGTATACGAGGTGTGACAATAAAATAACGAGACTTTTTTAATAAAAGTTATTTATTTTTAAAATTTTACAGTTTAATGATTGTCACCTTCAAAGTACCTTCTCTCAGCATCAACACACTGTTGCATATGTCGCTGCCATTCTTGAAAACAATGTTGCCAATCGCTTTCAGTCAGCCCTTTTAGAAGTTCTGCCGTTTTCATTTTTACGTCATTAACCGTTTGAAAATGGGTTCCTTTTAATAAACTTTTAATTTTTTGGAATAAGAAAAAGTCACAAGGAGCAAGATCTGGCGAGTACGGGGGATGTTGAAGTATAGAAATATTTATTTCAGTTAAAAAACGTTGAATTGAAAATGCACTGTGAGCTGGAGCATTGTCTTGGTGAAGAACCCAGCCATTTTTCCACAGATCTGGTCGCTTTTTTCTAACACGTTCTTTTAATTTAATTAATACCTCTTTATAATAATATTGGTTGATTGTTTGCCCACTAGGAACCCATTCAATAAAAATTATTCCCATAATGTCAAAGACAACAATGAGCATTGCTTTGAATTTCGACTTGCTCATTCGTGCTTTCTTCATTCTTGGGGAAGTTGTTTTCTTCCAATGCATGGATTGTCTTTTAGTTTCAGGATCATATGTAAAAATCCATGTTTCATCACACGTAATAATATTATTTATAAAAAATGGATCATCTTTGATGATTTTTAAGGTGTCAGAACAAATTTCTTTACGATTGAATTTTTGATCAATCGTCAAATTTTTAGGGACCATTTTAGCACACACTTTTTTCATATTTAAATTTTCAACTAAAATTTTACGAACACTTTCTCTATCAATATTTACCATCTCTGCTACAGCTCTAACACTTAATCGACGATCTTGCCAAATAATTTTGTCGATTTTTTCAACGTTTTCGTTTGTTGAAGATGTGTTAGGACGTCCAGAACGATCATCGTCTTCGACGTTCTCTCTTCCACTGCAAAACCGTTTGTGCCATTCAAAAACGCGAGCTCTTGATAAACATTCTTCACCATAAACTTCACATAACATACAAAATGATTCCGCGGCAGTTTTTTTTAATTTAACAAGACATTTAATGTTAACACATTGTTCGATTTTTATATCTAACATTTTTCGGTAGTAAAGTCGAATTCGCACTAATAACAAGGCTACTAACGTATAAGAAAATTAACCGATTTCATCAGTGTTTATAGTACTTTTAGATAAGTGTTTCCTAATCATATTTCAATAATCGTTTTACAGATAACGTTAATAGTTTATGTTATATTTAGAAAGTCTCGTTATTTTATTGTCACACCTCGTATGTCATGGGCTTCCTCCAAATGAAGCCGGAAATATGACCATTTTTCACAGTTCATTGGGATTGCCATCAGTAGCAATCAAATCGTGTAAATGAATATATTCTTCCGAGCGCAGTTTGGTTTGATTCAACCGAATGAAGAGAAGTTGTTCGGTTTAGATTTTTGCATACATATCGACAATATACTGTTGGAATAATTGCCGACATTTCAAAATTAAATGAGTTTTCACGAATTATCAAGCGATATGATTCATGGCACTGACTTTCTTATTAGTTTCCTGATGCGTTTGTAGATTTATCATTTTGATGTTGAAATTATATCCATCTTCTCCTTGCCAGAATAAAACTGGATTTTTCAATGCATCGTAGGAGCAATGTGTTTTGGAAACTCGCTGAATATTACCATCTCTGCGATGAAAAACTAAATCACGCGAGTTGAATTCTTCACCAACAATTACGATCGTAGACTTCATTAATTGTTGGTGCGTTGAACTGTCTTTTGTGTTGGCCGGCTGGTGTTTTATCGGCTCTTATGACAACAACGTGATCATCAGCTGGCATTCGTTCGAGCGCTGTCCTGAACAGTCGAACTAACTTGTTGTGTTGATCGAATAAATTTTGTAATGCAGCAACAATTTCCCGATCAGAGCTTGCTATGAATCGACAACGTTGACCAACTTGTTCGTCAGTGGTTACCATGAAATAAATTTGGAGAAATTTGTGATTGGGATCTGACAGAGGTAGAAGTGATCCTGCACGATGATAATTTTGCCCTTGGATTTTGAAAGTTGGCATGCTATTCTCATGTACGACGCTAAAACGTTGACGTTAATGATGGCTACATTACTATTGCTACTACACGCAAACTACCTACACTTTTGGAAGGCGAAAAATCACTAATTACCCACGAACACAGAGAAATTGTATTTTCTAATCACAAACTAATAAAAAACCACATCAGAAACCTTATAAAAAACATATGACGGTTGCCTTTGGTAACCATCTGACGTCACACCCTTACGGCGAAAGGTAAATAACTCGTAGTTACCAAGGACTACTGGTTTACCGTTGCCGGTTTTTAAACCTTTAAGAAGCCGGGTTTTGAAAACTTTTAAGAGACCAAAACCATCCCGTGACCACTCTGAGTACGAGGGAAAAAACCCTATCAAAATCCATTCAGCGGTTTGGCCAGGCATCGATAACATTCATACAGACAGACACCAATTCATTTATATATATATATATATATATATATATATATATAGATTATTTTAAAATATTATTTTATTTAAAAGTAAGATTGATACCATTTAACTATGTTGAATAATTAACTAAAAAAAACACTTAACGCGGACTCTTATGCGTTAATCATTTTATATTTGCAGACACACATTACCACACACACACACACACACACACACATTCACACACACACACATATTTATGATCCTTCTGCTTATATTGATGATCCTTTTGCTTATCCTTCTAATCTTTTGTTAACATTCGTGATGCTTCTGCTCATCTTGATGATCATTTGCTCTTCCAAATGACGGTTTATTTAAAATGATTGACGCATATGAATCCGCCTTAAGTGAGACATTTTATGTTCAGTGGGTATCTTAATTTAGGTAACGCTTTTCGTGGACACTTTTTGGTGGACACTTTTTCGTGACGGTTTTTTATTTTAATGGGCCAAAGTAAAGACATAAAATGTCAATTTAATTAATTATTCTCTAATTTTGTTAAATATAATTTAATTTATTTTAAAACTACAATGAATGTATACATTTTGTACTTAAATAATTTAAATTATTATAATTATATTGGTACTCCTTTAGACTCGTCACTATATATTTTTTAATCATATAATATTTATGTAGATTATTAATATTATTATTATTATTATATTCATTAACCATATGTGTTTATATGTTATTGATTAAAATTTATTCTATGGTGGTATATTTATTATACATTTTTATTGAAAGGATATTTTGTACTAGAGGATTAACATTACTACTTAACAAGTATCACAAAATCGAAGTAGCTAACCGCATTCCACCCAAATACTCCGTTTATTAGTATAAGGTCTATGCCTCCACACGAGTTTGGTGAGCGTTCCGTTTAAAAATATATTAACAATAATACAATAAATTGCGATTAACCAAAACAACTAACGAACGACAAATTGACAACTGGCAACAGAAAAAATTCGTCCACATACTATCAACCAATTTTTGTTTTGTTGAGACATGTTGGCGCTTGTCAATAGTTTTTTTCCCATAAATATAGAAAAACGAAACAAGTAGCAACTGTTGTTTCTTGCGACTGAAAATATTTTTTTTCATTCTCCCCAAATTTTTTCTGCGTTCGTCCCTGTTACTAAGGTTCATTTCGCGCTGAATTCGCCATCGGGATCGAAGAATCATTCGCACCCCCCACTGATTTAGTTTGATACGCGGAAAGCTCTGTTTTTATATATACATATATTTCGTTATATCCGTATATAATATTTTATTATTTTTTCTTGCATAGAAATTGATGGTAGTATGTTTATTAAAGGTATAGTATTAAACATTTAAATATTTTCTTAAACACAATTCTGATTGTACGTAAATCAATCAGGGAAAATGTTTAAGAAATGTTTTTATAAAACATATTTAATTTAATTTATGTTAATAAGGTTAATAAGTTATAAATATGGACAAGTCATAATATCATAATAATAATACGTTTTAGAGATTTATTGAACCTCCGGCCAGGGCCGAAATACTTACTATAATACTATATATAATATATATTTTATATAATTATGTATTGTATATTATATATATATATATATATATATATATATTATATATATATATATAATTTATAATAAAATACTTTTAACTCGGCCGTCCAATGACCCGTTGTTGGAGTCGCATCCGAAGCTACAATTATACTTATAATGCAATCGCCGTTAATCAAACACACCATAATCCTTATCGATCACGTAACCTATGAGCATTTCAACCCCTTCCACTATTTGTTATCAAACTATTGCATCTACGATTGAAGTAATCTTTTTATGATTATTTCATACTTGTCACCTATCATGGGCATGCTCAATGAAGGTGAGAGTTTAGAGTGTTCAAACCCCCATTAACTTTTGAAAATAAACTGTTTTTACATATTTAACTGTATTCTAGATTTCATACCTAACCTATTTGATACTGTGGTAACAGCCTATCCATTACATTTTTTTTTTAATTATCAGCCTTTAAGTTTTAAAGGCTGATAACTGACTGACATAATTCTCGCCATTTGTCATTATATCTTACCAAAGCTTGACATACTGTATCTGGATCTAACGTTTTCACGTCTAACCTTACTTGATCTTCCCATTTCAACCTGGGTTGATATAGAAGTCTTTTTTCTATTTCGCTGTCGCGTAATACCAGATGTATGAAATAATCTTCTTTACGTCAAGCGTTGCCGGCCCACACCAATCTTTTTTTTTATTTCGCTCACTATATTAGGGTACCGATAGAGTTCCTTTATTTCTTTGTTTTTTCTAGTTCTCCACTCTCTGGTGCTAGTGTTCAAACAAGGGCCAAATATTTTTAATTAGAATTTTCTTTCAAAAACTAGATGTTTATTTATCTGTATTTTGTGAATTGTCCACGTTTCACTTTCATACACCACTATAGGTCTTATTAGGGTTTAGTAAACTTATATTTTATAATTTTTGTATAGCATTCTTGATTTAAATACTTTGTTTAAACTATAAATACATCTGTTTCCTACTTGTATTTCGGCTCTTATTTCAGCCTAGATATCGTTTTTCTGTGTAATGTGAGACTTCAGGTAGATAAATTCTTGTACTCTCTTGAATTTACTTGAATTTACTCTTTTGAATTCAATTCATATAATCGTCCACTTCTAGATGGGTGTGAGTATCATCTATTAAACTTCTTCTTTGGACTATAATATATTCTGTTTTTTTTCATTTACTTCTAGCATTATTTGCTTCGCTATCCCTAACAACTTTCTAGTTTGCTTAATGATATATTCTTTATTTTCCGTAAGAAGTGCTAAATCATCCGTGTATGGTAATATACCAATTTTAATATTGCCTAATGTTGTACAAACACGTTCTATACAGCCTTCTCTTACTACTTTTTCCAAAGCTATATTAAACGGGACAGGATATAGTGTGTCATCCTGCCTTAAGCCTGTTGTTACCTGTATGCCATTGGGCAGAAAGTCCCCTACTTTAATTTCTGTGTGCATTATACTTGTTTTTGTTATATTGACCAATTTTTGTGGCATTCCAAATTTCTGAAGAATATTTAGTAGAGACTTTATATAAATACAGTCGTATACCTTTTTAAAATCAATGAACAGTAAGTGCACTACTTTATCATATTCCCACATTCTTTGGAGAATCTGTCTTAATATAAATATCTAATCTGTCGTTGACTTATTCTTTCTAAAGCCAGCCTGACAGTCCTCTAGTGGATTCTCTGCCCACGGTCTGACTTTTTCTAATACACAGTTAGACAGTATTTCGTATATGACTTTAAGTAGTGCAATTCCTCGATAATTATTACAGATTTCTCTGTCACCTTTTTTATGTATAGGGCGTATTATTGCTGTTTCCCAATCTTCAGAGCTTTTCTCCTTTTCCAATTTCTCGTATTAGCGTGAAGGCATAGTTTGTAAGACTTTCCCCTAAGGTTTTTAATAACTCTTCTGATATTCCCTCTTCCCCGGAACTTCATTGTTCTTTAGAGCTTTTTTTTCTATTTTAATTTGCTCTTTCGATGAAGGAGGACAGTTAGATAAATTAATTTGTGTATCCCTAAATATAAGAAGGTTCTCTAGTTCTTTGCAATTTAACAGTTGTGTGAAATATTCACTAAATTTCTGCAGTATCTCGTCACGGGATGTAATTAACGTACCACTGTCATCCCTTATAAAGTTCCCGATTCGCTTATACTCTTTGCTCAGCAAAATGATTTATTGTATAAATTTCATGAGTTATGTCTAACATAATCTTATTTCATTTTCTTTGTAATGTTTTGTATATGTTTCCTTTTTTCGTCTCTGAGTACATGGCTTGTCTCGTTTTGTCTAGTCCTGTATCTTAAAAAACTTTCTAACTTTCCTGTGTCATTTAACCATTCATTTCTTGTTTTTCATTTCTTTTTAGTGATTTCGACAACAATGATTAATGGGCTAAAAATATAGCTCCGGCTACGACCGGATGTTCCAGAAACCCTTAAAATGTACTATTTATAGCGTTTAAGTATGGGCAGTTACTTACTATTTGATTTATTATGAAGACATTATGAATATAATTATATATTGTTATTTATAATGTATTATTTATATTTGCTTAGCACTGCAAAGAGAATATTTAATTTACGTTGAATCTATAATAGAAAAATTTGTTGGTAAGTATCATAAAAAGAAATAAATAAATAATAGATAAAAATATTATTTATATTATCGATATTGCCTAGTTATATGGAATTTTGAAATATATTTTTCAAATAAAATATTTTAAAGCCTCTAGCAATTTATATTGAAATTAGTTGAATTACCTGGCTTCGCACATGAACAGTTAAAATTGTATTGCTTCGCTTCCAACAGAAATCGAATATCAAGAGAATTTATTGTACTATTGAAGTGCCTTTGGATACACAATATTTTTTGTTTTTCTTTCTGGTGCGTAGATGAACAAATTTGAAGGTTCATCGAAGCGTGAACATGTCACATAAAGCTGTTCATATGAGAAGCATATATTTTACAAATTTAGTCCACAAACTTGCAATGATTGTCATCGAATTTTGTTAATGATTATTTTAAAAGCCAGCTGTATCGGAAATTCCAAACGTTTGATGTCAAAAGGCAGACCTGATAGAATCATTGAAATTCTTAGCGACAGTACAATCTTCTTCTTTAAAATTTCTATTTCAGATTGTTGCCATGATAATATTGTTCATTATCTTTTTAACTATAAGCCTGGTTCAATTACAAAATTGTTGGGGATTGATGTTCCGGAAAAGAATGATAGGCACTCCAATTTTCAATGTCAAAATGTGCGGTGGCATCTTTTACAAATCAAGTGAATTCAAGCGTTCATTTGGATAATTGATTATTTCTACTTGATTTATTACAATATCAATTGACTTATACGTTGTATTTTTATAATCCTGTGTGCAGGAGTAATAGGAAATAATAATAATAATAATGAAAGCAAATAACAATAATTGCGTGTAACAAATAATACTATTGAAAAGCAAAATAAAATTAATAATTATGGATTGTAAGATAATACAATTACAGTGGAACACCTGAACTGACAACAACAACAATAATAACAATGTTAACTGTAACAAACAACGGTGAGGATGATAATGTTGAAGTTTACGTAATTTTCCAAAAGGTATATTATACCTTATAATTTTCCAAAAGAATGCGCAACGGTGAAACACAACAATGCATCACCACAATGTAAACGCAACGACTTTTTCATATTCGCCCAATGGACGATAAACAAACCTGTCTCCACTGTCGGAAATCCATATAATTCATATCAAGCACGATATACTTCCATGCTTTCAAATACAAAGGTGAATCGCACGGTTATTGCTGTTCGTCTAGAAAAGTTGTTTTGCCGACTTTGAATTCGCCACCAGAACTATTGAAATCATTATTGATTGGAGCCACACTTTAATCAAAATTGTTTTTGCGTAAAATTCGTAAATTAAATTCTTGTTTCTAAATGATATCATTAGAAGCAACAAAATTCGTTGATATTGAAGATGATCGCAATTTTGAATCAACGTTTAGATTCAAGGCCAAGTGTATCATCAAATTGATTCTTTAATCTCAATGCTTAATGCTGATGCAAAATTCTTGAAAATATGCTTAATGGGCAATAAGATGCAACAAATAAACACACGACGCCAATACAACCACATCGTGCAGATGGATGAGCGAAAAATTATGGTGACTTTGGAACTGTTTTTGTGAAATCACAAACAGTTGGTCCAGTTGTACAATAACGTTTCAAACAGACTGTAAAATAACAACTACATGATCGTCATCAAAACAAACAATATACTATCTGAAGAGCACGCAGACACCAACCGTTAATAAAGTTGCAGTTGTTATAGTTGGCGGTGTATATGAACGTCGAGATATAAAGATCCAACACAGAGAAAACACGATGCAAATAAATCAAGCCAGTCGTTGTTCTTACGACGTTTTTAAATATCCATTGATATTTAAGAAGGAGAAAATGGATATCATTTCAACATGAAACCAAGAAATCGAGCGACAAATACAATATACATATTATTTACATTTTTTTTCAGTACGATTAAATTATTTTTATCTTATTTATATTTACACTTTGCAAGTGTAGAAACCAAGAAGAAAATGAGCGTAATGAACTTCTACGTATATTGGTTGATGATTCGTGTCAATGAAGAAAACAAAATTATCCGATTCCGCTAGTTGTTTCATCAATAAATCGTTGATATGTATGCGAAAATTAAAAGCGAGCGTATAAAGCTATACATCAAGTATAATCAAGTAAAGCTGCGTTCTGAGGAGTACATTTATTTACGTGGTGCTATTGTCGGTAACGTAGATGGAACAACTAATATTAACGACATCGGTACCACATATATTCTTCCATTATTATATATTTGTAGTCTGCGTCATATGTAAGATTACATTCAAGACGCTATGACTTTCTTATGAGCGCATGGCCAACCAGATTTGTTCATTATATATACGTGCAATTCAAACTAAGATGAAATTAAATTTTCGTTATTGGCAGGTTAAACAGAAATACATTGCCATGATATCACTGCACGTATCTTTAAATAAAAATTTAATTTTTTGAGATGAAATTGATTACACATTATTCTGTATTCGGCGAAACATGTTGCTGATTTTATTCTGTTAAATGGAAAAAACGAAATTTACACATACAGTTTGATTTGGTTGGTCAACGAAGTACAGCTAGAAAAAAATGATAAAATTATTTCAGCAGAAATTCCACATCGAAATATCGATTAAGAGTTGCTTTGCATTGTGACTGCTAATATTAGGCTGCCTCATATTTTTTGATTTTAAACATTTTATTGAACTATGTCCCAAAAGGTTTCCTATTGGTACAAGTAAACTTCTCTGTCATTTTTAAAATTTTCGGATTAATTTAAATATTGCTTCAAAGCAGTTTCGTTTTTTAAAAATTTACTTTATTCAACCCGCACATATTACCCAGTCTTTTTCATGTATATTTTATTACACAACGTGAAATCTATGACAAGTTATTTCTTTGGCCTACCCTTTTATTATTTTTTGACTGTTTAGGGATAAAGTGATATATATATAACTAAGGCTCGGATGTTTATACAATTGCATATTTTGTCTATTTATCTAATTTAATGCTGACTTGGATACAAATTTGATTCATGTTCTACTGAATCAAATAATACTAATTAAATTTTTAATATTTTTGCATATTTTATGGTTTTATATTTTAAATGCATATTTTAGGTTTTTAAGAATATAAATGCATATTTCAGTACATTTTCTATCTTTTTTAAAAACAATTTAAATTAATGAACTATTTAAAGCAATTATAAAATTAATATCAAAATATTTATTTTTTTTCATTGGTGTATAACTACAGTCAACCACATATTAACGTAAAATACAAATGTAATACACTTAAATATATATCGTTTACCTACCCGTATAATATTTTTAAATTGTGTTTTTTCCAAATACTTTTAGATAACGTAGTAATAGTATAACTTTGTGTATACGTAATTCATTCCATAGGTATGTGGCGACAACATATTAATATGACTTTAATCGCCGTGTTTTGTATCGGTCATGACGATTATAGTATTTTTCCGCGGTTGGTTTTATTTTAATTTAAAAATTCCGAAATCTAAGTCATCGAGTTCAATTCGTCTTCAAAGTTTTCTAAACAAGTTCGGGAATTATATTTTTTCTACATATGGCTTGATTTTATGTTGCAAGGTGTGTGAAACTAAAGTCGGAAGTGAACGTCGTTTTACTGCCGAGCAATATTTAAAGACAGCTAAACATATTCGTTTAGTTGATCGACAGAAACAAACTCGGTCAAACAACTAATTTCCAACGTGGTCGGTAAAAAATCATCATTTTACATGGATATGTTCAGAGCGTTTCTAGGAACCAATATGCCTTTCTTTATAAAGTAAATAATACAATACTTCGTAATTTTTTAACAAAATATACAGGTATAGATATAGATATACAAGACGAGTCGACTTTACGCAAAAATTATTTAACCGATTTTTATGAAGAAACAATAAAAGATTTTCGGAATAATGTAATTGGCAAAAAAAAATTTGTTTCTATAGATGAAAAAACAAGTTGCGAAGGCCACTATGTCACAAATGTGATCATTGGTATTCTCGACAAAAATACACCGGGTAAACTGTTTTTATTGACCTCCGAAGAATTGGATTAATAAATTACTCCAAAATAAGTAAAATTTTTTATGAATACATGTTTCTTTTATGGCCTGAAGGCATTCGTTACGATGTTGTTGTTTTATTTGTCACTGATGCCGCCCCATATATAGTTAAAGCTGCCAAATCGTTAAAAGCATTATATTCGAAAATGGTTCATGTCACTTGTCTTGCATATGCACATCATAGAGCAGCGGAAACAATTCGTGGAAAATTTAATAATGTAGATGGACTTGTGTCAAATGTTAAAAAAGTGTTTTTAAAAGCTCTATCTCGTTTAGAGATTTTTAAAACAGAAGCCTCTGGTATTTTTCTTCCTTTGGCTCCTAAAATAACCCGTTGGGGAACGTGGTTAGAAGTAGCATTTTATTACTCTGATAATTTCATAAGTATACAAAACATATTTTCTAAATTAAACCCAGATGATGCAGTTTTAATCGAAAAAAGTATTAGCATTATGGCTGAACCTAATTTAGGTCCAAACCTAACATACATTTAGTCCAACTTTAAATGTTTACCAGTCAACATAACTAAATTAGAATCATCCGGACTAACTTCGCTTGAATTAATTGAAATAGTCACTAATACTAGAGAAACCCTCAAAATGGTTAGTGGAGAAATAGGAAAAGAAATTTACAAAAAATTTCAGAGCGTAATTGAAAAGAATGTTGGATTTCAAATTTTAGTTCAGATTTCAAAAATATATTCTGGTGAAGCGGTTACTATGGAAGGAATAGAAGAAGATTTGAAGGTCGAGGATTTCGCATTTTTCAAATATGCTCCAATAACATCAGTAGATATAGAACGAAGTTTTTCACGCTACAAAATTTACTTTCCGATAACATACACAGTTACAAATTTGTTAAAATTAAAAAAAACCATTGTATCACAGTGTAACGCTTTAATTATTATATAATATTAAAAAAATAATAAATAAAAATGTATTAATATTAATTAATATTTTTGTTCATATTTCTGTGTTATTTTAGAAAAAAATTGCATGTTTTATGATTTTAAGTGCATATTTTGATTGCATATTTGGTAATTTTTTAGTGCATAAATGCATACATATTATAGTATTCTTAAGCGCATAAACATCCGAGCCCTATATATAACAAATATATATGCATTTTAGAAATCACAGTTTTTTATTGCCCTAGCATTGCATACTCTGTTTATGTAACATGATTATGTTTAAACTTCTATTCTAATGTATAACTGTCTGCCTTGGAAAATTATTCGTGATATTTCTTAAAATGTTTGAATAGCGTTTTGCTTCTGGTCTTCGGTTTTCAAGGTTGGGAGGTTTTCATGGGTCAGGGCAACTGAGTGTTCTGAAACATCATTGACAACCACCAAGTTATTGAAGAAATCCCAGCACCGCTTAAATACGTCTAGGTTTTCTCATTCAGCAGGAAATTTTTGTAAAGAATCTAGTCGGCAATCCAAGTCTTCTTGGCGAATGTTGAAGGGTCTGTTGGATTAAGCTTTATTCTCCTTGTTTTTTCCATAAGATCCTTATTGTCTTTTATAGCGGCAACAATTTTCTGTTTTAGTACGAATGGTACTGGTGGATCAAAGAAAAATCCATCATGTTCGATACTACATTGTTAAATAACTCATCAAGCTTGTCTTTAAATTTATCCTCCATTTCAATCTGGGACTTATTACGACGTTTCACAATTCGTTGAATACTTCTCCACTAATTATGTAACTTTTCTACTAAAGTAATTATGTTCTTTTTTTCCTTGGTTGGAATACCTAAAGCTTTTTTATCCAAATTCCATAGCTTTTGTGGCAGTTTCAAAAGTAGAATCTCTCACTGATTTATTGCATTCGTGCATTTGGAAGTAAAGAAAGCATAACATTTGATGGCGTGAAGAAAGTTTTGCTTTAGGAATGTCAGTCTCCGGTTTTCCCACCAAAAATATCGGCACACGACCTGTGTCCACTAATTTTGGTTGCATAATAAAAATACACATGCACAAAACCATAAGATATAAATGCACCACTTGCACAATATCACAAAAAATCACTGTTCCTGCTGCTGGAAATGATTTAAGTTTTTTCTTTGTTTACTACTACTTAAACAAAATGAAAATCATCCAAATTTGCATAATATGTTAAAATTTCAAAAGGGTAAAGCATCTCTTCTAGAGCTGCATATGATACAGGAGTATTGTATTGAAGAAAGATTTTATTTATAGTGGATTTTTTTTTTCTGTAACCCAGAACTGATGAGTAATTTAAGCCCTGAAAACTCGAAAGTCTGACTTCTTCGTACCGGCCACTGTGTCTCTGGAACAATGTGGGGAAGATACTGGAGACGTTGTTAGTGAACCGGATGGAGAGGTTAATGGCCAATCCCGGGATTGGACTGTTTGATAGGCAGTTCGGTTTCCGAAAGAATCAGTATACCGCTCGTCGTTATTCTGTGGCTATTAGTCTCGATATCCATTCCATGGGAGGTGATCCATGAGGCTATTGAGCGTATGAGTTTTCTGCCTTACGTACAGTGAATCTTGCATTCGTACCTCGGGGTAAGGTTCCTGCACTTGTGTTATGACGACCAGGGAGTTCCTGTAAAAGTGGAGATGACTTGTGGAGTCCCACAGGGTTTCGTACTCGAGCCACTACTTCTCTAGAACATCGCTTTCGATATAGGTGTTTTGTGTTTTATGCCGAGGGGGACGAAAACGATCGGCTATGCAGTTGATACGCTCATCGTGGTAGAGGGAGATACCGTAAATTCAGTGCAGGAGTGCGTGAACTCCGCCTTCGAAAGCATCTTGGACTACATCCGCGGTTTGAGTCTCTGCCTGTTGGCAGACAAGATCCAGGCCGTGAAGTTTACGAAGCGTTACGGGGTGGCGATGCCCCTCATACTTCTGAAGGGAGAGGTTGTCTGGCAGGGAGCGTGCCTGAAGTACTTGGGTATCATACTCGAGTGCAAAAAGATGATGTTCAAGGCACACTTGTGAGCTACAACTGATGAGACACAATGGGTTGAATATTCAATGGGTTCAATGCACTTAGAAGATTGATGCCGAACATCGGCGTTCCGAGTGAGAACAGAAGGTTGAGAACTGTTCGCGATCATCGTGCAATCAGTGTTTCTTTACAGCGCTCCGACATGGGTTTCTTCGGTATTCTATGACACTCGGAATATCGACGTTTTGATCCCAGCTCAATGACGGGTCTTCATAAGGTGTGCTTCGGCATACCGTACGATATCTTATGACGCCGTGGCGGTCATCACGCGAACTCTCCCATCGACCTACTGGTTCTCAAGCGTCGCGAGGCATTCAAAGTCAGACAAGCGTGGAACCTGCAGAGGAGGAACGAAGTAAAGGATGGAGACTAATTAGGAACCACCTAACCCTGCCACGCCGAGAAGTCGAACAATGTCTTTGTGAACGAGGAGAGAGCGGGACTCGGAACCCTTAGCTGACAACGATCGAAAGTGAACTCGGGTCTTGATACACCCCGCGCTCTTTGGCCAGTGAGTGAACAGGCCACACGAACACTTCTCTTTCCATCTCACTCAGCTGGTGATGGGTTACGGTTGTTTCAACCGGTATTTATACCATAATACCCTGCCGTGCCTCTCTGCCCGGTTATTCCCATTGCGGACCGTCCGAGTTAAACAGCGGTAAGGAAGAAAGCGTCTACCATGCTCTAGTCCACTGTAGAGTGTTTGAGATTGACCGGAAGGTGATCATCCAATAATAAAAGAATTTTATATAATACAAGAATATTCAAATAAGTGGCTGCAAACCAAAGGTCTCGCGTCTGGGTACAGGACTTGGCGGCTCCAAAAAAGGATTTAGCTTATTCGGGCGCTGTGCCCCTCTTCCTGATTAAGTCGGGTCCATACACGAACCCAAGCTGCCCTATCGCGTTCGTAGCTAGTGGACAAATGAACATACCTGTCACGGGAATAGCCACGAATATTCAAATAAATGGTCACCGACAATAGGTCTCTTGTCGAGCAGCTTAGGGTATAGCCCCAGCTTGCTGTATGGGCCATCCGTGGGGCAATCCATCTCCTAGCTGGCAGGAGGTAACCTCGTGTGCTATGTCATTTACGTTGGAAAATAGGAGTGTAACCTTGGGTAATCATATGCATGATCGGGCAGTTGAGGTGCCAAACGCTGTCCGGTTGAAACCCGCGGAAAGTGCCTGAGTCAGATCTACCGTACTAGTATGGGGGTGTGAGGGAACTGCGGGTTTCGACACTCGAACAGGGTCTCAGAATTTTGAGGCACCGCGGTAGTTTAAAAGTCTGAGCAGCTGATGTCTGGTATCGATAAAATATCTTAAGATGGTAGAGTGACTGAGTGATTTCGAACTAATGATGCGAGCAAGAATAGGAGAATAGATATCGCTAAAGCCCCGTCACGAAGACCTCATCGTAACCGCAGCGACAACGGGTGAAGCTGAATTTGTCTGGGTTGGTTTCGAACGGTATGGTTTTCGTCTAAAATGTTTATTCCCTCTTGCATACCCGTTGGGGTCCATCGTCATGCAAATGCAGTATGGAATCTCGGAGGCACCGGTCTTAGTCGGCGTCATGTCGAATGGCATCTCACCCAACGACTTGCTCCTGGCTGAGGTCCTCTGCCTCGATCCTAGAGTAGCACCACGTGCTAAAAGAAGGTTCGAGGTATGTATCCTGACCATTAGGTAGGGAAGAAAGCGAGGTTCGTATTTTATTGTATTATATATAATACAATATATTATATTTTTTATATTTCACTTAATTTTATGCTTAATATTTATTTAAATTAAATTAACTAAAACGAAGTTTGAAATTCATTTTATTCATTTATTTGTATTATTGTAGAATATACCGATGCAAGAAGTCCGTCTGATTTTTGTAATTTTAATAAATCACCTGCAGAATATTATATAACTATAGATGAAAATGGAAATGTTAAAAAATATCCAAACCCACGATTTCGCAAACTGTATACGTCTGAAATGAATGTTTATGAAGAAAATTTTCCTTTCGATCTTAATGAACCAGCTACATCTTCGTCTGGCAAAGGACTGAACATTGACCTGAATAAGTAAGTAAGAACGAAGATAACATGAATAAAAATTGTGTTCATCTTATTAAGACGTATTTTGCATGATTTCACATTAATAATTTGCTAAGGTATTAAATTAATTACTTAGTATTTAGTAGCACAGACTTAATAAGTTTCTAAATATAAAAATAATAGTGTAATAAAATCATAAATTATTAAAAGTAAATATAAAATCATGTTTCCTTAATGTATATGTATTTGGTTATATTATTGTTATAAAAAAAAATACATATTTGTTTATTTTTTTGTTTTGTGTTTATGGACAAATTCCGTCATATGTTAATATGACAATATTTTTATTTTTTCTGAATTATATAAAATCATTCTAAAATCTTCCATTTTATCCACTTTCTTGTTACAATAACCATTAATAACCGTTTAAGTTTAATACACTATATGATATATTATAAACGTAAGAACATTTTTAAAAATCCGTAAAAAAAAGTTTTTTTTCATTTTGTCAGAGTTGAAACTATATTTTAAAAGCACTTATTGAACTAGTGTAATTATATCATTATAGCAAATAAATACATTAAATAATGTTTAGTATTCAAAACTAATAAATTTGAGAATATATCAGTATATTTTCAAAAAATTTTGTTTTTAATAAAAATAGAACTGATCTACATGGTTAGGATGTTTATGTTATAATATTTAGATATGTATACATTTATGCACTAAAAAACAGCTAAATATAAATGAAAAATTGAAAAAAATGCTTAAAAAAATAAAGAAAAATAGACACAAAATTAGTTTTAAAAAGGAAAATTTATTTAGGAATAGCATATAAAAAAAATTGAACATTTCTATAAATTACTTACCTATAAATAAAATATTAAGATATAATAATATATAATTATAAATTTAATTAAATAAAAAAATATATAATTATTTTAACTAAAAGAGTTGCACAAAACAATGATTGTTCGTTTCAAATTTTCAATAATGTATCTTCATCTATTTTGTGCTAATAAATTTTTGAATTTTGAAGGATTAAACCGTCGGTAGATAAAACGTGCTCTCCAAATTCTTTTACATAACATCTAAGTCGGTTAGAACAAGCAATTAGGCATTGCTAAAGAACGAATAGAATGATTGTTTATTAATTATTATTGATTTATATAAATAAATCAAACACTTCATAGCATTTTTAAAGGTGGCATGTCACTTGAAACATTGCATGCTGACTTTTTGGCACCTTTAAGTGATAAGTATTTTTTCATTTTTAAAAATAAATCGATAATGTACCCACTGCACTGAAAACCTGTTAAGCAATGTTTGGGGCAGTGTGCGTCAGCGTTTATTAATCAAGAAAATAAACAGTTATACATTGGGGTAGGTGACCGGAGAATCTCCGGACATACCACCCCTTAAAAATTAAATTTATGCATGCCATGCATGTGCGCGTGTACAAGGAGGAGTTGCAAAACAGTACCTTCCGCTCCTTCCCTTACACAAAAGAACAACTATAAATTTATGAATGAGCCCTTTATCACCCTCCCTCTACTCCAGCGACGTGAAGGAGCTACCCCCTGCAGCGACTACCTCTCACACTCAGCTTCCTCTTGTGCATCCATCACGGTCGATGGAAATTGAGCCACCGCATTCCACATGGTCGGGGACTCCAGCATGTGGGCAACGAGATCCCGCGGCCAGAGACGACCTATAACGTACATAAGATCGTCTCTAGTCTAGTCAAGTCATCGTACGCCTCGCAGCGACCGAGGGTGTGAAACTCATCGTCATCCTCCTCGCTATAAGAGTCGGGCGGTCCGCAATAGGAACACCCACTCTCCAAGGCATGATCGATCCATTGTGAATAAAAGCAATAAAAAGTTTTACAAAACGCTATAGGCATTTATCTTGAAAATAACTTCATTTTATAATTATAGTGACAAAATATAAATATTAAATAATATTCAATTGTAACAAATATGAAATTACAATATTTATAAAATTAAAATTTTTAAAATCTGTTGAATCAATAAATACAGATATATTTTATAACACATTAAGTTAGTTGTAAGATAGTAACTGTACAATAAATACCATTTAAAATATTTTAGTATTTTAATATTTATTAAATAGTTATAATTAACATACAATTTTAATAGTGGATATTATCTTTTATCACAGAACAATAATTATTTCAATATTTTTTAATTTTTTAATTTTTATTTTTAAATTTATTAAAGTTATTTAATTGAACAATAATTATTTCAATTATTTCAATATCAACATAATAAATATAATATATTACTAAACACTCATGTGCAGAGTTTCATATATGCAACAATTTAATAATAATCTATAGTTAGTTATTGAAACTATTATTATAGTAAAGCAAATATTTACTTAACATAAATATATTTTTTAGAAAACAAGAAGATAAAAAAACATTTTAAAAATACTCTTAAATTTCGTTGATTACAACGAAACTATATTTGATCATGTTATCATTTTTATGAATTGAAATAATGTTTTATCGATAAAATCGAAACGCAGTTGATATTAAAATACAAAAATAAGTTCATGCTTAATCGGCTGGAGTGCACTAAGAAAAGAATTACGCAATATTATAGCCAGAATAATTGTATATAAAAATGTTTGCACATATACAACATCGCGCATTAAGGCGTTAAATACTTTATGATTAAATAGGTAATTAATAAATTATTTCACTGTATATACTTAAATTATTCACTAAACACTAAGACACTAAACACGAACTAAAAATTTATTTTGATATATGTATATGACACCAAACGTCTAAGCAAATAACTAAAATATTTACTCACAAGCCGTGATCAAATCTAATATTAGAAATAAAAATGTATGAACTAATCCCTTCTCAAAAAAAAAAAAACCAGAAAATATTTGGTATCTAGTAACGAAAAATTCTAGGACGGAAATAATGAATATACGTTGGTAAATATTATACACGTAAATACAGTACATATATACATATGTATATATAAATATATATAATATAATTTTTTTAGATGAATAAGTTGTTCATACAATCAACTATTGTAGTTGATGACAAGTGCAATGAATATATTCATAATATAAAAATAAAAAGATAATAATAATAATAATAATAATAATTTAAAGATATAAAAAACGGTATAACGGATTCAAATGTCATACAAACGATTACCCCGAGATCTTTTCCAAAATCAAAAATGGGTGTACTAAGGATATGGACTTGAAATATTGATTATTACTGCACTATGGGTCTAGTAATAATAAAGAAAATAACCATTTTACTCTTGACCATTTTTAACAAATTCGAAAAACCCAAAATAGACAATACCCATCCAGCGATAACGACGACGATAACAACGACGGTCTTGGCGAGGAAAAAGGCAAATATATGTACATATAAAGCGAATATAAGATAACACGTACGCGTATATACCAATAAAAAGGCAACAGTCGTGCGCGTAGAAAATGTAGATGGACGACAAAGAATATCAACTGTGACTTTGTGTAAATGTAAATAACCACGCATATAATACAAAATATGTAAACAATTTTAAACATTATCAAAGCTGTTTGCATGTTTATTCTTTTATACATAATGTGTGAATACAACGTTTATGCATATTATCATACTATTATGTGTATCTAATACTAAATACATTATATAATGATGTGAATATATTAAATAATTTTATATACCACATTCAAATTACTCACAAAATATTGCATAAAAATTTAAATATTCAGGATAAATCATCCAATTAATTTATTATTCCTTAATGAATATGATATCCTCAGAAAAGACCGTGCACAAACAAAGGGAATGGTTTACATTATTCAGAACAAACGAAAGTTCTGGATTGTAAAATTAATTTATGAATGGGTAGGGGCTAGTGTATGTCTTCAGCACTGTTTAAGGAAAATTGTGAATAACTTGTGAAGAGATTAAATACAAACGACAAGACTGACGGTACAATCCATCACGTACATAGTACAAACGAATGTTCACGGTTAGATGTCGAAATTTGAATTTTGGATTTAGCATGTCCCTGGTATCGCTTAAGGAAAATCAAGGCTAATTTAAAAAATAATTGAGCACAAACGAACGGAATGGCGGCACAATCCGTTACAAATGAAATCCCCTTGTATCAAATGGAAATTTAAAACTGGCAGTGCCGAGGACACTGACCTGTGACTAACCAAAGCTTCACGGCAAGAAAAAGATTAGATCGATGTTTCGTTCATTTTTCATCATTCAAACAAAATATATTTTTAAAAATGATGGTTTGTCTTCAGGCAAATCTAACACACTTCCTATTAAATGGTAAACTTGACCTTAAATTTTGAAAGCTGGCACAAAATCACCATAGTTACTATTGTAACTCCAAACGATGTCATCTGAAAACAACCGTTGTATTTCCTAATTTTCGTTAATAAATTCTGAGACTCGGGATGATTGTTTATAAATAGGCTGTGCAACGGATCAAGAAGATGTTCAACCAGAGGAAGAATAATTTTACCGTTACTGTTACAAATGCCGGTACTTTTTTCATTCCACTTATTTGCACGACACCACATGCATTCCGTTGGCTATCCAAAACAATTTTATCATTACATTAGTCTGTTGTGCTGTCGTATTTAAAACCTGATAAACACTTTGTTTTTCATGAAATCATTGGTAGTTTTTATTGTATCTTTGAACAGTATTCCTATTGACTTTAGGATTGTTTTTTGCATATTTGGAAACAGAAATTCTGTTTATATTAGGATTTTCGTTGCTGTATCTTTAAACTACTTTTTTATGGCTATCAGGATATTTATCTGTATATTTTTCACGGTTTTTTTATGTTTTTGTTTCATAGTTCTGTCATTTACCCTTGAAAAAAAGTTGCTAAACAAGTCAAAATGTTAAAAAACCATAAATCCCCAGGAAAAGATGGTATTCAAGCAGAAATCTTGAAAAGGGTAGATGAAGAAACGAAATCTAGAATTCACGAGGTAATTTAACTAATCTGGGAAAATGAAAGACTCCCGGAAGACTGGAACATTTCGTTAATATGTCCAATTCATAAGAATAATGACTCTCAAAATTGCGGAAATTACAAAGGTATAGGTAATTATTATACTTATATAAATTAAATAATAAAAAATAAATTATATAATATATTATATTTATTATAGCTCTGATAAATACTGCTTATAAGATTTTGGCATATTATATACTTGATAGGATAAAACCCCTAACGGAAAGTATTTTGGGAGAATACCAGGGAGGTTTTAGACCTAACAGATCTACAACTGATCAGATTTTTTGTATTCGCCAAATTGCATAATAGTCATGGGAATATGACAAAGAGCTATACATTCTATTTATTGATTTTGAGAAAGCTTATGATTAAATTCACAGATCAACCCTAATCAACATATTAAAAGAATTTTACTTCCCAATAAAACTAGTGAACTTGATTAAGGCTAGCCTTGAAAACACTTCGATTAAAATTAAAATTGCGAACACAACATCAGATATAGTAAAGGTGTCTACGGGCTTAAGACAAGGAGACGCTCTCTCTCCTTTCCTCTTTAATCTAGTGTTGGAAAAGATAATCAGAGAATAAAGGGTTAATGACGGAGTTACGATGAATAACACGACAGTAGGATTATTAGCGTACACTGATGACTTAGCCCTTTTGAGAAGTGATTTAGATACTGAGAAACAGTATTGTAGAAAACTAATAAATATATCAGGCAAGTGTGATCTAAAGATCAATGACAAAAAGACGGAGTATGTCATAATTGGACGAAGAAATAAAGAGTACCGACAAGGAGAGGTTATAGAAGTAGAACACCATAAGTTTAAGAGAGCGCCACATTTTAAATACCTAGGATCTATAATAACATAAGATTAATGACCTTAAGATGGAGGTAGGCACTAGGATACGAATGGAATATAGATGCTATTTTGGCTTAGGAAGTATGTTTGGCTCAAAAATCTAGTCGACAAAATTAAAAATACAATTGTACATGACTCTGATAATGCCAATAGTACTATATGGCTCGGCGTTGTGAACTCTAAGAAAGGTAGAGAAACAAGACTTGCAGTGTTTGAACGGAAAATTCTAAGAAGAATTTATGAACCATGTATCGATTCTGACACTGGGGAATGGAGGATACGTCACAATAATGAACTGAAGAACTTGTTTCAAAAACCAGATATTATTACAGAAATTACTAGAAAAGATTAATATGGGCTGGACATGCTTGGAGAAAAGAGGGTTCATTGATTAAGGCGATTATTAAAGAAAATCCGATTGGGAAAAGACCGTTAGGAAGACCACGTTTACGATGGGAGGATCGTATCAAGACAGAATTTAAAGCAGTAGAACCAAATATACTATGGAGGAAAGTTGCTGAAGATAGAGTAAGATGGTAACAAATTTGTTTGCAGAGATGGTCTTGAATGCCATAAGCTACAAAAAGAAGAAGAAGACGAAGAAATATATATTTATATAATTAAACTTTAGTTACATTTACATAAATATACTTCATGAAATAATTTTCAGTGCTTTCTTTCGCCACTGACCAGTTACGTTTCACAAACGAACTTATACTCGTAATCATCAAACGTTCATTATGTTTATCTTCCGTTTTTAGTTTTTTTTTAAATATTGTGTTATATGGCACATTCATCAATATCACGTATGTATTTTAATCCAACGTTCGTTTGCGGTATTTTCAGTTTTTTCTTCGTATGTAAGTGATTATTTACACGTATCTATTACGTGTTTCATTTTTTGCCAAATCGAGGTCTGAAAAATCATTATGAAATTATACTCTAAATCTACCGTTCTTAAACTTAAACCTCCTGGAGGTCCTCGATACTTATAAAAATAATTATAAATGTATACGTTTTTATGTACTTACTTATGTGATTTGTAATATAAAATAAGTATTAAAATATTAATTATAATAACATGAGATATTTTGTTAAAAATGGTATTTGAAAGAAAATCGGTAAGGGAGGTCCACGATTTTTAAGTCTTTCATCAGGGGTCCGTAATCTACAAGAGTTAATGAACCACTGTTCTAAATTCTTAATATCTTTTGTATTTCAATGAACATTCGAATTACCTAATACGACTTATCAACCAACTAAAGAAGTTCAGGAAAAATTCAAATAACAGTTTTTAGAAAAATACTTAAACATGTAAACATTAAATAATATACTTATTAATAATGTTACTTAATAATGATTTTCGTACGGTTATACAACGTAAGATATATATTTTGTTAAAAATCTAAAGTAACTTGATTATTTATTATTACGAACTATTTTTATATTTTCATAAAAAAATATAAAAAAATTATAATTTATTTTATTTTCTTCGACAAACTTTCAATAAAACAAAGCGTGGTTAAAAGGAAGAGATTTTGGCATTTACAAAGAAATAACTTTTAATCTAATACTGATACTTTCATCTAATACACAAAATGTTTGAAACCCAAATCACAAAAATTATACACAATAACCGCGTATACGTAGTTGTCGAAATACGTATACGCGGTTATTGTGTATAATTTTTGTGATTTGGGTTTCAAACATTTTGTGTATAAAATAATCACAAGTTCTCTTATATCTATTTTATTTCATCTAATACTTTACATCATATTAAAATTAACTATAACGAGTTAGAATTCAATTTATTAACTTTTAAAAGCTTGCTTCCTAAAGAATTATAACGTGTTCCTATTTATGTAACTAATAATTTTTTTACCGAAAATTTACGTAGAAAGAGAATGATTACTTGTGGACATTTTCCATTGATACTTCATTGCACCAAATTGACCACGATGTATTACAATCTCTTGTAAGTCGTTCAAATTTGTTTCAATTATGTTGATATCCGATTCTATATGAACGTTTCCCTGATACTTTGTCTCCGTCTTCTACATCGTATTATTATCTACGTTCCCCCTGGTATGATGTTATTAAATTATTACAGTTATTAATATAATCTATTATATGTGAACTGTGGAGCAAAAATTTATTATACTATATATACCTTCTTGTAACAATCGCTCGAATCCCCTAGAAAATGATAGAATAATGTTCGCCGGAACCCGATAGACGGCTCCGGCACAACACTGAATCTGTTCATTAGATGGATTAACTTCTCTACGTAGAGTTCAATTAGGCATTGACAATTGTCATCTTTTTGTAAAGAGAGAAAAATTGAATGATCAATTCAATTATACTTTATTCTGTACACACCGCGATTTTTAAATGTTCGAATAGAATTGAAATGTTCGAATGAACAAATTTATCCGTTGGGTTTAATCACTGACAGTCTGAAATAAACAATTCGTGTAATGTTAGTCACAAAAACTTAAATCCAATAAAAACGAATGTATGCGTGATGGAATTTTTATTAATAAACTTCTCGGAATACTTCATATCTTCATTATTAAAATAATAAATACACGCCAATGTCAAAACGTTAACTGGAAACTCGCGGACCGCCGCACAATACGTATTGGCGGTGAATGTGATAATTAATCCCCTTAAACACAAAATTTTTAAAAATATTTTCATATTGCACATCCATCCAAGGACGCCTGCATAGGTGGCAGAGGGGGTCATGCCTCCTCGTTATTTGAGTCAATGTTTGTATAGGGTGAATTTTAATAAAATATTTTTAAATAATAAAGTATTTTATTCAATAAAAAATCGTCATTAATGTAAATTTTAAATAATAATAGAATACTCTACAAGTAAGCTGTCTACGCTCTGCACTAGGCGTTTTGAGATCGTCCCCTTCAAGGGCTATCGAAGTGGAAGCAGCATGCCCCCTTTAGAGATCAGAGCCCGTTGGTTAGCCAGTAAGTTTATACTAAAACGCTATGCCTCCTCTGATGATAAAATCATTGACTTGTTCAACGAAATAGCTATAGCTTGGAGATATATACCAAAAACTCTTCCCATTCTCTCAAACACTATCCGGAGTTTAGCGTCTTTTAAAAACGTTATTCTTACCCAATCTCATAGGCTTTTTTTGTACTCAACCCCATTTGAAGCCTTAATTTTTCTCTTCGAGGTAATTATTTCTCCTTGTTTTGCAAACCTCTCACGTGAAAGTTTGGTTACTTTACCCTATCACTCAATGAATACTTGTTTTCAGAAGTTTTTAAACTGCAACTTCCCAGGTTCACAACCGGTTTTTACCGACGGCTCAGTATCATCCTCTTCTGCGGGTTACGCATATACTTTTCAGAACCTTGGAATTTCGTCGTACAGCAACATCCCCAACGTTTCGTCTAGTTTCTCTGCCGAATGCTGGGCCATTATTCAGTCCCTTACATGCATTTGTCAACTTATCATTGGAGACTTTCTCATTGTTACAGACTCGATGTCCTGTCTATTAGCTTTTCAATCCTATCCAATAAAGTCTCATGTTTCGCCTCTAATTCTCAAAATTTAATTTCATTAGGTTATCGAATTCGCTTTGTATGGGTTCCGGCTCATGTGGGAATACTTGGAAACAAGACTGCCGACAAATTGGCTAAACTCAGTGCATCAATTTCCATCCCGTCCATTAGGAAGATCCCTGGCTCCGATGTCATTCCGTTCCTTAGGAAGCACGTGAAGACGATGTAGGACCACAACTGGTCTTCTCATCCAGGGGACTATGCAAGATGGTATAGGAATATCTCTCCTACCACTTTCCACCATCCTTGGTTTAGTTGTTGGGAACTATCAAGAGCACAAATTGTAATGTTTACTAGATTCCGTCTTGGACATAACCGGCTTCCTGCCCATGCCTTTCTTCTCGCAATAAATGATTCTCCACTGTGCACTCGTCATTCATACCCCACAAAATGCGATTTAAAACATATAATTTTCTTATGTCCCTCCCTAACAATAAAAAGACAAGCCCTACTCAAAAATCTGAGTGATAACAATGTGTCCTTCGATAATATCTTTTCGATTTTAAGCTCTCCCTCCCCATTGGTGGTTAATTTAGTTCTCAATTTTATTGTAAATTCTGGTTTTCTGGTTTAATTTATATATTGCATGAAACATCTCTTTTTTGTTATTTAATCTCCTTTTTAATTTACTTTTAGTTTAGTTTTAGTTTTTACTTATGTTTTTTTTTTTTTTTTTTCGCATATTACACAATCCAGTGTTAATTTAGTTTAATTGTCGAAGTGTAATGTTGTAAAACAAATCTTCTTTAATAAAAAAAAAAAAATGAAAATAATAATAGTTTGAACTTTTGAATATTGTATGAACTATTATCATGGTTTGTCAGCCACCTCAAAATAATTATTCTTAACAAACCCCATGTTCGTAACCTATTAGTAAACTTTATTGTCAGACCCTCTCCCCCTTCCACAAGAAGGCTAAAGCGGAAATGGTCACGGGACCTAATCTAATTTAAACAATATCCTATCTTCACGCCAAAAAACCATAACTGGATTGTTTTTTCTTGTGACTTTAAATTTTTTTATATATCAAAAACTTCAATTAAGCTTATCGTACCTCATTTACTAAGTACAGATTGTATAATAACGAAATAAAATATTTAAAAAAATTATTAATTTCCGTATTTTACACATACATACATTTATGAAATAAAATAAATGAAGAAATATTGAAATATTAAGTACATAAAAGTAGTAATAAGGCTGTCTACTTCATGGTCTAATAAACATGCAAACATATCCAACTAATACTGCTTTTCCCTCAATGCTACAATTCTCCGATTAACCTATTCTTTTGGTTAAATTGAAAATATTTCAAATAGTTTTTTCACAGGCTTTTATGCTCAATATTTGAGTTTCATGTTTAAAAACATTGCATATGAAGTTGCCACAGCTCTTATATTCTAAACGATTGAAGCTTGTGCTTAATTCATGAATAAACCATCTGAGCAAATTTTAATTTATGAATTTTATATTATTTATTCATGACCATTATGATATGGTTCGCCGTGGTTAGTACAAAACAAACCGAGACTGTAATTATAACGTGTATATAACCATTAGAATATAACTTTTAACGAAAACGAAATGAATATGGTTATTAGTGTAGTGATGTTTATTGCTTTAGGAATACAAATATCTGTAAAAAACTCTGATGTTGGTAAGATTATTATATATCTATATATATATATATATATATATATATAAATGAATTGGTGTCTGTATGTTATCGATGCCAGGCCAAATCGTTGTATAGATTTTTATAGAGTTTTTCCTACGTACTTAGCGTGGACCCGGGATGGTTTTTGTATTTTAAAAGTTTTCAAAATCAAACTCCTTAAAGGTTTCAAAACCCGGTACCGGTAAACCGGGGGTCCTTCGCAACTACGAGTTGTTTCCTTACCTTTTTTTTTACCTTTCACCGTAACTAAGGGTGTGACGTCAGATGGTTACAGAGGGCAACCGTCATATGTTTTTTATAAAGTCTCTGACGTGGTTTTTTATTAGTTTGTCATTAGAAAATACAATTTCTAAGTTTTCGTAGATAATTAGTAATGTTACGCCTAGCAAATATGTAGAAAGTTTGCGTGTAGTAGCAATGGTAATGTAGCCTTTGGTAATGGACCTTTATCGTCAACGCTTTAGCATCGTACGTGAGAATTACATGCCGACATTCAAATACCAAAAGTAAATCTATCATCGTGCTTCTACCTCTGTAAAAATTTTAATTACAAATTTTTCCACTATATCGACAGTCATGCCCCCCCAACGGAAATCAATTGGCCAATCTACATCTGTAGCACGAACGATAAAGGCCTTTCGAGATTCCGAAAAAACCGAACAACAAGCTTCACGATTGGAAACCATGCAAGAACGAGCTGCTCATGCCCCATCGATTGAAACTAGAGAGCAGCGAGCATCACGACTGGAAACCAACCAAAATCGAACTGCTCAAGCCTCTTGACTCATACTATTGACCAGCGGAGAGCAAGTCTGACTTTAAGAAGAGAACACTATGATCGATCCAGACGGACGCTGCACGTAGAATTGAATCTTGCTGCGTTCCATTACGATGCGGAATATGATTACAGTCGCCATCCAAGTGTCGTCATTGGAAAAATGGACAAGTTATGTGAATTTTGCAGTGCATTTAAATTCAAAAAAAAGCTCTAGGAATGTGCTGCGCAAGTGCAAAATTTGCAGAATTGTCATACTTCCGGCTTGGAGTAAGCCCACGAAATATGTATGAACACGCATAAGATGCAATGACATAAGTTCGCGCATACGATTCATACGATTAGCCGTCCGGATTTTTTCATAACATTCACGTGTAATCCTACATGTGATGAAACTAAAGAACTTCTGTTATCTAGACAATCATTTTCGGATCACCATGACATCATTGCACGTGTGTTCAAACAAAATTTGAAATCGTTTATGAACTTAATTTACAAGTATCGTGTTTTTGGTGAGACACGTTGTTGAATGTATTCCATTGAATGGCAGAAAAGAGGATTGCCGCATGCACACGTTTTGATTTGGTTGATTGATAGAATTACATCAAACAAAATTGATGCCGTCATCTTAGCAGAAATACTAGACGTCGAAATTGATCCAGGCATATCCGAAGTCGTTACCAAAGACATGATTCATGGCCCATGTAATGCGATCAGCATCAAATCTCCATGCATGAAGGATGGAAAATGCACGAAACGCTATTCAACAGACTTACACGACGAAACTATCACTGGCAATGATGGATATCCCCAATATCGTCAACGATCAACTGAAGAGGGCGGCAAACTTATCACTCTAAAAGTGCACAACAATGACATTGAAGTCGATAATCGTTGGGTTTTGCCGTATTTACCATTACTCTCTAAGACGTTCAAAGCACACATTAATGTCGAGTATTGCAATTCAGTAAAATCGATCAAATACATATGCAAATATATTAATAAAGGATTCGATATGGCAGTTTTTAGAGTGGGAAATGCATCTGCACCAATGGATGAAATTGATTGATATCAACATATAAGACATTAGTAGCAATGAAACTGTTTAGTGTATTTTTTCATTTCCTATTCATGAACGTCATCCAACAATTGTTCATTTGACTGTGCATATTGAGAATGGACAGCGCATGTATTTTACAACAGCAAATATACATGCAAGAGCATTTTTGCCACCACAAACAACGTTACTGCGTTCTTCTCTTTGTGTATGGATGATTTGTTCGCAAGAACGCTTCTTTACTCAGAATTGCTAAAATACTACATATGGAATGCATCAGCCAAAACTTTTTAACGTCGTAGACAGGGCAAACCAGTTGAAGGACATCCGAATTTATATTCGTCCACGCCTTAGGCTGTCTCTATACAGTTCATCCAAACAATCAAGAATGTTTTTACTTGCGATTACTATTAGTTAAAGTGCGTGGAACAAAATCCTCCAAGAACTGAGAACAGTTAATGGTGAAGTTTGTGCAACCTATCGAGAAGCTTGCCAGGAATTAAATATTCTTGAGAACGATGCCCACTAGGACACATCACTCGCTTGTGCATCAAATACTGCTCAACCACAGCAAATACGTGCATTATTTGCGATATCATTGACAACGGGTTTCCCATCCAATCCAAAGGATTTTTGGGAAAAATACAAAGATGACATGAGTGAAGACATCCTAAGTCATTTGCTAACAATGAATATCAACTTGTAATTCACAAAAAACATGTATGAGGCGTTGCTTTTTATCGAAGATGTATGTTTGGCAATTGCTAACAAAGGATTGGTGCAATTGGAAATGTGTGCACCGATCCGACCTACTAATACTGCATATGATCGTGATTTGCAACGTGAAACACAATTTAATATCCATGTCTTGGGTACATATGTTGAATGTATCCATAACAAAAGAACTTTAGAAGCGCTTCATCGTACACTACAAGAATTAATGGGTAATAGACAGCCTTCTGGTGGAGCTACTCATTCTATTGTCAGGAGATTTTCGACAAACTCTGCTATTGATACCACGTTAAACACGTACAACTGATGAACTTAATGCATGTCTCAAATCTTTAGTTCTATGGCGATATGTCAACAAATTGTGTTGGGTCGCAGTGGATAAGTGAGGTGGCGACACTGTTCGTCAGGTGTTAGCCGCCGTCGTCGTCGTTCTCGCGCTTGTCCCCTCTGGACGTCCGCGTGTTCGTCGCGTGCTGTCGTACTAAACTCTTGCCGCCGTGTTCGTATTGGTTTTCCGTCCGGTGTGCTTTTCGTTTGTCACGTGCGACCGTACGAAACTCTTGCCGCCGTGTTCGTGTTGGTTTTCCGTCCGGTGTGCTTTTCGTTTGTCACGTGCGACCGTACGAAACTCTTGCCGCCGTGTTCGTATTGGTTTTCCGTTCGCTATGCCTTTTCGTTCGTCGCGTGCGACCGTATGACTTTCTCATGTCGCCGTGTTGGTGTACGCCGTTACGCGTCTTTGGCGTTCGTTGTTTGTTCTTTCAATAACGCCGTTATACGTGTTTGTCGTTATTTGTTTCGTTTCTAAACTAGACGTAAGTATTCGCGTTTATGTTAGCACATGGTTGTCCCCCCCCCCCTCTTCCCTTTAGTATCTAAACATAATTGTATTTGTTCATTGTTTTATTTACTATATATAATATAGTCTATTTGTTGAACGTTATCTATCATTTACGTTTTAAAATTATTGTAATTATCTCCCTGGTTCCCTACATTTTTTCCGTCTGTCCCGATCGTGTTTTGTCCGGCATTTTAGCACCCTTGCGCTACGCATTGGTATCTCTCCCGTAACCACAACTTCACTGGAGATTCCGGTGCGTACAAATTGACTTTGAAAACCAATATGCGTGTTCAAGTACAAAATGATGCATTCGCCTAACGTTTCCCAAAAGAATTGCTGGTTATTGGGAATGGGAAGTTGGCAATTGACTATTCTACACAATGTATTACATTGCTAACAAACCCTTGTAAGATTACATCTACCAACACGAATTAATTCAAAAGGTTTTCTCAAAATATTGCGCGGAAATTTAAAAACCATCAGTGGCAGAAATATAAATATACAAATCTACATTTGCCCCTTGCAACGCACGGGTATTCAGCTAGTATATATATGTTTATTGGAGTATAGAATATTTAAAAAATGTGATCTTAATATAATATGTTTAATTTATTAACCTACAAATGTATCGTGTATTATATTACAACTATGTACATGTCATAATATACAATATAAAATTACAAAGAAAACCATTTTTTTTTTTTAGATAATGATTGGGAAAAAAGTATTTAAATTTTGAGACTTATTTATAAATAATTCTATTGGAATAAAAAAAATATATAAATATTAAATAAATATATTTATATAAAATGTGTTATTATTTTAATGCATTTTTACTAGCATCCTAAAATAAATCGTATTCAAATCAACATTATTGATCCATTTTCCATTAAATAGACCTTTTACATATAAATAACATTGTGTATCTTGAACCGAACTGACATAATATTCCGCACTATGATAAGTATCAAGTGACGTGTTATACAAAGCCAGGTACTGATCGTGTTCCTTTTTTAACATGCGGTGTTACTCAAAGGGTACGGCAGAGATCTTATCGGCTGGGAGCAAGTGCCTGGTAGGAAGCCAGACGACGTGGCGCTAACCAAGATCGAGCACTCCGAGCAGTGGCATACTTAGGATTTCGTCAAGGAAGGGTGTGATATATATTAAAAAATATTTTATTGACCTAAAGAGCGCTTCGTAAAATTATACCTATTGGCTATTGTAAATGAGAATATCAAAAACTAAAAAAAATCAAGGGGGAGTTGTATCCATATCCCCTTATCCCCCCGTAAATACGCCACTGACTCCGAGAGCTCATTACGCATTTATATGTCGATTCGCACCAATTGATGTGGTAGGCATAATGACTTCACTACCGTAGCGAAACCCAACCAGTATGAATCCAACCGCAGGATCCCAATTGGATCCATGTCGTTACAAAAACGAGGTGGACAACGTGACGGGATATTAACGACATTCGTTTTACTGTCCTCGCACGCGTCATCAGTTGGACATGCGTTGAGTAACATTCGCATCTTCTATTCTCCTGCCTCAGGGCTTTAAGTGATATCAGCCATCGGATAAACCCAAGCATTCTTAAGGATGGGAGTTCCCTTCACTAACTTATAATTTATTCTATAACTATATTTGATTATTACATTAGACGATTTATCATGAATCTTGACGAAATATTAATGCAAATTGAATTTGTAAAAAAAAAAAATTATTTCTTTTAGAATGTGAATGTAAGCTAATTGATTACGTAAATATATTTAATAGTTATATTATATTAAATAAAATTATATAAATAAGTTTTAGATTAGATAAAATACTTAATGTTTAATTGTTTTTTGAATGTGCTTTTTCAAATTTAATTAAATTTAAATCATCTTCATTTTCAAAAATATAATTTTATTTCTACATTTTAATTGAAATAAAAAATTTATTTATTTTATTTTACCTATTATTAGTGGGTTTAAAGGGGAAAAAATATTACACCAATATAAAAAGTAATCACTTAATATTACTTAGTTTCCGTTGATGTTTATTTATTAATCTTCATTTTCAACATGATTGTTTAATGTTTATATCAAAAAAATAAAACGTCAAGTTTTTTATAAATACATATATGTATCTATATAAATATGTTTCCTATACTTCAAATATATTAATGTTTTTATAAATATCTACCACTTAACGATGGAAAATCATTTTTTTATAATAGTTAATAATATTAAAAATTTGTTTTATATATACCTACATTTAAAAATTAAAACTAACTTTTAAAATGGTTGTTTTACTTAATTATGAAATACAAATTTGTTTATACATTAATTTAATAACTATGCTACTTTTTCAAATTAACTAATAACAATATTTCCTCAAAATGATATGTCTCATTTTTTTATTATGATAAAACTGTGTAATGTATCGTTCTTACTTATTTTTGCACTAAAACTTGGTTTTACTTAATAATATCATATTATTTTAAAGTTAGGTTTTGAACAGTGGCGCAAATCCATGGGGGCAAAGGGGGCAATGCCCCCTCCCTTTAAATGTAGGTTGGTAGGTAGGTATGGAAAATCATTTTGCTCCCACTTCAATAAAAATGGCTTGCGCCACTGGACATAATATGTTATTTACTGTGTTGATATTGTATTGACAACATATTTATATACGTTTATCTAAGCGAGAAAATATAAATTTAATTTTTATAGTACGATGCCCGTGTTATAACATGGACTTGCATTTTGTATATCTCAAAGAATACGATTTTGTTTATAATTCATGTTACTAATAATATCTACAAAGGTCCTTCCTTATTAATACTTTTTTAATATTATTGATTATACCACCTTCTACCAATGACGCAAATTAACGGTGTAGCAGAAACGAAATTTCGGGGAAGGGGGTTATAAACCGAGTTATATATTTTCAACTACTAGATATAAATACAAGATTATGTTGTGTTTGATAAAATTGTGTCTAAATGCGGTTAACATGTGGCGTGTAAATAGTGTTTGCCCACTTTAGAAATTTAGTTTAATAAATTTAATTTATTATAACTAATAAAAAGATTCGAGGGGTATGAACCTCTAAAACCCCTCAAATACGATGTTGGTACAAATCCACAGAGGTAAAAGAGGGCAATTGCCCCCATTTTAAAATGGATCCTCAAAAGATAAAATTTAAGCTACTTGATTAATCAAAAATATATACTAATAATAATAGGTGAAAAAAAACATAATTGGTTAGTGGGTGGGTATTAAAAGTAATTTCCCCCCCCCTTTTATTGAAAATGGTTTGGGATACTGGTTCTAAACATACAAAATGTAAAATATTATGATTAAGGCAAATTAGGTTAGTAGTATAAAAAGGAGTATACAAAAGCCTCCGCATTGAAATTCCTCCGCATTTTCCTCCGCATTCGTAAATTCCTCCGCATTTCCCTCCGCATTTGTAATTCCTCCGCATTTGTAATTCCTCCGCATTTCTCTCTGCAATTTCCTCCGCATTTGTGATGACCCCCCCCCAACCCCCGCACTCACACATTGAACAACCCCTCCCCTCACCCCTCCCTTTTTTATTTATGTGATTTCCTCCGCATTGAAATTCCTCCGCATTTCTCTCCGCACTACCCTCCGCATTTGTGATGACCCCCCAACCCCCGCACTCACACATTGCCCCCCCCCCTCTTCCGCCCCACGCCTATCACTATACCTATATTATATTATATTTTTTTTTCAAGTTTTAAAATTTTTAACTTATTGCTGACGATGAATTTTTTTTTTACTTTTTACTTATTTCAATTATAGCTGACGATGTTTTTTTTTATTTAATGTTTAAATTTTTACATTTCATTTCGCATTTTAACGTATTGTTTTTTTTTTACTTTTTACTTATTTCAATTATAGCTGACCATGACTTTTTTTTTACTTTTCGAAACTGTACTCGGTAGAGACCTGTAGAGACCAGTAGAGACCAGTAGAGACCTGTTCGAGTTTTTGTCGAATCGTTTATTCACGATTGAAAAAAAAAACATTATTATGAACGTATGGTGGAAACCGAGTTAAAATCAGTATTCATCCGACAGTCTTAGTATAAAGATTAAATTCATACTACCCAGTTTTAAGTGTTTAAACATATTTCAAAAAGTGCCTTAAAGTGTTTATACATTTTTAAAAAGTGCCTTAAAGTGTTTATACATTTTCAAATAGTGTTTTTTATAATATGGCTGATTCAATCCAACTGAACTACAAGAAACAAACATACAAATACGTTCCACCTTCACCGCTAACCAATTTAATTGAAACCACAGTGTTTACTATTGATTTTGCTGAGCGTAAGTTTTTGTTTATCGGGTTCGATCCGACTGATAATTTTAACGTAAGGATTCATATTTTAACACCATCAAGACACATAAGCTTACACCCAGATTTTTTAAAAAGAATATATTTGCTTATGGGAAATATTTTTTCGTTTATTCTCGATCCACCACAAAAAACTAAAGAAAGTATTTTTCTGAATGATAAATTTTATACGCTCTCGAAAATGGTTTATCGTGATGAAAATATGTTGGTTATAAATTCTCGAATATTCGAAGGACATCGCATATTACTCAATCGATCAAATTTATTCACACTTCAAAATTTGGAACGTTCAATTTTTGAATCGGTTCTAAGAAAAACTATAATCGTTAGACCAATTATAATAAATCAATTTGAAGAAGTACTGAACGTACTAGCTGCAAAAGATTTCAAAAACGTGTCAGACATTAGAGAAATGATTTCATATATTAATAATATACCCGATGAAGAAATTGCATTATTTGTACCTCCCACTCAGATAAATTATATCAATCAGATCAAATTGTTTGCAAACGAACAATTGTCCATAAGATTGCTTATGCGAATGGAAGAACCTAATGTTTTAAAGGTAATGTATAATTTTCTACTTAAACACTTTTTTTTTTAAAAACTATTTATTTATTTATTTTTACTCTAGCCATGTGATGTAAACGATGGGCCTACAGTTTTTTCACCGCCTTCAATGTGTTTTGAAGATATCTCTCACCGTTATAAGCAAGAAAATTTTATATCAGAAGTAATTATAAACATATTTGTCGTAAATATAAGTAATTAATACATTTTTTCCTTATCAGGTTCTTAACGATAATGATGATACTAAGTTATTTATTTTGCCATTACCATCAACACCGTCACTACAATCAAATGATTTAAAAATGGTAAATATAACAGATTTTTTGAAATAAAAATGTTTAGTATTAAAATTAATATTTTTTATTAGCCGGTTGATGTGAACGATGGACCGTCAATATTCGATTTATATCATGGATCACCCCCACCATCACCGAGACAATATCATAAAGGAGACTATCCGGTTCATTGTAAAGCAGCACGTGAATTATTCAAAGAGTTTAAATAAAACATGTACAAAATATTGTATTTATTTTATATGGATAGAAATAAAAACACATTAATATTTATTAAACAAAAAAAAATGTTTTATTTTATATCATAATGTACAATAATTATTTACAAAGTTCTAACTTCCCCGTTAAAAGGGTTGTAAGTTATAATTTGATCGTGTATGATTAAACAATATGCAGAAGTGGATTCTGGAAACATTTCGTCAGCCTCGAATTCAATCCTTAGGTCTACGGTCGACGTCTTGATGTTGTCGTTCTGTCTGCTCATATCGATAACTATAATCGGTGCGTAATTTTTGAAATTGGTTCTGTTCAATAAAGGAGTAACATTATCGTTACCATAATATGATTTTTGAAACTCTGCATAAGCTCTGTATAATGTAGCTATTTTATTCTTCGTGAAATCACATTGAAAATCTTCGTAGGGAAACACATCGGAATTTAAATAAACCTTCAAGTTTTTGATTTTACAATGATCGAAATGTGACATGGAGTTTATAGTACTATTTTTTCTATTAGTCTGAAATCCTATTATGACATATCGTGGTTTTTCTAATTTATTCGATGTTTTTACTTTCCATGAGTGCGTAGTATTTTGTGGTAAAACCGGGTATTCACATAGTTCCCATGTTCTAAACGCACACGTAACAGGTTTATGACTGTTTATTACTTTTAAAAGTGTAATTTTTTCTCTATCGTTGACTTTAACCATAGGCATTCTCCAAAATATTTTAGAAATATTTACTTTAACGCCTTTTAGTTTTGCAACATCTTTCTCAACAGTATTATCGGTTTTAAATAATTTAATAGCATTTAAGTCTAAAGACGATCTGTTCATGGTAAGTTGTTGATTACAATTTATTAAAATACGTTTATAATCCTCACAAAATCCGAATACGTCTTTAAGGTTAATACATCCATTGAACTTGTTTGATTCTATAAAATCTTGATTTATATTTTCAAAATCATTACTCCAAGCAGAATTACAACGTGCGATAATATCCGTATTATTGTATGAACAATAACCTTTTAATGTTGAAGTTATACCGGGATTTATAACTTTTTGAATTTGAACACCATTTATTTCATACTTCATTTCGGAAAAAAGATATGTTAAACCGTTGTTTATGAAACGAACATATTCGACCAAACCTGCAGGTTTGTCAATCGTTCCTTCGATATAGATATAACTTTCACATGGAAGACTATACGATTCGGCGTTATGTAATGCGATACATATTTCGTCGTTGTTGGACAATGCTGATGTTGAATACGGTAAAAATGAATGATATTCGATCCGAGTTATCCGACATTCATCCACATAACCCCCGTTACGTTTAAATAACTGTCGTCCATTATTATAGAGCTTTTATTGAACGAAGAAAATTTAAATTGTTTTTAGTTAATGTCTTAGTGATTTGGTTTTGTTCCCCTTTGTTGACACTTCTTGTCGTATTGATGCTTTTTACGTTACTGAGAGGTTTCTCATACTCGACTCTTTTTATATTATAAAATTGTAGACCCATCGCTAATATGATCTTGAATTAATAACCGTATCGAAACAGGTTCTCCTCGCAGATCGATTAACTGACCGTTTTGATCTTTTAAAGCTAAACTAATTTGATTAATTGTTGTGCAATTAAGAGAGTACGATACCAAATGTTTTGGGATTTCTATAATTTTATAGCCGGGTGGAACGTTTGGATAAAACTCGTGTAATATATGACACTCTCTCCCGTTGTTGAATGAGCCCGCAACCAAGTTTGATTCAATATATATACAGTTTATCTTGGTCATATTCACCAATGAGCTCGATTGATGTCGCACGTTAGCCTCATATTTTTTGTTTGCTGTAAAGCCTAGCAATGGACCTATACTATTATCCATAGAGAAATCGACAATACCACTACATTTCATTTCGCATTTTAACGTATTGTTGTTTGCTTTCAACTCAAACGTAGTCTCAGTATCCAATAATATTTGTTTGATTACCGTTTCCAATTCATTTAACTCATACGAGCCTGTAGGTATTGTATACACATCTTTTACGATATTTTTTGTCGATTTTATATGCACGATTCCTATTTGATTACATTTATCGTTTATATTAGGAATAGAATTATTTGTCTGTAAACTTAAAAGACATATTTTCGCATTTTTACTGACTTCTATAGGTGGAAAAAAATCACAGGACAAATTCGAGGAATTTCCATTTAATGTTATCGTGTACATGATAAAAATTTCAAACACAAATGTCCGCAGTTTATCGTATTATATTTCTGATGTCTTTCGTAATTATATTTAATATCACATCCTTTAAAATATTTTTGTAGTTCTAATGGCGGTGGCAAGTTTCCAAAACTGTCGTAATATTCCACTTGATATCCGATTTTTTTATACGCTACCCAATGTGTTCCCGTGCTATCTTCAAAATCCAAGTTAACTACAGCCGATTCTTTATGTTTAGGATGGATAGGTAACCTATCTCTTGAGAATACACCGACGAAATGAGGTATTTTCAGCATACGTGCATACTTTATAACTTCATAATCGTATAACGCTCTATTGGGTAACGTAGAAATTAGTTTTTTGATATGATTGTTTTTTTTTTTGGTTTTTTAGTTGTCTTTACCATTTCATCTCTTTTATACGGTGTCAAATATAATCCATTACCTTTTTCAATTTTATACGACTCACCTTTATACGGTGCAAGGTATAAACCTTTACCCATATGAATAGAAGCGTTTCTATTAGATTTCATATCGTTGACGGTTTTGACTACATTAGCAATACCACCCGTAAGTGCACCTAGTGCAGACAGACCTGCGAATATAGGTATTAATGGTAACACTCCACCCTTTTTAGGTATTGGTATAATTCTGGGGGTTTTTGTTTTTTTATTTTTACATAACGATTTTCTCGCTGCCGCAACACACATTTTAGTCAATTTTGTTAGGTTTCTTTCACCGATTTTATTTTTTATTACTTTTTTAGCGGCATTGACCGCGCATTTAAATCCACACCCAGCACCCATCTTACGTTTAGCTTTCATAGCTGTAGTTACCAACCAAGAGGCGGCTTTTTCTTTCAAACCCGAATTCTTCGATTTGAATACTTCCCAAGCCCGGTTTTCTAAAATTTCATCTGCTTTATGCCTATCGATTAATGAATTACTATTTTCATAAGCTATATCGTGTTCTCTAGCTAATTCGTCCAAATTATTAATTCCACGTTCACCGCGTGCCAGCCTTTCGCGTAATTTAGTACCCGGACCACAAAATCTATAATAAAAAAAAAAATATATTTATATTCTTATAATAAACATTAGATTTATATTCACATACTTATAGCCTGGTAAATGTAGTTCTACTGGCAAATGGTTTATAAGAGAGTTTACAACTCCCGAGCCTTTATTCGTGTTATTCTTTCGAACGCGGGACATCGTGTGATACATTTCATAACAGTACGACTGTATTTATATTAAAATGCGCTTTATCGAGCAAGAAAAAAAAATCTCAATTTATAATATTGATACGTCAGATACTGTAAAATCAAGACATGGACCTCTGTTCCCAAACACTGTACGCTCACTAATATTGGGCAGTTCTGGTTGTGGAAAAACAAATTTAATATATTTTCTACTCGTTAACGAGAACGGGTTACGATTCGAAAACGTTTACATATATGCCAAGACGCTGGAACAACCGAAATATAAATTATTGAAAAGAATTATCGATGATATTGACGGCGTTAATATATTTACATTTTTTGAAAACGATAAAGTTATTCCCCCAGAAAAAGTAATGCCTAATTCTGTGTTTGTGATGGATGACGTAATCGGTGAACACCAAGGTGTCATTAGAGAATATTTTTCACGTGGACGACACAATAAAGTAGATATATTTTATTTGGCTCAAAGTTATTCGAAAGTACCCAAGCAGTTAATACGTGATAATGCGAATTTAATTGTATTATTTAAACAAGATGAGAGAAATTTAAAACATGTGTATAACGAACACTGTTCCGGTGATATGAGTTTTATTGAATTTAAAAATTTTTGTATAACATGTTGGAATCGGGATCGGTTTTCGTTTGTCGTTATTTGCAAAGACAGTGAGCGTGATAACGGTCGTTATCGACTTGGTTTTGACACTTTTGTTGTTATATAAGATGGTGTTTCACAAATTGGGTCGCATTTAACACGTAATCATGGACGAAGAAAGTATATTAAACGAGTTAGTTAAAGCAAAAGATTGTATTAGACGAAAATTGAAAGCGTTAAAAACTGGTGAAACTAATGTTCAACAATTAATATCACAAACGTTTAAACCAATAATCGATCCACTAAACAAAATATCAAATATAACGCATTCCTCATTTATGTCACCATCATCAATGCAGAACATAGACAAAAAAAATACTGAGGCATTAGAACCTATTGAAAATTTTACTGACGAAGAAAACATAAACAAAGATAAACATCATCAAAGAATAATCAACTGGTTTCAATCTGATGATTTAGATAAAATTTACGGTCCAAAATTAAATAACTCCAATGGAGTTATAACTTTAGGTAATAAAAAAATTAATTTCTTTCAAAACACATTAATTATCGGAGACATCACTTACCCGTTAACACCCGGACTCGTTCGTTTGTTATTTTATAAACATCCAGTAGCATACACCGAAAATGACTTGGAAACATATAAACAGTTACTTGTTCAAACCTCTGCACATTTGACTCTAGACGGAACAAAAATTAAAAAAGGCGGGGATAAATACACAGAAATCGTTGTAAAATTGTTCTCGGCCTCAGGGAGTGGGCTTTCCATGAAACTGCAAAGACATAACTTAGTATATTGGGATGATCCAAACGAGCTAGTTGATAGATTACGACTTTTATTGTCATCACAAGCTGCGGGTAATACTGGTGTATCCAACGAAATTTTATCGATTTTCGAAGAACTACTGGAAGTGGGCTTAATAAAACGAATACCAAATGTCTAAACGCGAAATCGCGTTTGAACTGCATAAACCGTCGAGAAAAAATTATATAAGACGAAAAGTCAATGTGTATGGAAAAAACGATTTATGGCAAGCCGACTTGGTTGAAATGATACCGTATTCAAAACAAAATAAAGGGTTCAAGTACATACTATGTGTAATCGATTGTTTTACAAAATTCGCGTGGACTATACCACTTAAATCAAAAACAGGAACAGAAGTCGCCAATGCAATATCGAAATTATTAATTAGACGCTCACCGAGATTGTTACAACTCGACAATGGTAAAGAATTTTACAATTCGACTTTTGACAAGTTAATGATGAAATATAACATTAAAAAATATTCGACTTATAGTACTATGAAAGCGTGTATTGTCGAACGATTTAATCGCACATTTAAATCATTAATGTTTAGAGAGTTTACGGCTAGAGGTTCGCATAATTGGATATCTATATTACCAATTTTAACAGATAAGTACAATAATTCAAAACATAGTACCATCGGAATGTCACCTATACAAGCCGATAAAAACCCGTCATTGGTTGTACTGAAACAGCGTAATATTGTAAATAAAAAAATTAAATTTAAAATAAATGATAAAGTCCGCATAAGTACACAGAAAGGTGTATTTACAAAAGGCTATTCACCCAACTGGTCTTCAGAAATATTTAAAGTCACAAAAATAAATAAAACATTGCCCACTACTTACCAATTAGAAGATTATACCGGTAAACCTGTGGCGGGGTGTTTTTATTATGAAGAATTATCTAAAACATATTATCCCAACGATTATCTAGTCGAAAAAATTATACGTAAAAAAGGTGACAAAATATTCGTAAAGTGGCTAGGTTTCGATAAATCCCATAACAGTTGGATAAAAGCTAATGATCTTAAATTATAATTGTAGTATTGTATACGAAGCCTTACGTCATGGACGTATTCAACAACTCGATCAGCGAACGTGGAAATAAAACTATTTATCAAATTCAAGAATCTCACCGAATACTTAAATCTCATGTAATGATGAATAATCAAATATTAGATGTACAGAAAAATTTAATTATTAACCTCGAAGAAAAAATACATAAGTTAGAGACTGTGTATACAGATATCGAAACATTGAAAAAATATATTATTACTCTTCAAACAAAAACCAATAGTATTGAGAATAATATTGAACGAAATAATAAATCTTTTTCTGCTCTTGAAAAAGATGTGATAAGTGTACGAGGTGCTTTAATTGATATTAAAAAAAAAATGTAAAAATATTAAGCAATAAAAATGCTGATATTAAGTATTGATATTTAAAAAAATATTATGTCAGTAGTAGACTGACTATACTTAGAGAAAGACGTGCGTAACAATGTCTTCGGCTATATTAGATATTCAATGCGTTCTAGGAACAAACTCAAAGTACCTTATTAAAGAAATGTCAGTTATCGATACTGATACTTGGTCGGCACAGCATTGGATTTTCAAACATCGTAACAACACACAAGACGCAAAGAGTCAAAGGACAAATAAATGGCTTGAACAGAATTACCATGACCTATCAATGGAGTACGGTGATGTCGAGTATGAAGAAATCGATAGAATATTAAACTCGTTGAACTTTGAACAAATTTACGTTAAAGGAGAACAAAAACAGAAAATAATCAACAATTTTATCCCATATACAACTGTTATTAACATTGAAGAACTCGGGTGTCCACGACTGGATCAACTCTGCGTTGAAGATAAATTACCATGCTGTATTTTTCATATGAATTTGAACCCGAAACATTGTACATTTTACAAAGTTTTCGCATTAAGAAAATGGTTTGTAAATAATATTTAAAACAAATATATATATTTTTTTTTTGTAACTGAATGTATTTTTATATCCACATATAAATTCATATAAATGAAGTATTACATTATGAATTATATTAAAAAAATGTGTGTGTGTGTGTAAATAAGAACCATATCAAGTATAATAATGGTTATAACTTACAATAGTGTAGATCAATAAATGTAATTACGGTAATACAGTATGTATATATTAAAAAATATATTTTATAAGTCACGATTATTTAACTGCCTCGGCTTTCAGTAGCTCTGCTTCCAACGATTCCACTTCACTTTAATGCATAAAACAATTTTAACATTAGTTAAATATCTTATAATAAACATTTTTTTAATTTAAACTTACTCAATTTTATAATGACCATAAGCTAATGTATGAATTTGATCTTCCAAAACGAATCGCTTGTCATCTGTACGATTCAGAGCTAATTTCGTTAGTGATACAGTCTTTATATTGTGATGAAAGGATCTAAATAAAGTCATATCCCTGTACGCTGAGTAGGTTAAGTTAGACTCATTTATCCCGAGACCTTGGAAAAGACAGCGTTTATGATCTTCCAGTGTTAGTTTATTTTTCCCTTTTTCTCTAGATACCCCCTTCGCTTTAATAATTTCTTCACCACTCAGATTAAATCCATACGATTTAGCTCGCAAAGCAACTTGCTCCCATATAGATTTACCACCGGTCTCATCCGTAAAAGTTCCAGGCACCTTTTTTCTCTCTGTTCGAAAACAAGGATGAGTATACGGGAAATTAGATGTGTCTAGTTGTTCAAGTAAACCTGGTTTTCTTAGAATATCATCGTAAAAATCTTTTGTTTGTATTGAATACATCAATGAATCTAAAAAAGAAAAAAAATTATGTATATATATTAATATAATGTATTTACATGTATATTTACCAGTATCCATGTATAAGAGTTGAATTTTATCATTATAATACTTCTTCATCACATTGTAGTGAAAATTATACATTAGTGTTTTTGATATATCTAGAATCGATAAACCCACATATATTGGTTTGTTAAAAGTATGCAGATCTACATTTAAATGAACCGCGCAGAGGTTTTCGTTATAGATCGTTGTAGATTTGAAAGTAGGTTTGTTGATTAATTTTATAAACCTTTTCTGATCTGAAACAAGCTCCATTTTCATTCTCTTTCGAACATTCTCCATAGTTTTACCTAAAATACAGTATATTTTAGTAATTTGTAACCTTAAAATAAATAAATAAAAGTAATACCAAAAACACTATTAATCATCAGTTTAAAGAAATTTTTTTGAAAATCATTCGTAGCCATTTTTCGCATTTTTGTATTTAATTCTATATAACTGGCTAACCAAGGCGATTGATTAAACTTTAATATTTTGTGTACCTTTAATAACAATCATATTAACAGTTATAAAGAATATTATATATAATTTTATTTTTACTTTATTCAATATTAAACCAGCGTTCAAAGCTTGTATTAACGTCGTGTGGTGAACTATATAATTTGTTTTTGATTGAAGTGTAGTTAAAAGCTTTGGAATTTTAGAACCTGGTGGAATACTTCTTTCCGGTAAATACGGTAAATCGTTGTGTAAATCATGAAGATTTAATGGGTATAACACATCAACTTCTAGAAACATTCCATTCGGGGATTCATTAGAGAAAGTGCGCAACATATTTGTTATATTTTGCACACTTAGGTCACCACTATACCATTGGAAACTGTTCTCCGGTAAAAATTTACTCATTGCCCATCCATAACTGAAAAAATACATTTATTATATTAAAATCATATAAGTGTATGAATGAATATAATTTATTTTAACACTTACAGATTTGTTGCGTCTAAATAAACAATCCATGTGTTCGGTTTGTTTTCATCATATTCAGGAGTAGTAAAATTGTTTGCTTTTGAATAACGCTGAACAGCTTGTGTTATACCTCCTCTAATGCCTCCCTCACAAAACAGGATCATATCATAATCGTGTAATAGCTCCAGTTTGACATCAGTATGCTTTAGCATACAGTCGAATGACATCCCCGGAGCAGTAAAATAGAAACCTGGGTCTAATCCATACGTCTCTATACATATATCACGAAAGTTTTCAAATACATCACTTAATAATAGCACATCCACCTTCAAATACCACTCCGAATATTCTCCCAAAGTTTTAATGTGAAAATGATTCCAAACAATATTTGCATGGTCAAAGTCATCTTTTGAAATTGTGGTACCTGTTAAAGTACTATAAAATTTTTCTATAGGAGGTAATTGATTTTCTTTTAATTTAGACCATTTATCTATATATTCATAAGGAAATACTCCTTTCCTCGTTACCAAATCTAATTCTTGAAATTTAAAATGTTTTAATGTTTCTCTAAACTTCATCTTATCTGCACTGGCTAGATCCATGGCTAGTGAGGATAAACTTGATGGCATAAATCGAAGGGTATCCACAAAACGGATTGAGAATTTATTTGAAATATATTTTGAGAAGGAAATAAATTTTTCCTCTGAACTTGGTATAACTTGTATCGATCTCACGTCATATCCGAGCTGTGTAGTAATAAAATGTCCATCATAATTACTCAAATTATGAAAATAACATGGAACGAAATTTGGAGTTTTCATTTTTAAATTGCATTGATTACATATAGTGTTTCTATAAAATCCTGTTAAATGATTATGATCTCGAACTGCTTCATTATTATTGGAAAATTTATTTTTACATAGAGGACAGTTACCATTTTTTATAATATTATTATGTTTTACATAATCATCATCGGTCATTTTGATAGGTATATTAGTTTTTAATAGCTTTTCGATATTTTTCCCTACGTTAACAATTGCATTCATAAAATGAGCGGCTACCCCCACTTTATTAGTATTTTTATTTTGTTCTTCAATATATTCTTCTTCTCCTCTGTATAAAACTGGCGTGGATGGAATATTATATTTATTTAATAATTCTAGCGATATTTCTTCACTGGCTTTTACATAAAAACAATAGCTCATAGGTATATGTTCCTGTAGTATTCTAGTTTTTATATTATTATCCTCTATTATGGGTATATGTTTTTTTAGTATGCATTCAAAATCTGCATAAATAATAATGGAATGTTTTTGAGTTTTCTCCCAGTTCTCAAACTTCATAATTGAATTTTTTTCCGGCATACATATTGCAGCTGGTTTATTTTGTTTACAATTTTTTTTATGATTTTCTAAACGAACATACCCACTAATAATTCCAGTTAAATATTTTTTCTTATACGATTTTAGACATCTCTTGCAAAATAATAAAGAACTCCTATATCCAGTCATTTGCGGTGTAATAAGTCTGGAAAAATCAGATATCAAGCAATAATGTTGTTTTTCAAAATTACTATCATTGAATAATAATAAATCAAAATGTTCCGGTTTTTCTTCATCACAAATTTTATATGGTGTAATAATAAGTTGATTCAGTGTATTGTTTCTTTTCTTATTAATTTTCACGTTGTTTTTAAACGTCTTTTCACCTTTCTTGAATCCAAAAACATTTATGGAAACTCCTGGATTGTTTTTTTCAAATATATGAACATCTTTAAGCGGTACAGGAAAAGAGAGACCAGAGAAGTCAAACATATTTTCAATTTCCTTATAATGAGCGGATAATCTGTATGGTGTATTTGATTTAACGAATTTAGATAAAATACTATACATAAAGCATTTGTTATCATTATTTTGTACATTAATTACGGCTCTACGATTTTCTATATTATCAGGTAATTTTATATAGGAGGAACCTCCAATAGGTTTGAATTTATTTACATTTAATAAAATCCCGTCAATTGACAATAATGTATAGCCGCTCCCTTTCCCCGTATATTCCTCCTCTTCCGATAAAAGTTTTTGAAATTGTTCCTTTAGTATTAAATGAATATCACTTTCTTGATAGAGTTCCTGTGCATTTGTTTTAAATGCTCGGTTTTCCTCAATGTTATTATTAGGAATACCGTAAGTGGCCTCTAGCTTTAATCCGAATTTTATAGGACCTTCGGAGACTAATTTTGATAGTAAATTTAATATATCGGTCTCTGAATTTTTTAAAAATATATTATAGTCGATAATTTCATAATTTGTATTTTTTTTAAAATAATTTTTGCAGTAACCTCCGAAAGCCGATTGTATCAGTGAAAACTGAGATGTATTTACCGTTTCCATACGTGATCGCTTGGTTCCTAAAGTCGATGGTTTACTGTTTCTCGAAATATTTGAAGTATTTTTTAATTTGTAGAGCAGCTCATCGTCAGAATCAAAATCATAAGCCCAATTGGTTCCTCTTTTATCTCGTTTGTTTTTTATATGATTATCCATAGCATTTGGGAGTATATACATATCTATACATAAAACATTTTTATAAACACATATGCTGAAGAATAACAAAACATTTACTTTGTTGTACTTTTACTTTGGAGCAATTTCAATTACACCATTAACACCTAATAATAATATAATTATTATTATTATCATTATTATTATTATTATACAACAATAATAATAAAGTATATTAACCTTCATTTTTCTCAAACTGATCCATTATTCTCATACATAACTTATCGTCTGATTTTTTCAATAGTCTTCCGTCATTTTTACGAACTGCTAGGTTATACTCATGTGTTCCGCGAATAAATTCTACAAAAAATTTTTTTTATTTGTAATAATTAATAAAATATAAATGATTACTTACTATGAACAATTTCAACGTGACGAATAACATCATGTATTCTCGTGAAAATTGAAGTACAAACACCACATGAATACTGTTTTTTTCCATGTACGGTTAATGCATGGCGTGCCATGTTATCCTTACGCGTAAAAGACTTAACACAATCATTACAATTGAACATTTTTATTTTTAAAAAACTCACATACACCACACAAGAGCGATTACAAAAAACAAAATTCACAAGTGTTTACTGAATACGGAAAGAGTGTGCAGTATAATAACTGAAATACATATAACGAACGAGCGGTAAATAAATCGTTGATGGGGTCCATCATAATATACAGCATTAAGCAGAATAAAAAAAAAAATCATTGTCAGCTATAAGTTAAACATTTTAAAACTTAAAAAAAAAAATACATATTCGTTTTATATTACTAAAGATTTAAAATTATCATAACGGTAATCAAACAAATATTAACAGATATAAAGCTAACGTAAGTGGTTATGTACAAAAAAACAATACGTTAAAATGCGAAATGAAATGTAAAAATTTAAACATTAAATAAAAAAAACATCGTCAGCTATAATTGAAATAAGTAAAAAGTAAAAAAAAAAATTCATCGTCAGCAATAAGTTAAAAATTTTAAAACTTGAAAAAAAAATATAATATAATATAGGTATAGTGATAGTCGTGGGGCGGAAGAGAGGGGGGGGGGAATGTGTGAGTGCGGGGGTTGGGGGGTCATCACAAATGCGGAGGGAAGTGCGGAGAGAAATGCGGAGGAATTTCAATGCGGAGGAAATCACATAAAAAAAAGGGGAGGGGTGAGGGAGGGGTTGTGCAATGTGTGAGTGCGGGGGTTGGGGGGTCATCACAAATGCGGAGGGAAGTGCAGAGAGAAATGCGGAGGAATTACAAATGCGGAGGGAAATGCGGAGGAATTTACAAATGCGGAGGGAAATGCGGAGGAATTTACGAATGCGGAGGAAAATGCGGAGGAATTTCAATGCGGAGGCTTTTGTATACTCCTTTTTATACTACTTAGGTTCTAAACATAGCTGTGATTTAGGTTCAAAGCTAGAATAAAAATGATTAACGCATACGAGTCCGCGTTAAGTGAGACATTTTATGTCTTATGTGTGAATTTTTTTTTTTAAATTCAAATTTAAATTTTTTTAAAACCGAAACAATGGTTGACATGGAAACAAACCATAAGGGAGATTTAGGTTTTTTTTCTGTAACGCTTTTCCGTGACAGTCCCCAGTGGGTATCTTAATTTAGGTAACGCTTTTCGTGGACACTTTTTGGTGGACACTTTTTCGTGACGGTTTTTTATTTTAATGTGCCAAAGTAAAGACATAAAATGTCAATAAATATTCTGGTTTTAACAACCTTATAATTAAAACAAATTTACAAAGAAATGTATGTGTTACCCCTAAAAAGCTATATTATTTTAAATTATTGCGGTTTAATTGTATGAGTTTTTAAGCAAACATATATAAACATTTTTCACAAAAATATCATTTATATTTAATATTTCTTAACTATTCTATACTTATAGCAGTACAAAAAAATGATTGATGATTTTCGTAAAAATGAAATCTTTATCTTATCTTATGCATACTCGTATCTTTAAAGCATCAAGTCTGACAAATAACTATATGCTAAATTTTGCAAACATCATTAAATATATGTATCATTTAGTGTATAAACAATACTTAACCAACATTTAAAATGAACAATGGTATAATTTCATAGAATTAATACCAGAACAATTCATAAATTATGAATAGATAAATTCATTTCATTGAAATAAAACTTTCGAAAGACAAGTGTCATGCGTGAAAAAGTGTTCAAACTCTAGCTACAGCACTCATTATCATATTTAAACCTTGTTATCCAAAAATGTATACCTACAATAAATATCAGCGTTTGTCAATATTGTCCAAGAAAAACAGTTCGAAAATTATATGTATCCATTACATTAAGTTATTATAAAAAAATGAATTGATTTTTCTGTAATTAACTAATCTTATTTATAATATCATTATTAAAAATTAATTTCAAATATAAATATGTAGATCAACTCACTGTTCTAGGAAGTTTTGAAAGTAAGTTAAACTTAACTGTTATTTTGAATTTATACATATTTTATTTAATATCCAAAAAAAGTAATACTGCATTTTATATCTGAACCGACTTATACAATTGTGAAGAATAATGGGAATTTAAATTTGAAATTAAACACATTAAATTAATTAGATCCTTATTCACATATATTATTTGGACAATCGCAATTTTTCGTTTGATATAAAATAGTATACATTAAATATTTTAAATTCTTGTATTTTTATACATCTAGTGAGACAAACAAAAACTGATGCCTTCATGTATGCATATTACAATTTAAGTGAGTAATATACATTATTTCGATCATATTTTTTAATTATATCTAAATATATTGTTTTATAAAAGTCTTGACATGACTAAGTAAACCAGTTGTATTATTATTATTATTTGTTTATTACATTATTTAACCTCAAAATTAATTTTGAATTATTTTTTCGCTATTAGGTGTGCCTGAAAACAAAACTACCAGTGTTAGTACAAGAGGTTATTTTCTTTATTATTAATATGTATTTTTATTACATGGGTAATTAATATGTGATAAGTATTCTTGTAATTCTGTTTGAATATTATGTTTTACATTTATACCTCATAAATATAAAATCGTATACATACAAATACTTAATAATAAATCATTACTCATTCATAGTAGGTAAATTAAACTTAATGTATAAATATGTATTTTTAGGAATTTTATATAACTATCTACAAGAACTTTTAGATACGTTTCTTAAAGGTATGTATCATTATTGGAATAAATACAAGTATATTGCAACCCGGTTGTGGTCTGTCACATGTTACTGCAAAATTTGTGATACTTTTTATAATTCTTGCTGTCACTCTAACAACATTTATGACCGATGCACAAGTATAATATTTACCAGCAAGGCATCCCGATTATTATTTAGTTCAGATCGCTTCCTGTCGTTTTATTGTAATACTTGAGAGCCATGTGTTTTTAATGTACATTTGTATACTTGTATACAAATTTTTTATTATTGTTGTAATAATACATTTTATTATTTAATCTGTTGAAGTGTGTTTTTGTTTCATTCATCGTTTCCCTACAAGTACATTTTTAAATGGATAATTATAATAGATAGTTGGTTAATATATGTGATAATAATATCAAAATTATACATTTGTATTTAATTAATATTAAAGTTAATAATAAAAGTAGTTAATTAAAACAATTTTGTAATAATTTATATTAACAAACTTCGTATAATTAAATAATAAATAATACTTAATAATAATAATAAGAAAAATAATACGTAACAATAAATTATAATTAAATAGATACACACGTTTTGCTTTTTAAATTTATTATTAATTTATATAAATTTCTAATCGCGTATTCTACCTTGTTGTCTTTTTGTTTTTTTTGTTTTTTTTTGCTTTTTTTCTTGTTTTACTTACAACAATGTCTTATTATAATTATAAAAATAACATCTACAATGTTTTAGTTAACTATTACTTAAATACAGTGTAACAGTTTAGACTAATATTAAAATTCATATTACATCGCCAGCTTGCCGGTAAAATCGCGAGTTGTTCTTATCTGAAGGCCAAGCCTTAAGTAATTACTGATATCGAATAGCTCATTAAATGTCTTTTAACAATAATGATGCCCAAAATAAAACCATTACGCCTATCAAGCTTATTAACAAGAAAGGTAATACTAACTCGTTAACGGCCAGTACAAGTTCAATGAATGACCTAGATAATGGCTGGGAAATTAAAAATAAAAACCAAAACAAGAAAAATATCTCTACGTCTTGAGTTCAAGTATGAATTGTCCAACACTTCCAAAAAATAAAAAATCTAAAAAACCACTTTTCATAACTACCAATTGTTTTGAAGTTTTATTTCAAAATGACGATGAAGTTTTCGTTGCTACCCCACAAGCAACTACCTCAAACAAAGTTTTTCCGGAAGAACTAATTAAACCACCACCTCCAATTTTTGTTAGAGGCGTATTAGAATTCAAAGATCTTTGTAATGAAATAAGCGAACTTATTGGCAAAGATAAATTTTTCTGTAATCAGAAATCTTATCAGATCTGTGATCAGAGTAGTAATCAGAAATATTCACCCATCTACCGATATCAATGGAATAAAAAAAGAATTAACTGAATTATCATTTGTTGTTAAACAAGTGACTAATGTTTTATATAAAACAACTAAACTTCCACTACCCTTATTCTTCGTGAACTTAGAAAAATCTGAAAAGTCACTGGAAATTTTCCAATGACCCTCGCTTCTGTACACGAAAATCAAAGTTGAGGAACTTCATAAACCCTGAACAATATCTCAATGTCAAAATTGCCAAGACTATGAACACACTCGTTCATTCTGTGGCTACCCTACTTGTTGTGTCCACTGTGGAAACTCACATTTAACCTCAGACTGCACCAAACCATGCGACAGTCCAGCCAAATGTGCCCTGTGTTCGGGCAGTCATCCTACCAACTACTGGGGATGTAACATTAATAAAGAGCTCCAACATCGAAACAATCCCAACAATAAAAGTAAATTTTTACATGATAATATTAACTTAAATTATACTAACAATAATAATTTCAATGTAAAAGAAAATCACCCACTACCGACAAATAATCACCCTAACACCCACTCTTTACCCAAAACATATGCCCAAACTACATCTAATGAAACAACTAATACAAGTCACAACAACCATTCTTCTCCAACACTAGACATCAACCAAACGATGTCAAATTTTATTGACGATTTAAAATCATTGATTAATCCTTTAATTGCTCTCTTAACTCAAGTAATTTTAACAATTTTAAACAATAAAAATGATAAATAACTCGCTCACAAAAACGTATCTTATCATCCTCCTTTTTAATGCAAATGGCTTAAAAAATCACGTCAATGAAATACAAACTGTCTTATATGAAAAACGTATCAATATTGCGTTAATAACCGAGATACACTTTATCAAATATTCCCAGGTATGTATCTCAGAATATACTAGTCTTAAATCAAATCATCCAGACAACACGGCGCACGGCGGTGTTGTCATCATTATCAAATCTACCCTGTCTTTTTCTCCACTACCAAACTTTACCCTAGAAAACCTACAATATTGTGCTGTTTCAATTAAATAAAATAATATATTACTATAATAAACCTATTACTATTGCCTCAAACTACTGTCCTCCAAGACACAACATTTCAACCCTTCAGTTTAACGACTATTTCTCAACAATTAACTTTAATTTCATAATCGGTGGAGATATAAATGCGAAAGACCAAAGCTGAGGATGTCATGCTACCAAAACCTGCAATGTAATGTTCTCTACAATTTCACCAATTCTAAAAAATACTCAGTACTGGCACCACCAGGTTCAACTTACTGACCATCTTCTCCAAGTAAAAAACCTGATGTATTAGATAATACATAATGTATGTCGCTAAAATGCCAAGTAACATTTACTGCACACCGGAAAATAACTTAAATCTAAATTCCGACAATTCATCTGTTTTATTAACAGTCAGTGCTTCCCCAACAATAAAAATGACACCTCCAAAACTTTTTTGTCCATCAACAGAACGCATCAAGTTCCATAACTTAGTAGAACGAGAGATTAATCTAAATTTTAATTTTAAAACATATGATGATATTGATAATGCAGTTGATAAATTTATTTCTTTTATCCAAGTAGCAGCCTGGGAGTCACAGTCAAATTCAAATAGTCCTGTCACTCCTAAAAATTCATTATTGCCACTACACATACGTTCTCTAATAGCTGAAAAAAGGAGAGCTAGATCACGATATCAAACCTCTCGCCTACCTTCCCATAAAGCACTATACAACAAACTGGCCAACTCGATTAAAAAATATCTTTCAAAATACAAATCAGATATCTTTGAATAAAAATTATATAATATATCATCCTCAGACGGCAGTCTTTGGAAAGAAACAAATAAACTCTTACGATATACGAGGTGTGTAAATAAAGTAATGAGATTGATAGCGTAGCTAGTTATCTGGCTGTATGTAAACTGCGACAAATTCACAAACCTACATCGTGTAAACTGCGATAAATTCTTAGATCTACATTGGGTAAACTGCGACAAATAAGTAAATGAACATTATAAAAACTGTGATAACTATTTTATTTTAAAAACTTATAAATATTTACATAGTACTATTATAAAATTTTTAATTAATGTAATTTCTTTTGTTTGTTTTTAAGGCAAATAGATTTAATAAAATCATATCTAGTGATATCTTTTTTTATGTATCTTTTTCGTTCTTCATTAATAAATTTATACTTCTTAGTTGTATATTTATTTCTTTGCTGAACGAGACCCTTTTCCGCACTTCTTATTTTTAAATATTTATTATTATAAGTTATTATATTATATTAAGTTATTTTCTAAGTTTCGAATTTCTTTATGAATAATTTTAGATGGTTATTCATTAATATTACTTTCAGTAAGTTTTCGTTTTATGCTGTTACTTATTGCTTGACATTCAATTGTTTGATCCTGTTCATGGTTGTGATCAAAAAATGATTTTTCTTTAATTATTCTGTCATCTCTTCCTAAATAAATTTTTGACTTACAATTTTTATTCGCACATAACCAACTTTTTTCGCCCGTTTTTTTAGATTCCTAATGAAATTTGAATTTATAATTACAATAAACTAAAAGCACTAGTGCACATCTGGTGGCATTAATGGCTTTCCGATTAAAAAAATTTATAGCTAAACATGCAATAAACCTTCAGTACGAGTTTGAACTTTGTAGTGTCGCGTGTTAGTCTGTGGCGATTATATTTATAAACCAAGTTTTTTTAGTACGTTCTAATAATAGGTGACGAAAATTTCGAGCAACGATGTGCTATCCGATTTTGTTTTAAACTTGGTCACAGTGCGACAGAAACTTTTCAAAAGCTTCAACAAGCTTTGTTCTAAACGTTCTAAGAAAGAATGGTCATTTTAAATCTGCGCCAAGAAATCGAGACACCTGTCCCTCCTGTTGTCCTTTTGGTCTTGTGACAAAATTTTCAGAACCATTTTTGCGCAGATTTTTCTCATCTCCAAATCAATGGTCAAAATTTGATGAACGGTGGTATGAGATAATCCTAACTGTTCTCCAATCATTCTAACCATCAATCGACGATCGGATCGGACAAGATCTCGAACTCTGATGTTTTCAACATTTTTTGCAGTTGAAGGTCTTCCACTGCGAGGTTCATCTTCAACTCTCTGCCTTCTGAAAATGCTTTAAACCACCTAAAAATCTGGGCCCTTGAAAGCACATTTTCTCCATAAGCTTGTTGAAGCTTTTGAAAAGTTTCTGTCTCACTGTGATCAAGTTTGAAACGAAATCGGATAACACATCTTCTTCTTCTTCTTCAGCTTAACGGTCCATTTAGTACCAGCGCTACCATCAAAATCTCTTTTCATCTATCTCTCTGATACGCTGTCTCTAAAGTTGCGTTCTGGTCATTATTGATAAATCATTGGCAACTACGTCAATCCATCGGGTTTTGGGTCATCCCAGGGGTCTTGTTTTATTTATTTTATTGACTAACACATTTTTAATCAGGTGCCCATCTGCTCTCCATGCATGCCCAAACCATTCTAGCCGCTTTCTCCTAATAAAGAGAAAATGTCTGGCCTATTATATAAATCTTTGATGTTTTCATTATTTCTTCGTCCATATGCTTGTATTACTGGGTCAAAAATTGGTCCATATATAGTTTGTAACACTTTCCTTTCAAACGTTATAAGTCTTCTACTATCACCTTTGGTCAAAGACCAGGTTTCACACGCATATGTAATTACTGGTCAGAGGTAGCTATGGTAGAGTCGTATCTTTGATTTTCTGGATAATATCTTAGATCTAAGAAGTTTAATAATACTGAAATAGCATTTATTTCTACTCATAATCCGTTTGTTTCTCTTTATGTACATATCAGTTTTGACATTGATGTTTACGCCTAAGTACTTGATATTGTCAGCTTTTTCAAATTTGTAATTATCAACTTCTATACAATCTATATTTGGCGGATTTCTCGAGACAACCATGTACTTAGATTTTTCTTCATTTACATGCAATCCCATACCTTTACTTGCATTTATATGCTTGGATATTGCGTTGGCGAATTTTTCTTTGGTTTCCCCCATTTTCAAAATGTCATCTGCATACGCTAACATGACTTGATCATTGCTTACCTCCGTCCTTCGATCGTCGTTTGTGTCCCTTACTATTTTTTCGAGAGCCAAGTTAAATAATGCGGGTGAGAGGGCGTCTCCTTGTTTTAATCCGGAATTTACTTCAAAGGGATCTGAGGTGCCTTGCAAATAGCGCACTCTACATAGTGTTTTTTCATAGAATTGTTTTATTAAGGCCACGTATTTTTGGGTATTTTCAAAATTGCTAGAGGCTTCCAAAGCTCTTCTCTGTCTACACGATCATATGCCTGCTTGAAATCTACAAAAATTAGGTGCAAGTCCTTTCCAAATTCATAATATTTTGCCACATATAGCACTTCGTTGCTCGAAATTGTTGTCACCCATTATTAGAACGTACTAAAAAAAACTGGTTTACGAATATAATCACCACAGACCAACACGTGACACTACGAAGTTCATACTCGTACTGAAGGTTCATTACATGTTTATCTATAAACCTTTTCAATCGGAAAGCCATTAGTGCTGCCAGATAATTAGCTACGCTATCAGTCTCATGACTTTATTTACACACCTCGTAAGGCTAGCTTACCACCCTTAACAAAAAATGGCACTTCCATTGCTGTAACAAATGAAGACAAAGCTGAAGTATTCTGTCAACACCTATTTCAAATATTTAAGCCATACTCTGATATCTTTAATCCAAATCTCAGTGCAGAGATGACTCATTATCTAGATTCTCCCATGCCTCTTATCTTCCTAAAAATAGTTTTATACCAAATGAAATTAAATCTATAATACAAAAATATTCTCTTAAAAAATTGCCCGACTTCGATCTAATTACCGCCGAAGTTGCCAGATGTCTACTAAAAAAAGCTATTCTATTCCTAACTCACTTATTCAATGCAATTTTACGACTTTCATACTTTTCACTTTTATGGAAATTCTCCAATGTAGTTTTAATTCTCAAACTTGACAAACCACTGGATTTGCCTTCATCATACAGGCCAATAAGTCTGTTGCCATTTCTAGCGAAAGTATTAGAAAGGCTAATACTTAAAAGGCTCTTACCCTACATCCTCAAAAATAAGATTCTACCAAACTCTCAATTTGGTTTTCGCTCGGCGCATAGTACATTACACCAAATACACAGGTTAGTTGACGCAAACTCATTTTCCTTAAAAAAAAAATATTACTGCATTTGTGCTTTTCTCGGCATAAGCCAAGCATTCGACAGAGTTTGGTACGAAGGTCTACTTTTCAAATTAAAAACATTCCTTTCCCCCTCATTATACTTGTTGCTTAAATTGTATTTAACAGATCGCTATTTCCAAGTTCGGTTTAGATCTTCAGTCTCCAAAATTGAGCAAATTTACACTGGTGTTCCTCAGGGTGGAATCCTCTCCCCTCTTTTATTTAATATTTACACATCAAACCAGCCTGTCTCCCAAAATACTATAGTAGCCGATTATGTGGATGATAAAGCCATCATATCAATAGACAAAAACCCCCAAATTGTTTCTGCGAACCTCCAAACTCACCTAAATTTAATGTCAGAATGGTACACAAAATGGCGAATTAAACCAAATCCAAATAAGTCAGCATATACAACATTTACCTTATGTCACTCTTTCTGTTCAAATGTCTCTTTACATAATGTTCCTATTCCAATGTCTGACACAGTCAGATACTTAGGACTTAACTTGGATAAACGCCAAACTTGAAACGCTCATATCCGTATTAAGAGACATGCATTAAATGTCCAACTCCACAGACTACGTACCTTGCTTACAAACAATAAACACACTAAATTAAAAATTAAAGTTCTTATGTATAAAACACTATTGAAACCAATGTGGACGTATGGTCTCCAATTGTAGGTCCATGTCCCTGGCACCGCCCATTTTGAATTTCCATTTGAAACAAAGGGCCTTCGTTTGTGCTACGTTTGTGCTGGATTGTGCCGTCAATCCCTTCGTTTGTGCTCAATCCCTTCACAAGTTATTCACGGTTTTCCTTGGGCGGTGCTGGGGACATGTTAAATCCATAATTCGAATTTCGGTCTCAAACCCGGACCATTCGTTTGTGCTACGTTTGTGCTGGATTGTGCTATCAATCCCTTCGTTTGTGCTTAATCCCTTCATTTATCATTTTCAAGAAGGAGTAATAAATTAATCGGATGATTTATCCTGAAATATTTGGATTTTCATGCCCTATTTTGTGAGTAGTTCGAATATAATATATGACGTTATTTTAAATATTCACAATATTATACAATGTATTTAGTATTAAATACAAATTATAATACTCATAGACGTTTTATATGTAAACAGCTTTAATTATGTTTAAAATTGTTTACATTTTAAGTATTATATGCATGGTTATTTAAATTTTAAAGTACCAGTTAACATCTCTTGTCATCCAATAATTAATTTTTCTATGCGCGCGACCGTTGTATTTTTATTGGTCTATACGCGTACATGTTTATCTATATTCGCCCTTTCCCACCAAGGTCGTCGTTGTCGTCATTGTCGCCACCGCCAGATGCCCATTGTATTTTGTAGGTTTCTCGGATTTGTTAAAAATGGTCAAGAGCAAAATGGTTATTTTCTTTATTATGACTACACCCTTGGTGTAGTAATTATATATATTATATATATATATATATATTGTTTGGCGACTAATTTGTAAGCACCAACTCGATACGAAGGTTAGCCCGCCAATGTGGTATTATTTGGGCTGAGTATATAGTATATAGTAATAAATATATATGTACAAAAATATACTAGGTGCTCATAGCAGTAATAATAAGAATAATAATAAAAAATGAACGTATCACAGGCAAAAATACATTTTAACATTTTTATATTTTAAAAAGAAACATAATCGTATCATGATACATTACAATAAATTTCATATCTAATATAATTGAACAAATGATTCCTTATCGCGATGGGTCGACCGCGGCGACGAACTACAATATGAATCGCCTACACGACGACGAATTACAATTAGGCTTATATAAAAAGACAATATATCTAAGAAAAGCCTACACAATTTAAATTCAAAATTTCGTCGTCCACCGATCGGCCGGGTGTCTCGGGAACGACTCATTTTTCGCAGTCCGACATCGCAACGTCGACCGCTGCGCAATATGACCGGGTCCAAAGGCGGATTTCTAATATATCGCTCGAACATATATACTAATATAGGTGTTTTTTTGGTATTGTTGACAACGTCCGTTGTCCAATAAATTGTTTGATCGTCGAACGTCATAATTGTTTTTAACACGTATTGTATTTACGTGTATAGTGTTTACCTACCTAAATTCATTGTTTTCGCCCCAGACGTTATCGTCACCGGATACCAAATGTTTTCTGGTTTTTATTTTGGATTCAAAATTAATAACGTTAAATTTGATCACGATTTGTGAGTAAAATCCGTAGCAGTATGCTTTGACGCTTGGTGTCGTATACACATGTCAAAATAATTGTATAGTTCGTGTTTAGTGTTTTACAGTGATATACAGAGTGGAATTTCAAATTGCATGCAGTATTTCTTTTTATTTGGTAAGTACTTTATTGAAATAATTTACTAATTACCTATTTGATTATAAAGTATTTACAAATAGTATAAATTTTATTGAATACTTGGGTAATATACTTTTAATGTGTATTTTAAATACTGTATTCAATATTTTTGAGAGTTATTACTTTAAAATCATATTTTTATCGAACTCTTCGCCCCTTTTTCTAAACCACAAAAGAAAACTAAAACATTTGATGTTTCACTAATTTTAGAAAACATACCAAAAAGATTATGTTTAAATGATAAATCATTTATATTAAGAGGAGCAATTAACTTTATACAACCTATTTCATTAACTAATGACGCTATTGGACATTATATAAGCTACTGTTGGCGTGAACACACAGACACGTGGGAAAGATATTATGACCTACAGAATGTTCCTCGAAGAGTAAGATCTAACACTAAATTATTAAATTGTCAATTTTTAATCTATACGGAATAAGTATATTGTTTTTATATTAAGACCGTAAAAATACCATTTGTTATTTTTTAAATTTTAAATTGTGTATATTTGTATTATAAAAAGTATAATATAATTTAATCATGTATATTAAAAGTAACGAAATACAAATAAAATACAAAAATTAATGCGTGTTAATTTGTTATTATTCTTAAATTACTAGATTTAGAAAATTATCATTAGTATATTATAATCTATATAAATAAAAATTAATTGCTCAATGTATGAGACATCAAAACATAAGAACGTCTCCACCAATTTAGTTCATTTTATTTTTATTGTGTTCATAATTGTCAGGACAAGGTTTGTATAAAAGACAACTCTTGGAAAATCCATCGGAAAAGTCGGAAATTTGTTACAGTTTTGTTATGTGTGATAGCACATTTATTAAATAATAGCTTATAAGAAATAGTTTTAAAAAATATTGAATTAGATTTTATTTATTGATTTTTTTAGTCATTAGTCACGGTCGATCATGAGAAAATATCTAAAACCAATAAAACGCGGGCAGTAATAACATAATAATACGTAATTTATTTATATAAAAGAGAAATCTGACTAACTGATTGATCTATCGACGTACAGCCCAATTATTAAACGGATCAGGCTGATAGTTGGAATCAATATAGCTATATGACATAAGCATCTGCTAAGAAAATAGTTTTCAAAATTTTACCTCTAAGAGAAACATAAAGGGTAAAAGGAATAAAAATAGAAAAAAATCGTAGCACAAACGAATGGTCCGGGTTTGAGACCGAAATTCGAATTATGAATTTAACATGTCCCCGGCACCGCCCAAGGAAAACCGTGAATAACTTGTGAATGTCCCCAGCACCGCCCAAGGAAAACCGTGAATAACTTGTGAAGGGATTGAGCACAAACGAAGGGATTGACGGCACAATCCAGCACAAACGTAGCACAAACGAAAGCCCTGGGTTTGGATCCAAATTTATAAATGGGCGGTGCTAGCATGTCCCTGGCACCGCCCAAGGAAAATCGCGGATAACTTGAGAAGGGATTGAGCACAAACGAAGGGATTGACGGCACAATCCAGCACAAACGTAGCACAAACGAAGGCCCTTTGTTTCAAATGGAAATTCAAAATGGGCGGTGACAGGGACATGGACCTTCCAATTGTGGGGTGCTGCAAAAATATCTAATACCAACAAAATCCAACAGTTCCAGAATATAGCTCTTAGAAAAATTACGAATGCCCCACCTTTTGTGTCCAATTACACCTTACATAAAAATCTCACAATGAAAACTGTGACAGAAGAAGCTGCACATTTCTACAAACGCTTCCATAATCGTATACAAACCCACCAAAATCCACTAATAAAGAACCTCTATACCCAAACCATACCGGGAAACCCCGGGCGTCGTCTAAAAAGGAACTGGTGTCGTGACTTGTTATAAAATAAATAATAAAAACACGGAGATTAGGTTCTAGATGTTGTTAATTCTCAGCCAAGTATCACCAATGGGTGATTTATTATTCAAAAAAATTCATGTTGTTACTTAATATTATCACATATGCTTATTGTGCGACGTATTGTACAAATAGTGTATATCAAATTGTAAATTTAAAAAATATATATTATTAATATATATATTTTGATATTATCGAATTATAATTATTAGTACAATCCCACCGATCGCGGCTAATTCGTTATCAAATGTTTGTGTGTTACAGACTATCTATTTATATTTTATAATATTCACAATATTATATCTATGTACAATTGTAAATGTTATTTGTTATTAATATTTGTACATGCATTCAGTTTGCCGTAGTGGTAGTGTTCAGTCATAGTAGTGTAATTTAAATTAAAAAGTAGTATTCGATAAAAAATTGTTCTTAAAATAACAAAAAGAAGATGCGTTTTCTTTCAAAATTTAAAATCATAATTTCCTTTTTTAAAAGATAGCGATGAAGTTGGAAAAGTATTTTGTACAATATGTAAATCGGTATTGTCTATAGAACATAGTAAACTTGCAGATATAAGACAATATACTACAGATGTCAAAAAACATTTATTGGCATTATCAGCTGCATCAAAACATGAAAAAGTAACTTCTTATTTTTTAAAGAATAATCCGTGTGGTTTCACTGACGAAAATAGATGTACCGCGTCACAAGAAATGATATTCGTATTTCATACAGTTGTACATAATCATTCATTTCGATCAATGGATGGCACATCATCTCTTTTAAAACAAATTATAATAAAAAATGTACTTGGGCTCAACTTAGGCTGAAACAATTATTTTAAATGTGCTAGCTCCATTCGCCATGCAACAAATTTGTAAAGAATTAGAAAATATGCATTTTGCTAAAATCATGATAGATACCTCTAACCATAAAAACCTAAAAATCGTAACCATTTTAATACGTTATTTCAATCCAAATTTGGCAGTACAAATTAAAGTTTTTGAAGTGACAAATTTAAAAAGAGAACAACAAATATTTTATCAAATTATGTAATTGAAAGTTTGAAAAATCATAAGTTATTAAATAAAATTATTGCATTTTCTGGTAATAATTGTAATAATAACTTTGGAGGTGTTTTAAGAAAAAGAACCAAAAATGGTTTTTCAATTTTAAATAACAATTTAAAAACAAATATTTATGGGGTAGGTTACGCTGCTCATATTTTGCATAACGCAATGCAATCAAGTGCCGATATATTAACTGTTGATGTAGAAATCATAGTTAACACAATTATTCAATTTTTTCATATTTATACAATTCGAGTTGAACATTTAAAAGAATTTTGCGAGCATGCAAATGTTGAATATAAAAATATTCTTGGCAATGTAAAAACTCGTTGGCTATCCTTATCTTTGGCTAACTGGCCATAACAAGAATTATTGACATCTACTCGGGTTTAAAATCATACTTCGAGAAACAGAAAAAGGACCCTACAATTTAAAATTTTTTTTTAAATAATCCTATGTCTATAGTATGGTTTTATTTTTCGCATAGCTAATTAAAAGTTCTCCGTGATACTGTGATAAAAATAGGTATTGAAATATCAGCATGCGAAGTTGCAGAGGAATTAGTAATTTTGGTTGGAAAAATACAAATTAGAAAAAAATCAAAATTTTCTTACATCAAATATTTTATCGCTTTCAAATGATAATATGTATGATAAAAACTCGTTCAAAAAGAGTACTGATCTATTAAAATACTTCTTTATCTTATATAGAAAAATGGGGTTGCCACTTTGATGAATTAAAAATATTTCATTGGGGCCAACTAATAAACTTCCCTACATGGGATAATGTTTAAAAATTTATCCTATTTTTTATGGAGAAAAACCAAAATAATTCAAATTTAAACTTGGAAGAAGATAATTTATTTGATGAATTCCGTCATAAAGAACTAGTTTTTAAATTGCGAATTAAATAATGGCAAAAAAAATAAACTTAAGTGGAAGTTAAGTAATGTGAAGTATTTGAGTACACTAAAGCTCATAACATCGACACAATATCATCAATTGTAGAATATTCTCTGACGATGCCGGGTACAAATGCTTTTGTAGAAAAATTTTTTTCAATAATTAATGTGTTGTGGAGAGACGAAAAAAATCGTTTTATTACTCTTGAACGAGTTTTATAATATTTTATTAAAAGAAACTAAATTACTCGATGTAATTAGTTTAACACAAAAGTACACAAAAATATCAGAAGAAGAAAATGACCAACCATCGTCATCTAAATAAATATTTGTTGTTTTTTTTTACATATAAATATAAATATTTTATTTGTATTTCAAAGTCCTTTTACAGTACACATTTAATTAATTTTTTATATTATCATATGTATTTAGTTTTAGTTAGACAACTTATATAATATAAATATAATATATATGCATAATCTTAATTCTTAATTAATTCACCATCAATATCAAAATAAAATCGTGTTCATGTATTTCCTTAGTATTTAAAAATTATATATCACATTTATTTTGTTTTTTTGAAGTGTCACGTATTTTTATTTTTATTTTATGATCACCCTAGCGTATTGCATGATCGACCTCACTCGGTCGGATGTGTTTGGGTGGGAGAGTCATAGTTAGCGTGGAGGATAAGAAACGGTTTACCTTTTCGATTTGACGTGGGCATATATTATGTGGTTGGAAGGTAGAGAAGAGGTGATGGAAAAATATGCTAGCTTTTTCCGTGTCACTGATAGCCCAAGTTCCATCAGTTCTTTTCAGAGTAGGTATAGAAGGCTGGGAACGAAGGGTTTTCATTGTAGTTTGCCAGAGTGAATTATCACTAGTTAATAAAGAAACGAGATGTCTAGTGAATTTTTTTGATCAAATTATGCAAAAAGTTTTTTAAGTTTATTTGTTAAATTGTTAAATTTGCGTTTATCTGAAGGGTATTTTGTTACTTGCCAAATGGCCCGGGCTTTTCGTTTTTTTGAGATAAGAGTTCTAATATGTAGAGGTAGATTTATTATGTGGTTTTTAGGAGGAAGAAGGTAGGAGGAGGAACAAGCTAATTCTTGTATTGATTTGGTTAAATGGTCTACAGCTTCATCTAAATTGTCAGTAGATTTTAAACTAACTTTCAGTTTAAATTGAGTGTCAAGGGAAGATCTAAATTTTTCCCAGACCATTTGGCCTTGAATACGACTAGGTTTATTAGGTTTGTTTAGAGGGGCTATATCAAGTGGATGGAAGAGTGATCAGATCAGAGGTCATCTAAGTTTATTGTATGTATGTATGTTATATGTATGTAGTCTGTTAGGAATTTTTGTTATGAATATATCAAGGATATATGGCCTTTTTTTGAGTGAGGTGGGCTACTATGTCGGTGATAGAGGGACATGTATTTTACAATTTTTAGTGTGAGATAATTCTTTGAGAGTATTACCACGATGATTATTCGCACGGTAACCCCATTGTGTGTTTTTTGCATTTAAGTCACCTTATTTTTTTAAATTTCTGGCCAAGAGTGGTTAAAAAGTCATTAAGTTGAGTAGAAATAATGGTGTGGCGAGGTGAGCTGTATACAGCATAAATATTAATAGGTGTATTATTTAATATTAATGATAGTCCACAAGTTTGTATAAGGGCCGATTAGTAATGGGGAAGAGGGTAGAACAACAGTGAAGACCTGAATATGATAGCGGCTACCGCATGTGCTATGCCATCTGAATGATTAATCTTGAAAATTTGAAATCTAGATAGATTAAAATGTATGGAGTTGGTAAAGTGTATTTCAGAGATAAGTGCGATGTCAATTCTATTATTTTGAAGTGTGGCTAAAACTTCATTTTGTGGTTTGCTAAGCAATTCGATTTCTATGTTAAGATAAGGAGAGGATTTGATGTGGCAATATTAATTGACATTAATGTTTTGGGTGAGATTTGAAAGAACAGTGGTGAGGAGGGCTATAAGAGGGTTTAGGATGAATTTGAATGCATTAAAAAACTTAAAGATTAAGATTTCGTTATTGTTAATAGGTGTATAATTTGGTTTGGATGATTGGTGACCCCCAGTTATATTTGCATACGATCTTGGTTTTGTAGAGTATTCAGAGGCTGGCTGTTGACGGTAATGTTCGGTATTGGTGGTGAAGTTTCATAAGATGGTTGTTGAAATTTTTTGCTTGGGATTTTGTTGTGGTTGTGACTCAGTTACTCGTAGATTGTACATCCTTTGTAGTTGGCTGGGTACGCTCCTTCACAGAGGGCGTATTTTGCTGGAAGGTCTGGTGGTTTTGTGCAAGAGGTAGAAGGGTGATTTACTCCACATTTTCACACATAGTGAAATACGCGCAGTATGATCGAGTGTGGATATAACTTTGGCAGTTTTGGGCACTGTGGTATTTGTCGAATTTTGTTGGGTTCTTCTACATTGATCTTCATTCGTAGAAGAGAAATTGTGGAAAAAATATCACGAGATGTTCCATTTAGATCAATATTGACGAAGAAGAGGAGTAATGGAGTTTTTGTTTGCTGATGCTTCTTAACGTTTGTGATATTTCTCACAGCGTGGCCTATTTCTTCTAACACTGAAGCGATTTCAGCCTCTGGAGTAGATGGTTGGAGGTTCCAAATATCAACCCTTAGAGGTTTATCAAATTGTAGCTGATAAGTATGGTACTGAGCGTTGTTTTCTTTTAAGTAATGGATTATTTTCCTGTAGTTGTCAAGGGTGTCTGTCTGGATTTTGAGATAGGTAGAGGTTGATTTGCTGGAGAAACTGTCTGGGCCGGTGATATTTTTGAGGTGGTTACGTAGCACAATGTAGTCAAGGACTCTTTTAATAAATATTAGGTAAAATGCTTTTTTGATGTGTCATTAGTTGTATTTAGTTGTCCCTGATTTGAAGTCTCTGTTGAGTCATCAATATTGATATTTTCGGCGACAACATAATCATCTGTGTAAAGAAAAGAAACCAGGTTTGGCGTGAAGAAAAGTTTTGTTTTCTTTGAATTTAAAATTGTTGCTGATAGTGACGGCGAAAATGATGACGATAAGGAATAAGGTTTATTTTCGTTATTACCATTATTATTTTGTTTGGTAGTGGAGATAATTTTATGGTTCATGATTTTGATCGGGAAAATAGTTTTATTCGACATAATGCAAATATTATGTTATCTATAATATAAAAGTGGACATAGCGACGGCAGTCGCCACCGCCGTTTGATTAACAAACATATGCGCACATGATAACTGTTGTAGAACGACTTGAAATACACACGTTTAATATTAAAATTCGGTAGAAAAAAAATAACACAACTGAAAAAAACTTAATATTTAAATACAACGATGCACAACTTTGCAAGGCAACGGCTCGACATAGAAAAAAACGTAATACATGGTAGTGCACATGAAGTGCTAACGACGCACGCACATACACAACTCGGTGTTACCAACTATCAATTTCACTACATATATCTATATTATAAAAAAAAAAAAATAACACGAAACAATCGAATTTTAATGAAATCATACAATTTTTAGCACACGAAAACAATTTACAACGCATGTTTCAATGTCCAGTTCAGTGGTGTTTAAAAACAATAATAAGTTTGTATTTCCTTGAAATAAATTAGTTTTGATGTTTTGTACATTTGGGAATTATTATTATGTAATTATTATATTTAGAATTAATAATACTTATGTTTACGATTAAAGAAATTGATCAGAGCCCAAACATTGATAATTATGCTACAAGAACCTGTAAATGTAAGATATTAATTACATATATGATACATTAATGAATTAAATATGTTCCAATATCATACTAAAGTTCCATTATTCCTACTTTCGTAAAATATTAACTATTATAGAAAGAAATATATTATTATTATAATTATTAGATTCAAAATATAAATTATTTTTAGAAACACTATATTCATCGAAATAAATCTATTTCGAATTACTTTAAATTAAATGACGACATGAAATAATACATTTTTAACAACTCATATAATGTTATGTAATTCCATACATTAAATGAATAGTAAATTTTATTTTTATTTTGATAATATTAAACGTAAAATATTTTAAGTGTTATTTAATAGAGAATTAAACAATTATATTTAGCGTATTTGGAATATTCAACTTTGCCTGGATTTATCGGTAAATATTTTATGTATACATTTTAAAGGAACAATATCGAAAAGTCTGTAATGAGACACATAAATGATTATGTCTTGTAGAATATCAATACTAAAATCATTTGATGCTTGCGTATTTTTTATTTGTTCATAATCCACAACGAAATTTTGCTGTATAATTCAAAATATTTCATTTTTTGCTAAAGATTCACATAAAGGTGCTTTGGAAAATATGTTTTTAAGAATGAGTAAGTAAATATACGTCAAATTTTGTTATGCTCCCTATAAGCATCATAAACCTAATGAGATAAGTTTTATCGTATTTTATTTTATTGTATACTAAATTATTTCTTAATTTTCTAAAAGTCAATGACATGGTTAGTTACACATAATAAGTTTATTAAATTTTACATTCCTAATTCTTGACTTTTTTTAAAATATTATCACAGAATGTATTTGCCTTAATGTATTCAATTAATATATGACTTTGAGGCGATTATTGTAAAATTTTATTTAGAGTATATAATATATATATATATAATATCGACCAATTTTCTTGAGAATATAAATTTAGTTTTTAATTTTTACAATGAAACAATCTTCCAATAATCAATACATAACGTAATATTTTTAAATACACATTTAATTTTATTTGTGTATAATATTATATTCATTTTTTCATGCATAGAAAAACGCTACAAAAAAGTTGCTAAAAGTAAAATATTAAAAACTTAAAAATCTGTATAATAAAATTCCGATCTCACGTTAATAAAATGCGTAAAATGCTTTATAAAGCACATTAATTTTTAAGTGAGACAAAACATTAATAATTACATTTATAAATATGATAATGAGTTATAATATGTTGTAATTTACCATATCCGATTACTTCATATCCGATTTATCAAAAACACAATTTTATTTTCCACCGGTGATATTTGTTATGTGTTTAAATGTTATTAAATAAATTAATGAAAGTACCTAAAATTCTATATTATGTATTTATCTAGCAATTCATAAAGATTATCATGATTACCTTGGAAATATCATCAATGATTTAGTTGGTATGTATTAAAATTCAAACCGAAAAATATAAACAAATATTAGAAGTACAATAGTTTATTAATAGTACCTACAATCAGTTTAAACATTAAGAATGATTTAAAATGGGTATTTGTAATTCAATGGGCATTCATACAGTTTAAGACTTAAAGTAAAATATTTCAAAATTGTCATAAAATTAGTATAATCTGGGAGCCTAATTGTCAAACTAGTGTTTACCAAAATCCATTTACACATGCTTATCATATTAATAATTTAAAAAAAAAATTAATATTTTATATTCTATTTAATATAATTTATTGAATTATAAATCTACTATATTATTCTTGTATTTCTGTCTCTTAAGACTCTGGAGTAACCAGATATCTAATAAGAAATATTAGTTTTAGAGGCCGATAGATAGTGGCCGATCTATTACAATATTTTATAGATGAAAAAACATTTTTCTGCTGCCGTTACTATGATGCTCATTTTCACATCAAAATAAAGAAACCGTATTATTTGATTTAAAATATATGTAAATTACTCATTCAAAATACTATGTTGATAAAATCATTAATAAAAATTGCACAAAAAAAGATAATAAAAACTTATTTGTATTTGTATTTTATTTGTATTAACCCCATGATGACATTTTGTCGAAATTGATAGTAATAAACCAACATATACAACAACTATTATATTGTCTTTTTTCTTTAATAAAAGTTTATTTAAACAAACTTTAAATAAACTCATTGGTTTTTTGTATATTTAAGTATACGTAAAAATAAAATTTAAGTATAGTATATATTTTAATTTTATTTCTAATCGTAATTCTTTTAATACTCTTCTTTATTATTTATTTTATTTTTTTGCATATCCTTTTTACTCTTTGTTTCTTTTTTCTTTTATTTTCACTATTTTGTTATTTATAATAGTTATATCTATATAATTTTTATTTATTATTTACTTTATTAACATATAATGAGTGACACCAAGCAAGCAGATCAATTAATACACAAATGTGTTAATTTAAAAAAAAAATTGAAAGGAAAAGTGCTGGTCATTATTTTATGTATTTTTTCTTCAATATAATTATTCTCTAACTAGTTTACGAGTACTAGTGTTCTAGTGTATGACTAGTACGGAGATAACGAGAAGTAGGCATACAAATAATAGTTTTTAAATAGTTTTGTGGGTATATCCGCATACGTGTCATAAATCAAGAAAAGTTTTAAGTTTTTTTTTATTTATACTATATTATGTTTAATATAATGTTTTTATCATTATATTTTAAAATATTTAATAGTGTTGTTTTGTCTTTATCACCGTCTATCACCCTCAGTTTAAATCAATAGTTAATAAATACACTTTGTACAAAAATTCTATATTTCTAAAATTATTTTATAATACTCATTGGATTTTTTTTCATTTATGTATATACATTTATTATTATATAGACTTTTTTTTATTTCAATTTTTTATAAATGGAGACTATTATGTTATAGTTTTCTATTTCTTTTTATTATTTTATTTTTGTGGTTTCGTATTAAAACCAAATTTACATATTTTAATATAAATATCTTTATCGTTGTTATTGTATTTTTCACTATCTGTACATAATTAATAATTTATTCATATATTGTTCTTGGCGTACTGTATATATATTTTCTGATAATATTTGATCAAGAAATTTATTTTCAATTGTAAAATTATCTGAGTCAGACCAAATATAAGGGGGATCAGGTCACTAACAAACTGTCAGTCTTAAATATTCTCTCGTTGTGTCTCGACGCTGTTCCAGACCCATTCAGAGCAGACTTGGTCAGTCTTCGACACAACGAGGAACCATAATAATTACCGTAATGATATATTTCGTACAACTTTACATAGTATTTTAATTATTATTTTTTGTGTTCTTTAATGATCGTTGACATAACGTCTTCCCACAAAAGAACTAATCGCAGCTATCAGACAGAATAATCCTAGAATACCGGTCAGTACTCAGGTACTACAGGAGATACAGGAAGTATTACTTCTGTTTGTGTTCGTCAATGGGGAGCTTGGAGTCAAGATCTTTTTTGAATGCATAACCTCTAGATTAAACTTTTTCAGTTTAATATTTTAACGTTATATTGTTCGGACAATAATTTATTTATTTTCCCACATTTTTGCTTATTTGATCGTAGAGTAGTAACTTACTTACTATTAAACAATTTTAATACATTAATAATTTTAACATTGAGCGGAAATTTTCCATCTACTGTTATATATTTAATGATACTAATTTAGTGGTACATTTATTGTACATATATTTTATACACATTTGAACCATATTAATTATTTATATGCTTTAATTTATCGTATACAAACAATACACTACCATTAACACATGCTATTAACAATTTGTGACATCTATATATATTCCTCTGATTCTTTTTTTTTTATAAATAATTTTGTTTAATTTTGTCACATTGATACAAAAGATCTCCAATTTTGTTTTTAAATATTTAAGCCACAACAGATTTGATTTACGTTATGCACAATTTAGATTGTAGAACCGTAACAGAATATTTGTTATCCTTTCACAAACTGTTTTAAGTATTTACTGACATTTTTAATTTAACAATACAACTTTAATTCGCATAAATTATTAGTTTATTTTACAACCACAAAATATATTTGTAATTACGGTAAAATATTTTTAATCGATAACAATTGTTTCATATACAAACGAAACGTACATATTATTGTTATATTTTTTTTTATAAATATTATTATCGCTGTTTTTATAATCAACAATTTATTCAAACGTATTGTACATATTTCTCTGACCATACATGGTCATGAAATTAATTTTAATTGTAAAAATAATTGAGTCCCAACCATATAAAAGAGGATCGGGCTACTCACAAGTTTTATCAGTCAACATTCTTTCGTTGTGTCTCAACGGTGGTCCAAGACCCACCCATGACAGACTTGGACAGCCTTCGGCACAATGAAGAACCATCCATTAACTAAGTTTGTTAGTTTTAACTTTTCTCTTGTTGTGTCTCGACGCTGGTCCAAGGCCCATTTAAGGCAGACTTGGCCAGTTTTCGGCACGACGATGTACCTCACTAATTAATATGTTAATATATTAAATATAACGTCGCATAGTGTTTTTATTTCTTTTTCTCGTATAACTTATCCAATTTAATGTTAGTTCATTCGAATCCTAATTAATATATTTACTATTAAACATTTTTTTGGTCCTTTGGTCGTCAGTTAGTAACTTACTTATTACCAAACAACAATAATAACAGGCACAATATGTCACTATCTCCTATAATATACTTTTGTGTGTTAACGATTTATAATATTTTTTATAACTACCTTTGTTTTAGTCTTGATATTTACGGAGATTTTAATTAACTAAAGCAAAGTTTGGAATTCATTTTATCAATTTATTATCTTTGTGTAGAATATACCGATGCAAGAAATCCGTCAGATTTTTGCAAATCAAAAGAATCACCTGCGAAATATTATATCACAATAGATCATAATGGAAATAATATAAAATATCCAAACCTACAGTTGGCATCTAAACTTCATGTTTATCAGGAAAATTTACCATACGATCTCAATAAATCCGCTGAATCATCATCTAGTGGACTGAACATCGATCTGAACGAGTAAGAATACAGATAACAAGAATAAAAACCAGTTTTACTTTATAAAGACGTATATTGAACATTTTCACAATAATATTTTACTATTTTATTAAAATGTATTACTTGTATTATTAAAAAATTTAATTACTTGTATTTGGGGGAATAAATAATATTGTAATAAAATCATATCGTAAAAATTAATAATAAATAAGTGTTTTTCATTAACTAAATATTTTGTTATATAATAACTATATAGAAAAAATAGAACCTCCTATTTGTTTATTTTTGTTTTGTGTGTTCATTGATAATTCCAGTCATACACGGATTTGAATTTGAAGATTTCTTTCTCCTTTATCGAATTATATAAAATCTGTACCAACTCCACATACAATTCTACTTATATTATCCTGTTTAACTTTACAATAGAGTGTAATAGGCGTTAACGATTAACATACTAAATGATAAATCGTATGTGTAAGAACATTCTTATTAAAAAGCAGTAAAAATAAATTAAATGCATTTTATAAGACTTGAAACTACATAGCGTTCATGAACCGTTACGGGCCGGCGGAACCCCGGTTATGGCTCGAGGGTCAGATCGTACAGCTAGGAAAGTCTCTTAAGTACCTAGGAGTGATCTTAGAGAACAAGAGAACGATGTTCGGTGCGCACTTGCGTGTCGCCTCGGTGAAAGCCAAGCGGGTGATGTCCGCCCTTTGCGGACTCATGCTGAACGTGAGCGGCCCACGGGAGGGCCGTAGGCGTCTGCTGGTGAGCGTCGTGTAATCGATTCTATTTTACGGCGCTCCGACGTAGACACCTACGTTGGCCTACAACTCGTGGGGCGTGGATATGTTGGCGAGTGTC